>OY293312.1:23773481-24372697 GCA_958502075.1 Orchestes rusci
TTCACAGAGCTGAAGGATCTCTGGTCTTAGTTATATTACTAGTAGCCAGGGCAAACAGTTTATCTGACATATTTCGACTTATCGAGGTCTCCCATCAAAAAAAGTTTATCTTATCGCAGAATTCGTCTTATCGAAGTTCGCCTTAACGAGAACAAAATACATACATGCGTTTTCCATACAATGGTTTGCAGGATCAGTTCGAGTTATCAAAACTTAGTTATCGAAGTTCGACTGTATATACGAAAGCGTATATGGTCGAAGACCTTCATATTATGAAATGGGGCAATTTGTTTACTCAATGAGTAAGTATTTATCTGGGATGCGAATGAAGTCAAAAAAGTTGAGTCTCTTGTGAACGTAAAATCAAATTTAATGTATCGTTTTAAAGGGATTTCAACGCTAATTTTGATATTTTTTTCATGAATTTCTGTCCCTGTAGAATCAACTCGTGAGGAGTGAGTCGCATATGAAATTTCGATCAGCGGAATCAACGTTCGTTGATTGGAGAAAAAAAACGCCTAATATGGAAATTGGTTTGAATGTTTTTCATTTTTCCAGCTTTAACAGGCAGTCCGGAAGGTCTAGAAGCAGTCTCCAACAAACCCCAACTTCTAGTATCACTAATAAGTCTCCTTGACGACAAAACTGTTCCAATATCCAAAGATGCCTGCTCATGTCTGGTTAACGTATCCTCAAAACCACAAGGCGCACAAGCGCTATTAGAGGCAGACGTAAACCAACACTGCCCACCATTGCAAGTACCTCCAGAAAACATTGTAAAACAATGTTTAAATCACATTTTTTACAAAGAAAGCCGAATAGCTGACCATTGTTGCATGATTTTATCAAATTTGACCAGACCTAAGCAAGTTATAGAAAAAGTTATTGATCTTATCGAGAAAAGCGAAAGGACTTTCGACGAAATTATCGACGTGTTTACCAAGAAGGAGTATAATAAATTTGCAAAATTACACTATCTGGGGCCGACTTTGTCAAATTTGACTCAGAGCAATCGTGTTAGAAAATACGTTTTGGATAAGGACAAGTGTGTGATTCAGAGATTGTTGCCTTTTACGGAGTATAAAGATTCAGTGGTGCGTAGAGGAGGAATTGCTGGAACTTTGAAAAATTGTTGTTTTGAAACTGACCATCATGAATGGCTTTTGGGTGAAGATGTTGATATTCTTCCTAGGCTGCTTCTTCCGTTGGCAGGGCCAGAGGAGTTTGATGAGGAGGACAATGATAAGTTGCCGTTGGATCTTCAGTATCTTCCAGAAGATAAACTGCGGGAAGAAGATCCAGATATAAGGTATACTAATGGTTTATCGATTGGATTTCGATCGATCTCTATCAAATTAAGAGGTGATATTTATTGTTTTGAGGGTTGGTTTGGTTTTTTGCTTTTAGTGCCAACTCTATCACGTGTTACTACAAATTTGAAAGCAATCGAAATGTTACGAAGTAAACAGTAAGAATTTGTATATTTACGGACGGAATAGTAAGATGTAGTTGAATTCTGATTATTATTTTGTTTTTTGAAGTTGGAAGGTAGGTACTTGATGGTTTTTTCAAGAACGCCCAGATCTTAAGAAACAAACAAAAAAATAAATTCATGGAAACATCAAAACCAAATGAGACAACCGGCGTTCTAGAAATCCATAAAATTGTTTTTTGTACAACCTACACGTAAAGTCCACTTTTCAATGCATGCAAAGCAGGCGGAAACTCGCTAATTTTGGCAGCCGGGCCTAAAAGTACATTCGCGCCCGCGGGCGCAAAAGTGGGTCGCTTAGCAACGGTTCCTTGGATCCCAACGCCTCTGAACCTTATAACCACGTGACAGCCTAGCATACTAAAAGGAACTTATCACGTGACAATCTCGGTGACAATGAATCTGCACCACAAAAGAATACGGGAACACACCTATTGTAACCATGATTGACAGTTGACACTAAACTTGTCAGTTGTCTGACTTGTCAGCAGTGTAGTGCAGTGTATCGATTATTAATTTTTGATTTTCGTAATTATTCTTTTTTAAATGATCACAAACTGGTTGTACAAAAAGCACTGTTTTCACCACGGACGAAATATATAATATACCCTCGTCAAAATCATCTACTTTCCGCCCTTGATACAAAATGTACAATTAATGTTCCACAATATCCTGAAATATCCACTAATGGGACACAACAAAACTATCTTGAGCAATTTTCCAAAGGAAAAAATGTATTATCCAACATCGAAGCTAAAATCGAATACTAATAAAAAACTGCCGGACAAGCTGTTTCAAGAATGATAAGAACTGAGTCCACCAAAATTAAACATTACCGAACAAGAGAACAAGGCATTACAAAGTGAGGACACGGGTTGGAACAAACTTCATGGGTTTGTTTTCATAGGAACTCGTCGATTTTTATTTTTGACTGTGTTTTTTTTATAGTAGTTCTATGTATACAGGGTGAACCAAAAATAAATCACGACCATCAACTTCATTTTTACAATGATGTAGAATTCGAAAATGAAACAGGGTTAACTTGTTCAAAAATAGATTGCGAATGAGTTGCCTGGCAAAATCCGGGGCTATACTTTTATAGAGGGTGTTACAAATTTCAATGTTCACCATGATATCTTGGAAACGGTAGGATATACAGAAAAGTTAATACCACGACAAAGTTGTGCATTTTGGTACTCAATAAATTGCCTTTGGACAATCCAAAATGTTCGGAATACTTCCGAAGATATGCGCGAAAAAACGAAAGGGTTTATTAGAAGAAATATTTCAAAATAAATGTCAAATCCTCATAGCAACTTTTTTCCCTCTACAAAACGGTATCATCAAATTTATGATCCGATGTTTCGTCTTCGAGCAACCATCATCAACTTTGTTTCTATATCCTTTTCAAGTAGGCGAACAATTTCGTTCTACGCTTGATAGATTGTAATTTTGATTCCTGTTTCGATTACATATCACACTTAACATTTATTCAACGTTTCGAGCTAATCAAGCCATCATCAATGTGAATGAATGATGGTTGGGAATTATAATATAAAAAATATCCAGATCACTCATCTTGTAGAGACGAAAAATACACTATGGATGCAAAATCAATCAAAAGCAGGAAGAAGTTAGGAAAATAGTCATTTGAAAACGAATAGTTTTTGGAATGCTTTGAATTTTTGAAAATTTTCTTTTTCTGTCGTAACTGAGAGAGATGGATCAAAAAAGACTTCACATCTATATTGTATTTTTTCTTTTCTAAAAAAAGACATAATCAGATTTTTGATCCGACGTTTTGTTCCTTTCCAAACATCATCAATTCATAATGATGATGGCGTTATTAGCTCGAAACGTCGAATAAATTTCAAGTATTTTATGTCGTTGGAATTAGAATTAAAATAACAGTATATTAAGCGTAAGAAGAAATTTTTTCTTTTATTTAAATAAAAGTTGATGATGGTTGCTCGGAGACGAAACGTCGGATCATAAATACATAAATCTTATAACGCCATTTTGAAAAAAAAAGTTACTCTGAAGATGTAACAATTGCTATAAAATATTTCTTTTCATAAACCCAGGAAATCTCCGGAAGTATTCGGAATTTTTTGTATTTCCCTACAGCATTCTATTGAGTACCTCAATACTCAACTTTGCCATGATTTGAACATTGCTGGATATACTACCGTTTTCAAGATACTGATGGTGATTATTTTAATTGGTAACACTCTGTATAGTAGGTATAGCCCGGGATTTTGCTAGGCAACCCATTTGCAATCTATTTTTCAGCAAATTATCTAACATTTAAACTTTACTAGCATCAAATTACAAAACAGGGTGGATACTCTTAATACCGTATCTCGTACTATTATTATAAACAAGGAATTTCAGACAAAATCGGTGTTTCCGATCATACAGCTCATATTTGTATAAACCTCATTATAAATATAATGGAAATATCCTAGACAATCAAAGTCAAGTTCTTCTTGGAAGTTCCCGTTTAGAGCATTTCTTGGGGAGTGTCTTGGGAAAAAATATAATAGAACATACAGACAACATCAACATAAACGAGACTAAAAGAACATCTTGTTGGATACACTGTATTATCCCTCTCAAGATGTATACAACCCAATATCTCAGTTGTTTTTTGAACGATAAAATTCATTTTTCGTATGGGGATGTATGGTCATAAGAAGGTTTTAATATTTTTATTGGACAATTTGCACATTTTTTGGAAATATGAAAAATATAAGGTTAGTGAGTACTGATGCCATTGATATTTGAAAAATCAACCTACGACCTCTATTAATGTGGTAATCACCGATTAAAGAGCGCCAATCAACATTCACTACGTCACAGAGTACACTATCTATCTCCGTCTAGCGTATTGACTGAGGTGACTCTCTCTCTCTTGGGAGGGTAATATGGCCCCTTCCACTTTTCGATCATACAGTGAAATTTGCGTTTTTTTTGTGATTTTCAAACCGAAAGCTAACTTCTAAGATAACTCAACAAACAAGATTAGTCATTTAAATTCTCTACCACCACACCTATAAACTTCCTTATCACCACACCTTTTGTAAAGACGGTTTCATAATTTTATGGAGCAACATATTTTTTCCGTGTATTTCGTATGTTATTCTTTGAAAAATATATTTAAACGACCACTGCATGGAGATTCTTTCTCAGATTGACCAATAGGGTGCACCGATGATGGCAGAAGTCTATCCATAAAGAATTGTATGCTTGTTACTGAAAAGGAAGACAGTGAGGTGAACGTCGGCGTTTGACATAAATCCAAAAATATCATTATAAGACCTCTGTGTAGATGTACAAAACACAATCAGCAATTAAGAAACTAATAATATTATTTATCTAACGCATGATAGTTATAGGTGTCATTATATTGATGTCATTTTGGACAAGTAAAGTGTCAAATAACACACTAGTGTGTTATAATTCATAACCCACTAGTCACTAGTGAGTTATGGATTATAACTCACGTCTCCGTGGCAAACAAACAAACAACCTATCACGTTCCCGCAACAATCAAACGAATAATAACCTATTTTGACCAAAATGTAAACATGTCACTGTCTAGTCATTCTGACACTGAAACTTATATTTGATAATTATTATATTTGTTGGATAAAACATTGTATGACACTAGTGCGTTATGTTCTCCACAAGCCACTTGAGAATTTATACAAATCTTTCTCGCGTGACTTATTTTCAACACAACGCCCTAGTACCATAAATCACTATTTTTTATAATTAAATATTGTTCGAATTCACCCCGATATATGGAGTAAATTCGAACAAAGCATAGAAATACACGGGAATATGATTTTAGACCTCGATATGGACAAATCAAAGAAAAAATAATGTTCCTTTTCTCAGAGAGGAAGAAAAGGAGACCTTGAGGGCAAAAAAAATCAGATATTTGATCATGAACGGTTTACTTCAAAGTGAAAAATGAGTTGCGTAGATTTACTTGAATAAAATGATATGTTTAATAAGAAAAATAAATAAAACTTGATGAGGAAAAAAAAAAAAATTTAGTTAATGACACATTCTTTTCATAAATTTATAAATGTTCATCGGTTCCTCCTGAGGTCTTTTTGTGATTATAATTGATAATTTCCATAATGCCTGACATTTAGCCGCTTTTTATACGTCCCAACCATGTTCGAATTCGCCTCACTGAAATGAAATATCTGGTATAAAAATCTCTGTCAATTACAATTATTGTTATTATTCTACAATAAAACGTATAACATGTCTTCAAGAAACACAAAATAATTTTTGTGAAAAAATTCAACCCAATTGAATTTGATAAACCGAAGCTACAATTGTTTGTTTGCCGCGTATAGATAAATGGGTAATATATCGCATACGATAGTAAAATTAACCAAGTGTAGACTTTTCAGTGCTGCTATACTTTGTTCATGGCTTTCCTGCGATAACGTCATACTTTTCCGTCTCTCTCTTACACAATAAAAAAAAATCACGTACGTCTGTACGAGGGTCTTTTTGATCAATTTGACAAAATGTCACATGTGGAGCGATCAGTCTACGACATACTGCCAAACGTCAAATACTGTGACGTGACCGCAGGAAAGCCATGAACAGACTGTACCACCAATGTACCACGGTTGTTCGACCAAAGTTGATATTAGATCTGTTCGTAGAACAATCACAAACCAGTCAGAGCCAATCAGCATTGGGCATTTGCAGTTTGCAAACTATTTCTGATTATTTTGAGCAATCGATGAAGCGCTGATCGGTGGCTGGAAATGTCGATTTCTTGACAGTTTTGATTTTGAGTTATGACATGTGACAATATTTTATAACCTCCAAAATACTGTCAGTGACAGTGCCAAGTTTTTATTGAGATTCATGAAAAGTAACATATTTGTTGATACAGTGAAACACAAATAAAACGTGAGAACGTGCACTTGAACTATAGGTCAAGAACCGCCATTTCAGTATAAGCAAAAGTAATATTTTTTAAATCTCTTCCGCGTTCACATTGCACGAAAGACTTATGCTCTATCCTTGTTCTGCTTTCAGCTAGGCAAGGATAGAAGCACGCTCGTGAACGCTGCACTGCTTGTCAGTTGCCCTGGACCCGTATTCCGTGTGCTGTGGAATTCCATATCAACACGTCGCTCTCTGAGTAAAATGATGGGAAAGCGACATGTTGTTAGAATTCAGGGTTGCCAACTCCAGAAATTTCCCCCCCCCAAATTTACGTCAAAAACCCCTGAAAAGGCTATATATTCTCGGAAATTCCCCTAAGAAACATAAATACATAATCCTTGATAAAATTGTTTATTAATTTGTATTTTGTATTAATTGTATTTCATTTGTATTTCATTTGAAGTCGTTAACGACGTTATGTAAGGTTTAAAGGTTTACATTAAATTTCATTTCGAAGGGGCACTGTCAAATTTCCACTTGACAAACAAAAATCATATGTTATCATGCACATTCAATGTCTGTTCAAAGTCCCGCTTACGCCAAATTCAATGTGAAGGGTACCATATAATTCGTGATTGGCTACAGTGACTCGATAAACTGATTGGCAAGAGGAAATTTGACAGTTCCACTTCGACGTGGTGTTGGCCAGCATTGAACTCCTTACTACATACTACGTACCTGGAACGGACCCGCTTATTATTGGTAGTGACTCAAGTAGAGATAGCGATTGTTATGGATCCCTATCTCTTTCTAACCCATTGGCCCATACGCATGGAGTAGAGAGAGAGATAGCGATAGTTACGGATACCTGTCTCTTTCTAACCCATTGGATATATATGGAGAGAAATGAGACACTTTACGATCCGTTGAAGACAACGACTGGGTCCTTTCCAGGTACGTAGTATGGAGTTCAATGTTGGCCAGGCATTAGGGTCCAGAGCTAAACGACAAGAATGACGGACGTATGTAACGTGACACGAGCAAAGCGTGTGAATGTAGGTCCAAATCTTCCAACGTTGCCAACCTATTCAGGTAGTGACTCGCTATTTAAATGATTATATTGTGGTAAGAAAAAAATAAAAAGGCATAGTGGAAAAGGCCCTAAAAATATCCCCAAAAAATTAAGCCCCCAAAAAAATCCCACCTCACTTATTCAACCCCTAAGTCTAGGGGGAAAATCCCCAAGTTTGGAACCCTGTTAGAATTCCACAGGTACACGGAATACTGGTCCTGGTTAGAACGCATGCGCCTTACGCTATAGACCGTGGAAGTGTTTACGTCACTGACAGATGACATTTCGATGTTGGGTAAAAACAAACATCAGCTCTGATCCAATCTGTATTGATTTTCCCATTTGAAAAGAGACTCCTCAATCCAAATTGCTCTTACGAAGTGGAAACGTGCATTTAAGCTTCCAAAATGCCAATACTTCTTCTCTCAGGATTCCTAAGGTACCATCAAAATCCATTTTGGAAACATGCCCACTTTCAAATCTTTTTTCAATACTTTGAAGACATATAGTTCGTCTTTGAATTTTTCTAAAATATCACGTAATCGGACGTTAAACCACATTCGCGAATATGAACTATTGCAGAATATACTTCTATACTCTTCATCTTGAGCTTTAAATGGGGTCGTTGCACGTACTTTTTTTATTGCATATTCTGAAAATATAATCAAAAATATTAGACCCGTATTTTTGTTTTTTTTTTTTTATCGATTTTTAAGGGCATAAACTAGCGTCGATTTTTTTTTTTTTTTTTTTTTCATGGGATCCGGCCCAAGGGTGGAGAATCTGAAAACAGACACCCTGTGATCCGAAACCACAGGGTAGTGTGAGGTTCGACTCACTAAACTCCACCCACGCATTAGAACGTCAGGGATAATCCCTTTAGTGTTCCAATCTTCTTACAGTTTATTGACTCTTTGGTACCGGGTTACCTTCCGAAGGCATCTCTATCATGGGTAGGAGCGCCAAAAACCGGTCCTACCCATGTGTCGCATCTAAAGGCTACGAAATAAAAAGAAAAAGAAAATAAAAATACGAGCAAGCTGGAAGCCTCTACCAGCAGTTAATCGCGTACGAGACGGATTTCGTCCTAACTTAGGTCTAGCGCCTTGGTGCGTTTTTATCTCTGATTGTGCGGTCGCCCTAGCTAGTGCATCTCCCAGGTAAAAGTGAAGAAATAACCTCCAACTAGAGTTGGTTTCTTGGTCTCTTTCGCGGCCGCACTAAGAGCTCTGATGGATCGTAATCCACCAGCGCTCTGAGTGCGGGGTCTTCGTGTGTTTCAGCGAGATCAAAGGTTTTCGCGGCCTTGACTCTCATGAATTGGCGTACCGTTTGCCACTCCAGTGCCTGTCTGATCGTTTCCGTTCGGACAGACAATGGAGCGCCGACTGCTCTACGGAGATAAATATTCTCTGTTGTTTGAACACGAGTTAAGTGTGCTAACTAGCGTCGAAGTTTGTCAACAGTCCTTTTAAGCCTTTTAAATGATGACGCGTGTACGGCAAAATATGGCGTCGCTTCTTGGATCCGGCGCAGCTCTTCCCGTGGGTCGATAACTGTAGAGAACGCAACGTTGCCGAGATGCTTTTTGCTTGGGGTCGAGTGTAAAGCGTGTTTTATTCTAGGGATTTCTCAATTTCGAATTCACGTTCGTGGTTTGGATCAACTTTGCTTATATACGATTCAATATCGTCAAAAAAGAATGGGCCAATAAATAATATTGCCTACCAGCTTTAATTTGCAGGTACCAATATTTGCAGTTTTTGTTTAGTATGCAACGCTCCTGGTAGTTATTTATCAGACGTAGGGATAAATTCAAAGAATTGTGTCTTTGAGTTTATCCCTACGTCTGATAAATAACTATTCTATGCGTCTGCATTAATTTGGGTCTGAGAAAAATAAATATCTTGAGGGTTTTATGATACGGTCAAAGGTATCATAAAAACCCAGTCTGGGTGGTGTCGTATAATTTCCTGGTTAATTTTTGTATTAAATCACATTATTTACCATCCATTTTAAAGTTAACCTAAATGTATCGATTATCTTTCGTTCATCATATTGAGCTAGTAATTCTTGTTAAAATACCATCAATAGTACATCTCGCAACGCCGCATTTCAGTGTCAAGCGGATAAAGGATATTGATCTGTGACGTCAATGCGACGATGGGCCCAGGTTGATGGACTTATTTATTTTAAAGAGGCCTAGTTTAAATGTTGTGCATTATTTTGGCCAATTCATGTAACCCATTTTATCAAGAAACCCACAGTTATATATTATATCAAAATCAAAGCTGATTTTGTGTAGCAACGACCCCATTGCTTATTGAGGCTCAGAAAATTATTTTAGATAGAATAAGCTAGTGAACCACGATAAACCCATAAAAAATTAACCACAAACCAAATGGCCAAAAAGTTTGTTTTTACCCAAAGTAGCTGTCAGTCACGTCACACTTCCACGGTCTATCGGCGAGAA
This sequence comes from Orchestes rusci, assembly GCA_958502075.1. Lineage (NCBI taxonomy): Eukaryota > Metazoa > Arthropoda > Insecta > Coleoptera > Curculionidae > Orchestes > Orchestes rusci. The sequence continues at coordinate 23,783,445 of OY293312.1, forward strand.
AAACAACCTCATTGATCAATCGATGAAACGCTGACTGGTTTGTGATGTTCTACGAAACGAACAGACCTAATATTGTAATGCGCGGGGCGTTTGAATTCATACAACCCGTTCGAATTCACCACACATCACGGTACCAAAATTTAAATTCAACAGGATGATGACGAATTCTAGAATTTTTGACAATTAGAACTTGGGTTTCTAAGAGGTCCAATTTTATTTTCCACATGTTGAAATTATCCCCAAGTCAATCCAGATTATTCTGCTGTCTTTTCCTGAAAATAGTGCAGGGGGTGTCTTTCGCAAATGGAGAATGATTTGTTATTGAGTGAAAAGTGAAGAAGGAAAGTCGTCGATGAAGATATTGTCAAAAATAATGAGATAGAATCAAGGCCTAAAGGACACCAGGTTTTCGAGCGTAGAATTTAGAGTAATCCTTATTCAATCTAACTCGAAAAATCTTTGATATAGAGTAATCCTTATTCAATCTAACTCGAAAAATCTTTGATAATAGCCGCGTTTAGCAAACGTTTGAATTATTTTCGCTGTGTGTTTTACTGAGCGGCAAAAACTAAGTAGACTCGCTACTTTGAGAATTTGATTAGGTCAGCAACGCAGCTTCTGAGGTTTGCTAAACGCGGCCAATGTGAAAAACAATTTTGGAAGATTTATACAAGAACCCCTCATACCTTGCCGAATGCCTTTTTTCACATAATACAATAATTAGTTTTATTGCTGATTTTATCCACTCCTTATGCTTTATTGACTGGGAATATTTCAAATCTTCCAAAATATCATCAGAAGGCTGCTTTTAAGGGGAAGAATTACCAGCAAATTTTGTCGAATTTAAAATTGTCAACTTCAATGTCGATTAAACTTTGAAACGGCTCAGTTGAGATCTGAGCTAATTAGTTCAGGCAACATATGTGCAGGCAACGAAGATCAAAAAATGCCGGATAGAGAAAAAAATTGGTGTACCTATTTGCGAATTTTGGTGTAAGTGTAGGTTGAGGGGTCTTGAAGAACATACTAAAAGTCCTGATCGGTGGGGGGGCGAGCTAAAGTGGAGGGAAGTCTCTGTTGGTGATTTTTCTACGTTTCACTTGAAAACGAGACCAACCAGCGAAAAAATACTAGAGTACTTTAATTCTATGTAAAATATTCTACAAAAAAGGTGTTCTGTATTTTTTCGCTAGAAGGAGAAAATAAACTGGAGAAAATGGATAAATGTTAGAAAATCAGATTTTCTTCCTCTGACGTGTCACCGAGGCACCTTTCACACAGTCATTGGCCCCACTCCTCATTGTGTCAGGTGGTCTACTAAGAATCTTCGTATACCTCCATTTATCGAGGTCCAAGCTATACACTCAACCTTCCCTCAACCCTTTCAGTTTGGTACGCCACTGATTGAAATTTCGAAATTTTGAGCTCAAATTCTGATTCTGCTTTCAAAGTTTATGCGATATATGAAATCTCATGGTTTTTGTATGAACGGGTTCGGAAATATTGAGGAAGAAAAGTCTTTGGGGTGCCCTTTTTAAAGGGGCGTACATCCTGTAGATAAAATTTTTCTCAAATCTTTATAGGAACTTTTTTTTCATGAAAATCCTTGAAGGAAGAAATACCCCGTGGAAATAAATCACCCCTCGCATTTTTTTACCAAAGTCTAGGGAGCATGTCAATCTTAGCGACAATAAGTACTAAGCCTTTTTTTATGAGAATTCCATGTAGAATAATTAAGTATTCCTAAGTTTATTTGCTGAAGGTCCTGGTCCTCCCGCTTTTTATGAAAAACCAAAAAAAAAAATCTTCAGACACCCTCCACCACCTTAGCTCCCCCCACCGATCAGGACTTTTAGTATGTTGTTCAGGACTCCTCACCCTACAACTATACCAAAATCCGCAAATACATCACTTTTTTCCTCTATTTTTCCTTCGTTGCCTGAGCTACATTACTTTTTCGTATCATCACTTTAACTAGTTTCAACATTTTACACTCTTTTTCAACATCTAACATTTGCCACCTATTTTCAAAAATTGTTTTTTTTTCTAGATGCATTCTTTTAGAGGCTTTGACACATTTATGCACAAAACGCTCGAACAGAGAATACGTCAGAGACAAAAATACTTATGTAATTTTAAGAGAGTTACATAAATGGGAAAAAGATAAAAAGGCCTTACTAGCATGTGAGAACTTGGTTGATATATTGATAAGGTAAAAACAAATTTATTATCATTACCCCCAATTATCAAGTATTGATGTTTCTAGAACGGAAGACGAAATAGCACACGATAACTTGAAAGAATTGGAAATTCCAGAAGATCTGGTGAAAAAATTCGATCTTTTGGATGAAGATAACGAAGATTCATGATGAATAAAAGTTGAAAATAAACTGCATTTGAATGGTTTACTTTTTTATTAACCCCCCAGGCACTCAGTGGGTCAATATATGTCTCTGAAGCCGTTTATCATCAAAGTACCTTCTAGGGCAAATATGACAAATAAACCCCTTTTCACTTTCAGCCTCATCGCACACATTGTGCCTTTTCACCATATGATTCACAAGGTTTCTTCGATTTTGATAACATTTGCCACATAGTTGACACTTGAAGCCTGCAAACTTAGAGTGTGTTTTCACATGCTTTTTCAACTCGTTATTACTTGCGAAAGTTTTATCGCAAAAGTTACACTTGAACTCTTTCTGGCCATCATGTCGTTTCAAATGATCATTATAATGAGACTTCATAGCTATTTTTTTCAGACAAACCGGACAAGTGTACTTCCAATTACGCTTGTCAGTGTGGACAACATAAATGTGGGTTCTAAGATGTGGAAGGTTGTTGAACGATTTGTCGCATTCGTTACAATGATGGTTTCTTATGTTGTTGTGGATGGTTTCGTGACGTTCCAAGTCGATTTTCCGTGCGAAAGCTTTTCCGCATGTTGTGCATACGAATTGGCGAGTGGTTGAATGGCGTTTTCTGTGCTGATTGAGGAGGCTTGATGTAGTGAATTTATCAGGGCATGTATCGCATTGATAAGGTTTCATGTCTTTATCGCACATGAAGTGACTTTTCTTGCAGTGCTTAACTAAGTTTTTCAATAGGGAAAACTTGTCTCCACATATTTGGCATACAAATTTGGGGTTTTGACGTTTCCGAGTGTGCTTTTTTGAGTTTGCGCTGTGTATAATGATGTGGGCCTCCAGAAGCTTTTTCGTATCAAAGTTCTCACAACAGTGGTAGCATGTAAAGTTCTCTTTTATACTGGTGCAGTCATTGTCATCTATGTCATTTGTTGTATCTTCATTGATCGTGATATTGGATGAATTTTCCAGGCTCTTGAGTTTTATTCGTCTCAGAACTTCGTTTTTGCGACATAACCTTTTGAATTTGTAGCTTTCGATCAGTTGGGTTATACAGTGGTTGCAAATCGAGAATGTATTCAACCATTTCTAAAAATTGGAAAATTGGATTTAACAAAAACACAATTCTTGTATTGATAGACAAAGAAAACTATTGTCATCAATGAAATACTCACAAGCTCCGGTGAAATATAGTCTAATTTCCTCAAAAAAGTGATACCATCATTTCCTTCTCCCAAAATTGATTGTAACTCTTCACTTTCGTTGAAGCAAATGCAGCAGCAGTTTGAGATTGTCTTCATGTTATATTTATCCCTGTGGATGGTTGGAAAATATAATATTTCTTACGAATATGCTTATATCATAATGTATGTATTTACACGGGAAAACTTCCCATAATCCCTCGGGACTCTGGAGTGAAGGATGACAAGGAATAGTTTGATCGATCCATATTCTTAGGGTGGGAATACACGATGGCGTTCGTGCCATGTTCTGTATAAAGGAAACTTAGTATAATGGTGTGTTTCATTTTTATTGGAGACAATTCCGTATTTGATATAAAATAAACAGATTTGAAGGACATTTCTGGGTAGAATTTTCTTTAGTCGGAACTAGTCATAAATGTTTGTTAATATTTTTTAGTATTTGGAACGGTCTAGTGAAACAAGAAATTATCTGCGGAAATGCATCATTTTCTCGAGTTTAGAAAAATCAGAATCATTTACATGAAATCATGCAACTGTCTAGCACTCTAAACATTTTTAGAAACATAATCATGCGAAAACTTCTTGCGAAAATATTCCATTTACATTTAACTAACACAAAGTTATAGTCCGAGAGGTATCGTCACTTTTGACCGCATCATTTCAATACTCTTGGTAGTATTGTTCTGGAAACAATATAAAAAATTGTTAGCAGGTGCGAATAGGGGGATTAACGGTGTAGGAGGCCATCAAAGTGTTTTTTTCGGGTCATTTCAATACAGCTGAAACTTCGTCAATAGTTTCGTTGTAAGGTGTATATTAAAAAAAGAATGTCAGCTTCGTAGGATATAAGGGGCAAAAGTTGTCAGCTGGCCATTTTGATGTGTTTTTTTCATTTCACTTCAGCTGAAAATTAGCCACGTTATCAACTACTATTGATGTGAAAAACTATTCCAAAAGTGTCAGCTGATATTACAATGTGGAATGTGGCTTAATCTTTCACGCATATGTTCATGTGAAGTAAATATTAAAATCACTTAATGAGAATATTGAGGTTTAATGATAAAAACCAAAATGAAAAGAAATCATTATTATCTACAGTATGCGTCCACGGATAGGGTACCCTGAAGGTATATGGACCCAAATCTTTATAAAAAGTTCTGCTTGGTTTGAAATGTACACTGCCATACTTTTAATCCGAATATACTGTACAGGGGGTCGGAAAATAAGAAAACGTGAAATACTATTTTTTGCTTTGGAGCAAAATGGCAATACTTTTGCCCCTCATTCTACGCAGCTGACATTTTTTTCTTCAATATACAACTTACAACGAAACTTTTTACGGAAAAGGCTACAGTTTGGCGGCAAAAACAAGTGTAATGGAATGATGCGGTCAAAAGTGATGGTACCTCCCGGACTATTACCAAAGCTAACCCAAACTATCCCAAACTGATCCAAACCAACCCAAACTTACCCAATAAAATATATTTATCTGTACTTTAATTTTTCAACTAAATAAAAAAAATGTTTGAAAAATCCTTGCTAATACAATAAACGAACGATTTTTCATGTAACTGATTTTGGGTTTTCTAAAGTAGGAAAAATGAAAGAAATGCATTTCCTTAGCAAATTTCTTACACAATTGTGTATTTCTTGGGGACCTTGAGGTACACAGATACTGAATAAACAAAACTGATTTTTGTCAGTGATTTCGGTGTACCGAGAGTTGAGCCAAATTTCTTTTTAGTTCATAGAAGGTACCCGAAAAGCTCTATCTTTTCATTTAAAACTCGAATGGCTTTCTGTGATCAATGGAAGGGATCTGACGTTTTGTGCTATTTTTGAGATTTAAAAACGGTTAGTTTGGCATATCCATAAATCCTTACCATCAGGCTCGTTCAGTGAAATTTCAGCAACGATATTTTTTCTCCATTTTATAATGTAGGGGAGAGTCAGATATTGGCGCGCGGTTGATAATACCGCGCCCTCCATTATCTCTCGGTAGATAATGATATCAGGCAACACTACATAATTATCGTGGTCACTTTGGATGTGTACCACCATCCCAGAGTACAAATTGATATTTCCCTTATAACCCTCTTTTCGGAATCGGCTTTTGTTTTTTGTGAAAATTCTTATGACGTGTATACATTTTTGGATCGAGATATGTACAAAACCCATTTTTCGAATGTGAGACAATTTGCCGCAATAGATTACCACTCTTATCAGGAGTACTCTGTGGTTACAATCGTTTGTCCTGAGTTTCCATTTTCCGAAAAATTTTGGCATAAAATCAAAATGGCGCCGTCTGGTGATTGCGTGCTAAGGGCGCGGTATTATCAGACTAGGGTTTTACCAATGCTTTTTCTCCATATTGCTAGATCTCCCCGAAAAAGAATTAAAACCATTATGTGATCCAGCTTGGATGAAAAGCTGCTTCAGAATCTGAACGTTCCTGATGGAAAGATATAGTGGGCGCAAGAAGTATTGACTTTACAAAGAGGAGGTCATCCAAAGACACGGTTAAATCTATGCACCTACTGAGGACTGACCAACAAATTTTAATGATAACTATATTTGCAAATCTTCTTATCAAAAATCAAATAATGCTGTGACAAAGGCCTCATTCTTGGAACACGGTATTCTCAAACTTGGGGCGCGGTATAAATCAGACTAGTTTGATAACACCGCGCGTTCACTAACTTTTGTTTTTTTCCAACCACCTTTACTACTCTACCTCAACTCAAAATTTGTCATCTGTACTTATTTACCATAAAAATCTTCTATTTAATGACATTCTCCACATTGGTATACATCACATCTAATGATTTCTAAAGAGTATTTTCCTTAAGGGCGCGCCAATACCCAACTCTCCCTTACTACACACCAATAACAAATAAACAAAATGTCAGCTCAACAGCCTCGGCCATTTTTCATTTCTTGTAAACTCACTTCAGAGCCTTTGTTACAAACTAGCCAATAAACCCCATCTAGATATTATTCCGCACGTTTTAATCAGCAGATCCAGTTTCCTGGCCTTTACAGCGGGAAACACGCACGTTTGCATGGTGATGACCCCGTGTGTTAGTGCGTTTTCGGTTTTTTCTGCAGGCAGTGTATGTGTTTCGCTACAGCAGTAATGGCGCCATCTTTCATTCGGGCATTCCAACCCTTCGCAGAATTCTGTTTCCCAGGTCACCGAGACTTTCGCTACCCAGCTCGCCACCCTCTCCAGCTGTCTGTGGCTCAACTCTCCTGCCTCCTGCCTGGAGTTTCCCACCGAAGCCGTCCCAAAAAACATGTTTTGTTTTATCATTGCCTATAATACACTAAATGCTACGGCGAGACACCAGTTGTTGTTATTTTTGGTTTTGAAATTTTTTTTGACACTAAGACTGATTGCCCATACTAGAATTGGTTGAACATTAAAAAAATCAAGTATATTTATTAGTTTTTTTTTGTTTTTTTTCTATCTTTGGCAAATTCTAGTACAGTCAATCACTCTGTGAGTGTCAAAAAAAAATTCAATAGCAACAACTGGTGCCTCGCCGTAGTTTTTAGTGTATTATTGCAATAACGTGTACATTTATTACGGTTCTGTACCAACCCATCGGATAACCGTGAAACAATATGTCTCTTGAAAAACCCATTTAGTTCCAAAACGGTTAGTTTTATCGGAACCAAAGAAGAGCACCTTTTTTAATAAGAAAAGGTCAGAGTATTTGAAAAAGTAGTTTTCAGCTCTGTAAAATGACACCTAACAAAAATTGGGGCCAAAAAGTTTGGTGGCCAGTCCGTTCCTGGTTCCCCCTACAATTTGAAATATTGTTCTTACTATGGTTTTATGAGTCTTCATGGCCTACATAACATATACTGAAATTTGATCAAATTATACAAATCGGTCGAAAAGTTAGAGCTAGAAATCGATGGGTACCCCTTTGAGGCTCTGCATTTCCGTTAGGAGGCACTTTAGAAAAAAAAAGTTTCATGAGAAACTGGGGTTATTTTGACCTCCCCTATACGCTTCCGAAATCATGCCATATACTTACCGGACACCCTGTATACCGAATTTTGAAAATACTCATAATACAATACAACAATCAGTGAGTGTTTTTTCAAAATCGCAGTTCTGAACCGAAAAAAAAATCCTATTGCACAACCCGGTTTGTTACTTCAGTACAACCTCGATAATCTAGTGTCTGAATATACTCGTACTGCACACGAATACTCGTACTACACAGTCTTCACTGGCATGTTTGGGATTTCTGTTCTCAGTCACACAATTTTATTGTACTTTTATGATTTGTATTGACTGACGTTACATACATCCGTCATATCCCCCACAGAAATGACAAAAAGTACCACGTACTCAAACTCCCTGTATGAAGGCAATAATCAATTTTTAAATTTTGAAAAATTCACAATCGCGATTTGATAAACGGCTTTAGGTAGGAGTGGAAGGACTTATTGACTGGCTCTGCATTAAGAGGGCTTTGTTGGGCTGACTCAAATAGTCTCTCGTAAACATTTCCGTCGTATGCACCCAAACATGAAGCCAGAACCTCATCGCGAATATCAAAACTATCTACCAAAGAAACCGCGTTTGGTCGAATTAATAACAATAACTCCTCCAGCCACATTTGCAGACCTTCGATATGGCTTGAGTTGACGTCCGAGAACTAAAATGAGTTTAAATTGATTAAATTATATTGACGAAGGGCAACGCTCACCCTAAGCAGGTTTCCAGACATTCTCAAAGCTTGAGTAACAGCGTACAGCTCCGCTAGACGATTTAGAACAAGCCGTAGTTCTACTGAAACATTGAGCTTTTGAACGGCCTCGTAGAACGTCCGTACTATGAAGGTACGTCCATGAACATCGGCTGCTTCAACCAGCTCTATAGAAGTATTGTTCCAAGCAACTTCATCGCTTTGACCAGCTTTAATACGGTTTTGCATGTGCCCATAAGCCATTTCAATTTTCCTATAAAAACCAATTAGAAAATTATCTCCGCCAAGAGGTCACTAACCCAGCACAAGTTTTTTGTAAAACGTAGACAATCCAATCAATAGATTTGCTGAACTGCATTGATGTCTGTGCAGAATCCGCCAAATATTTAAGCGTGTTTGAATGTTTACAGTTTGCACGATTCTGCCACATTTTCATCAAGAACCTGGCAGTCTGCAATAAAAGCACCGTGTTTTCTCCTTCGTAAGTGCACATGGCCGTGGCTAGACCATAAATCAATGGAAGATTCGATGACGACATGTATCCATGACCTCCACACGCAAGTCGACATGTTTCCACTCCCGAAGTGGCATCTGCAGTACTTACTGCTTTCAGTACACAGGCGGTAGCATGGAGCTCTGGCAAATTATCCAGCTTTCCGGAGTCTAGTTGAGAGTTGACTACGTGGTAGACATCCCACAGCCAATTTGACGAATATTGAAATGCAAAACAAGTGGCTATGTTGGGAAAAAGTTTTTGTTGTTGCGTCACATAGTCGATAATTTGAGTCTCCGGTTTCCTAACAAACTAATTATGAAAACACATTCTTTACCTAATTTGGACGACATACTCTGGATTGATTTGACCTTGCTTTCTAACAGCACTGTATCTAGTAGCAATAGTGACCGCTTTTTTCAAATAAGTAGCAGAATCTTGAACCAAAACGACCCTCACCAAAATCATTGTCCCGTAAGTAAGTTTGCTACTTGGTGACTTTACGTAAGTACCATCCTATGGATACATCATTAAAATGAAATCGTCCTCAATAATTCAACTCACAGGTAAAACTTGTTGGTTTTTCATTAATAATCTATCTCGCGGGATCCTGACATTTTCGAAGCCCAGATAACCATTGTTTGTGATGTTCATTCCAAGCTTGCAACCAATTTCTCCTATTTTGATGCCAGACAGAGGAATGTGTGTCTCTTCGTCTCTCAATTGTACGATGAATGGATGAATACCATGATATTTGCCTTGCGTGTACAATTGCGCAAGTACTACAGCGTAATTTGCCGTATGACCCACTAAAATGAACAATCCATGATCAAAGAGTACTGTTGCTCTTTAGCACCTACAGCCTCCAGGCCACCATTTATAAGACGTCAAAGTCGGACTATTAAGAATGAATTCCTCGGTCTGAGGATCATAGGTCGCAGTAGTTTCTAATCCTCTTATGAATGTCCCATGACCCAATTCGGTCTTAAAAATTGAATGTCAATAATTTTACGATAAACGATCCCAAAATATACTTGTGCGTATGTGCCGATTATATCGCAATCCCAAGCTTTTTGCATCCACTTAGATTGTTGTTCCAAGTTACCTTGACCCATTAAAGTCGGGATAAACATCCCATAATGAAGGCTCAGTGGATTTCCATCTCCTAGGATAGCTGACCACAACTGTCCGGCCAAAATTTTTCTGAAAGAATATGCTTTAATTTTGTTTCGGTTCAATTTTTCAACAATATTAGATACATGTTAAGGGTTGATTAAGTTCTACGACAATATGTTTAAAGAAACAAAGCAAGAATTCATATATGATAGAGGGTGGGTCTGTCAAATCTATTTCTCCCATTATTGAACAATTGAAACCTCCTGTTGTATATTTTGAGACACAATTTAATTCACCCAACATCTCATTTTTTTATCACATTTTCGAATATTGCATAAGATTTTAGACAGCTCTCGTCAAAATTGCCATGTCCTTATACTGAACGAGGAGGAGCAAACTTAGTTCATTATTCTGATCCATTGAAACGTGTATGTAGGCAGTTTTTCGAGCGTGGCCTTGGTCACAATTTTTATATTTAAAAAATTTAATTACAGGTTGATTAGATAAAGATCACATTAGCTGAGTACTCATTTTTTCAAAGTACCGGGTCAATAAACAAAAGATAGAACTTTGAACCATAGATTATAAATGATGTCTTCAAGGTGAACTCATTCATAACAAGCTTGCAAATATTAACTTATTTTACATAGGTTGTGAAGATTGTGCAACAGAGCCAACCTACTCACCTGTAATTTTCCATTCCTCCTTTTCCCTTCTTTTGTTCATGTTGAACTTTTTTGTAAAGAATACAAGCTTTCCTCACTGCCTCTTCATATTTCTCTTTATGACTCAGATATTCCAAGGGAACTTTCGATTTCAATTCTGGGTCTTCCAAGAAAAACCTTTCTATAATGAGTAAAAAAAAATTTTCTTTGATGCTCAATGAAGTTCTCTGATGTGTAAGTAGGTATAGGTAAATATTTATAGTTACCTCGATCTTTTCTTTCATTTGTTTTATCGGGACCACCATCTAACAGATGTGTTAATTCTAAAGTATTGAAAGTGCACTTTGAACGCTCTTTTTCCAAATCTGGATTCAATTTTGTCTTGATACGCATCTTTAATGTTTCAGAGCCACTGAATTACTGACAAATGTATGCTTATCACGACTGGTTATCACACCCAAATACGTCTCAATCACTTTCGTTTGATTGCAACAACTAAAAAAAACATTGTCATCCTAATCTACACTGTGGGCCAAATCAAGTTAGAACATAGTTTGATCCTTGATAACTTTTTTGTTTGTTTATAGATTTTGATGAATTTTGGATATGATATTGGTCAATATGTTCTGGATGTTCCTTCAACACCAAGCTTTCGAATTTTGGATGGGACCGGACTCACGACGTTTTTATGAAATTGGTGCATTCAAGCTCGTTGCGAAAACGAACTGCGCTACTCACAGACCAGCTGATATTTTTTTTGTGAAGGGAGTTAGTGGGAAAAGGTATCCTGATAATTTCAATATCTTAGAACCATAACCTGAGAAACATTTTTTTTTCTGTATGATGATGATGAGATAAAATCTCGATTAAACGTGATTAATGGGAAAAAATATGGGTGCACGAAAATGTCGCGGCCCCTTCAAATTATCGAGTAAAATTTAACGAAGTTGATAAAAAAAAAATAACCAAACAATTCGCATTGCTATGAAATTTCAAGAAACTTTCTTTGATCAAAATGAAGTGAAATAGTTTTGATGCTGACAAGCACTATCATACAGAAAAAAACATCGTTTCTTAGGTTATGGTTCTAGAATATTGATATTTTCAGAACACCTTTCCCTAGTAATGTCCTTCTCAAAAAATATATCAGTTGGTCTGTAAGTAGCGCAGTTCGTTTTTGCAACGAGCTTAAATGCACCAATTTCATAAAAACGTCGTAAGTCTAGTCCTGGCTAAAATTCGAAAGCTCAATTTCAGGAACATATTGACTAATATCACATCCAAAATTCATCAAAATCCATCAACAAACAAAGAAGTTATCAAGGGTCAAATCATGTTCTCACTTAATTTGCCCAACATTGTAAGGACGCAACTTGGCTGTTTGGTGGCAGATGAGCTGAACCTATTCTGTGATAAAATGTTTGACAGTATGTTCAAAAATTGATGTCAAATTTGGATAAAAACTACACCTTTTCAACCACTCTGTATAAATTCCAGCACAGTTTTTCAAAACCTTTTCCGCGAAATGTACATTCGATATGTTATGCAACTCTACTTTTTACCGACCGGTCAAAAAATAATGTTATTTCAATTGCTAATATATTTCTAGCCAAAAACTCTATAATGTATAAACTATCATAATATTCTCTCAAGTAATGGATTGCAATATTATTACATGACAGCGACCAAATCCACTTTCTAACTTAATTTTTGTATTAATGTCGACTTTTTGAGAAGTTTTGTGTTTCTGTGCCTTTTTATAAATCAAAACTATTAGTTCTTTTCAGAACTTAACAGGTGTTTTTGCTGCATTTTTGCTTACTTAACAATCCTCATATGCTTCAAATGTGTCCAATTCCGTTAAAAAAAGGGTTTTACCTACTCGCGTGCGTGAAAGTGTACTTTACAGCACGCATTTGCGTGCGGCAAGTAGCACTTTACCGCACTCCGTGTGGTAAAGTTACTTTTCCGCACGGAGTGTGGTAATAGTACATTTTGTATCAAGGGCGAAAAGTAGATGATTTTGACGAGGGTATAAGTAGCAGCACGAGCGAAGCGAGGGCAGATATAAGCCGACTCAAAATCATCTTTCGTCCGTGGTACAAACCGTGCTTTTTGTACAACCAGTTTGTAGTAATTTGAAAAAGAATAATTATGAAAATCAAAAATAAATAATCGATACACTGCACTACACTGCTGAAAAGTCAGACAAGTTTAGTAACAACTGTCAATCACGGTTACAATAGGTGTGTTCCCGTATTCTTTTGTGGTGCGGATTCATTGTCACCAAGATTGTCAGGTGATAAGTTCGTTTTAGTATGCTAGGCTGTCACGTGGTTATTAGATTCAGAGGCGTTGGGATCCAAGGAACCGTTGCTAAGTGACCTACTTCTGCGCCCGCGGGCGCGAAAGAACTTTTAGGCCCGGCTGCCAAAATTACCGACTTTCCGCTTGCTTTGCATGCATTGAAAAGTTGACTTTACGTGTAGGTTGTACAAAAAGTACTTTTTCTACGAGCGTGCGCAAAGTAGCCACTTCGCACACTCATTTGCGTGTGCAAAGTAACCTTTTCCCGCACTAGTGCGGGAAAAATTTTTCCCGCACTCAAATGTCAACTCAAATAACTACCTACCAATTTGCTGTTTTAAACTACGTTTCCATACCAACCAAACTGTAGATAATGCACAAAATAATGTTCTTGTTACTTTTCCCTTTTCAGTCAAAATCAAAATGAAAATGAAACACACAATTCTTTTTTTGCGTTAAAAACGCATTCGCCAGTAACGTAAACAAACATTGATAATGACGACTTTCAATCGGCATTTGTGAGTGGTTCTTGCTTGATTTTGGTGCAAATTACTGTGTTTATCGGAAATCTTCGAAAGATTTGAGCTGAATAGTGGCATCAAAAAAACCTGATCATGTATACAAACAAACGGACAATCAAATTTATACAAATATAAACGATTAAACGAAGACTGACTGATCTTGATGACGCAGCTGTCTAGAGTGTCATGTCAAATCAAAACAGTGTTGCCAATAGCAGGGAATAAGGCGACAAAAGAGGAAATTTTATGAACAGTGATCGGACATGCCCTTGCATTTCAAATATAAAATAAATCAATTATGATTTTGATTATACCCATATTATCCAATTTTCAGCTGCCGTCACAAACTGTTCTTTCAATATAAATATATTGTTAAGCATAAATAATCATTATTCTCAAGTTCTATGTTTTTAAGTGCGTTCAAATAATATATTATCTAAAGTTTTTCGTGTCTAATCTGTGAACGCTCGTGGAAAAAATATTGTTCCTAACAGTGTTCGCAAAGTGTCTTTTCCGCCCTTAAAGCATATCCGAACTCCGCTTCGCGTCGTTCGTCTAACTGCTTTTGCGTGCGGGAAAGCATCACTTTGCGAACTTGTTAGGAAAATAACTATTTCCTACAGCCGTGCGGAAAAATCAATTTTCCTCACCGATATCCGTGTGGATAATCAGATTTCCCGCAAAATTTTTCCGCACGGATATGTCAAAATTGACAATATCATAAGCAAACAGAAACCAGGTTTCCAGGTAACTATGGTCGCTTAGTTACACATTTCGACATTCATTATTATTTATTTGTCATTAGTTGCATGAGAAACTTTTAAATTACGAATTATATCCTTATTTCCGCACGTCTGTAGAAAAACTATTGTACCTAACACTTGCGGATAATGTTTTTCCGCCCTCGGCTGCTTCATCGAACTCCGCTACGCGTCGGTCGGTGAACGGCAGACTCGTGCGGAAAAACTAATTTTCCACACTTGTTAGGTAAATAGCTATTACAGCACGCAAATAATTGTTTTGCTATAGTAACCACCAATGTCTCTAGGTAACCATCGTGTCATACTGAATATGAATGACATTTCTTTGGTGGTTACTATGACAAAATTATGGAGAGGCAGATTTCCATGTTGAAGAAAATGTGAAATCTCAACTCAAAGGTAAAATTTTGTACCTAACACATGTGGAAAGTGTCTTCACCGCCCTTGACGTTGTGGCCGAACTCCGCTTCGCGTCGGTCGGTCACTGCCGTCGCGTGCGGTAAAGTATCACTTTCAACACTCTTTAGGTAAATAACTATTAAAATTTATTGAAGAGGTAGGTGGTCATTTTCACCATCTTTCGTAATAAAATTGTACTATATTCACCTCCACCATTATATTGATCAGAAAACCCTCAAAAAATTCACAAGTTCAACCAAGATAACGCTTCTAGATTCAATTCTTGTTTGTGCTAATTGTGTGTGGACGCAAAAACCTGATGTCCAATACTTGTGGATTTCATATCATTTTTATCAAGAACTTAATCAAATTCACGAAAAATAATGACAATAGTTGACATTCACTGACAATTATGACAGTTGTCATCAAACCATATGTTCATGATAGAAAAAGACCTACAACCGTATTTTTTATTGAACATCCTTCACCAGTACACATTCGGATGGGCGCCGCTAAACAAAGGGTAATAGGGCAAGGATTTTCCCATTCCTCAATATAAATATATTGATCACAAGAAACCCCACGACCTTTTTGTCTTTTTAACGACTTTTGAGCGAAAATTGCTCGTAGCAATCCGGAAATGTTTGCTCCGGCGGCTCCAGCGGGTGGCTTGGTCCCGCTTTTGGACTTGGTTGGGTCGACTATTCAAAAATGAATAAGATATACACTGCTCGTCAAATTTAAGAACATAGGAAATTTTTTGCTGTTTTCAATAAGCTGTAGCTTTAAAACGAATAAAGAGATTTTGTCGAGTATTTTGGCATCTTGAAGGTCGACTTTCGTAATTTGGACCGACTTTTTAATATTTTTTGTGAGATGAGGTTTTCTATGATATACAGAGCGCGGAACGAAGAGATGCAATTTTCAAAATTTTCGAAATACTCCCATTTTGCTAAAAAACAATTCTTCACTAAATTTATACCTCAAGGGTTAACTAAGATTAGTATCTCGGGAGGTATTCGGTATTTTTCAGATGACTCTTCTGAAACAAGAGATAATCATTTTTCATTCCAGCTCGTATTACGCGATGTGTTTTTGAGGTTTTCGGACTCGACTTCAAAATTTTGGGATACACGATACTCGTCACACGATTCAAGAGAAAAAAAAAAAGATTTAACTGAAACGGTAATATACAGGGTCGCTCAAAAATTCAACAAATATTTTTTTGCGGTATCGCGAAATTGATAACTGATGTGCCAACAAATTTTTTTTTGATAAGAAAGTTCACTGCATAAGTTTTGTGATTGATTTCGTGATACCAAAGAAAAAGGCCCAATAATTATTATCGTTCGCCATCGAGTGGCCCCCGCGCAAGTCAAATCAAATCAATTAAAAAAATGCTTTATAGTCACATTTTAAATCATAATATAATATTGACAAAGCTGAGTATAAAATTAAAACAAAAAGAAATAACACTAACAATCATTGCGGAAAAGAAGAAGATATAAAGATGAAATAAAATAGTCAAATCATGTTATGTTTTTTCTTTTGAGGATCAAAAATATCGTATATTCCGAGGGTATCCTGATCAGGATGATTATCTTTTGTTTCAGAAGAGTTATCAGGAAAATACCAAATATATCCCGAAGTACTTGTGTTAGCTATAGCCTTGTGATATAAATTTGGTAAATTATTATTTTTTAGTAAAATGGCAGTATCTTGAAATTTTTAAAAATTGCATCACTTCACTCCGGACCCTGAATATCATTGAAAACCTCATCTTACACAAAAGACACAAGAGTCAGTTCAATGTACGAAAGTCGATCTTCAAAATGTGTTTATTCGTTTCAAAGTGTGACTGACCGTTTTTTACTTGGACCCTGTAGAAATCATATTTTAATTGTCAAAAATCTTAAAACTAACTTCCATCGAAATACTGACCAATAGAGAAAATTCGGAAGTTCTACTACTCAAGAAAAATTTAAAAAAAAAATGTTTTTCTGGCAACTCTCCTCCTACGTATTGTGACGAAACATTTGTTTAGCATAGTACCACAGTGTAGAATCGATTGGCTTCTGGTACATTCTAGCGAAACTGGATGGCGTCGAAGATTCTACGCTGTTCTACGAATAGGTAGATTGTTCTTTCAATCCCGGCGAGGGTATTTAATGAGATCGGAAAGCTAGTTAGTTCAGTGCAGTTATTGATTAGACGCGAGATATAAATCGTAAAAACATAAATAGGCTGCGATTGCAATATGAATTGTTTCTAACTAGTGAGTGCTGTACATAGTGACTTGAAATAAATAGATTAAAACTGAACAGTGTTTTCTAGTGGGATTTATTGTGTGCTATAGAAACCGACATAAATATTCGAAGGTAATACCACGAACCACGAGTGCTTAAAAATTACCGATAAATTTTCACGAATGCGTGTTTTCTCAAAATTTCACGAGACCGAAGGTCGAGTGAAATTTTAAGCACTCGTGGTATTATACTTTGTTCATGGCTTTCCTGCGGTTACGTCATACTTTTCCGTCTCTCTCTTACACATTGAAAAAAAAATCACGTACGTTTGGACGAGGGTCTTTCGAATCCATTTGACAAATGTCACATGTGGAGCGACCAATCTACGACATACTGCCAAACGTCAAATACTGTGACGTGACCGCAAGAAAGCCATGAACAGACTGTACCTCGAATATTCCACTCATGTACAAAAAATCCCATAAGAGCAGTTGAATTTTCGGAGGCTTACAGCGATAACACCAAATCGAAAATACCACTCTGTCATGGCAACACAAATAACCAGGTTGTCAGGGCAATCAACATGGCAACGCAAATTTAGTGAAGTTATATTCTAGAATTTTTGAAATATTCTTCTAAATACCATTCGTGCTTTAAAATTAACCGGATAAATTTTCGCTCATGCGTGTTTTCTCTACAAATTTCACTCGACCTTCGGTCGCATTCGTGAAAATTTATCGGTAATTTTTAAGCACTCGTGGTATTACCTTCGAATATTTCACGAATTCTAGAATATAACTACACTAAATTTGCGTTGCCATGTTGATTGCCCTGACAACGTGGTTATTTGTGTCAAAAAATTGTCGTTGCCATATCGGTTGCTCTGACAACGTGTTTATTTGTGTTGCCATGATAGAGTGGTATTTTCGATTTGGTGTTATCGCTGTAAGCCTCCGAAAATTCAACTGCTCTCATGGGATTTTTTGTACATGGGTGGAATATTCGGGGGTAATACCACGAGTGCTTAAAAATTACCGATAAATTTTCACGAATGCGTGTTTTCTCAAAATTCCACGAGACCGAAGGTCGAGTGAAATTTGTAGAGAAAACACGCATGAGCGAAAATTTTACCGGTTAATTTTAAAGCACGAATGGTATTTAGAAGAATATTTCACGAATTCTAGAATATACCTTCACCAAATTGTCGTTGCCATATCGATTGCTCTGGCAACGTGTTTATTTGTGTTGCCATGACAGAGTGGTATTTTCGATTTGGTGTTATCGCTGTAAGCCTCCGAAAATTCGACCGATAAATTACCACGAATTCTAGAATATAACTACACTAAATTTGCGTTGCCATGTTGATTGCCCTGACAACGTGGTTATTTGTGTCAAAAAATGGTCGTTGCCATATCGATTGCCCTGACAACCTGGTTATTTGTGTTGCCATGACAGAGTGGTATTTTCGATTTGGTGTTATCGAAGGTAATACCACGAGTGCTTAAAAATTACCGATAAATTTTCACGAATGCGTGTTTTCTCAAAATTTCACGAGACCGAAGGTCGAGTGAGATTTGTGGAGAAAACACGCATGAGCGAAAATTTATCCGGTTAATTTTAAAGCACGAATGGTATTTAGAAGAATATTTCACGAATTCTAGAATATAACTTCACTAAATTTGCGTTGCCATGGCGATTGCCCTGACAACGTGGTTATATGTGTCGAAAAATTGTCGTTGCCATATCGATTGCTCTGACAACGTGTTTATTTGTGTTGAAATGACATGGTATTTTCGATTTGGTGTTATCGCTGTAAGCCTCCGAAAATTCAACTGCTCTTATGGGATTTTTTGTACATGAGTGGAATATTCGCTGTGAGCCTCCGAAAATTCAACTGCTCTTATGGGATTTTTTGTACATGAGTGGAATATTCGCTGTAATGGAATAGAATATAGAATAGAATAGAATAGAATAGATTTTATAGACGCATAAACCATTTCAAATTACAAAATATACAAAATCTTGCTGATCTATATACACACATATACAATATACATACATTATACAATATAAATACACTTCCATACATCATTTTACAAGACTATTTTCCTAATTTGGGACCTAAAAAGGCTTAACTTAGTATCAAAAAAATCTACCTTTTTGGCAACGGAATTACCTAGTTTACAAAGTCTTTGAGTTGGTTGATTTTGACAATAATTTGTTTTGTGATATCCAATGTAGAACAGTTCGGTATGTCGTTAAGGTAACTTGAGGTACTGATAAAGCAATTTTTTGCAAAATATTTGGGCAGTCAATGATCCCATTTATAATCTTGTATAAAAAAATTAAATCCAGAAACTCTCTTCTTGGCTGCGGAACTGGTGTTTTTAACCGGATTGAAGGTTGCCGAGTTGAAGAGGGATCTGGAGGAGCGTGACATGGATGCAAGCGGAAAAAAACTGATCTACAACAACGGCTTCGTGAGGCTTTAATGGAATAAGGCATGGATCCCGATACGTTCCAATTCAAGATTCCTAATCCCAACGCAGTTGAGAAATTGTCCAGAGCAGTGCAAGAGAACTCCAGAAAAATGGAAGAGAAGTTCGAAGAATCCTCTAGAGCCATGGAAGAGAACTCCAGAAAAATGGAAGAGAAGCTGGAAGAATCCTCTAGAGCCATGGAACAGAATTCCAGGAAGTTGGAAGAGAAGTTTGTAGAATCTTCTAGAATTATATGGAGGAGAAAATCAAGGAAAAGCTGGCGGTCAACTACAACTACTGGAAGGATCAGGTAACGGAAGAAATTATTGAGAACCTTGAGCAACGATTTGAAGCAAAATTTGGAGATACAGTGATGACTTTGGAAAAAGAAATCGAGGAAGTGCGAAGGCAAGTAGCAGTGATTGAGAAACAACCAGAAGTGACATTCCGGAGCCAAGATGCGAATGCTAAGATAGAGGCTGATACCGTTAGAGTCCACATGAAAGCCCCTCAGTTTGATGGCAAGCTGTCCTGGAACAATTACCATCGCCTGTTCGAGGCAGCAACAAGGACAAATGAATGGGGTGGACCCGGAAAAGCCTTGGCATTGACACTGGCACTTCGTTGGGAGGTGGTGAAAATCCTGCAGACGCTGAACACCCAGGAACAGGAAGACTACGATGTTCTGGTGAAGCATTTGGAGCTGAGATATAGACGGACTCACTTGGAGCACGTCTACCACTCTCAGCTAAAGAACCGCTCTCAGAAGAACAACGGGAGCCTGCAGGAGTTTCAAGCTCCTTGCCCGACTGGCTTACCCAAGTAGTAGTTGTTCAGGCCTTCCTGGATGGACTTCGAGACCAGGAAATAAGGCAGTCCCTGATACTTCATCGTCCTGATGGATTGGTGGATGCGCTAGCATAAGCGTTGGAACTCGAAGCGGCGAAGCATTGCTGCAACCCTCCTACGCGTGTGCGAAGGATGGGGGAACAGGATGTTCCGGAGAAGGACAGCTTCGACGCGAATGTGAGGAGAGTCGTCAAGGAAATGGAGATATCCAAGCGAAAGGGCTACGATGCTGGAATTGTAGAGAGCTTGGGCATATTCGTAGCCGCCGTAAGAAAGAGATACGGGCACCTGCGTCGGCATCAGAAGACAAGGATCATCGAGCAAGATCAAGCTTCAAAAACTTTGATGACTTGTCCAGCAGACCAGAGCTCTGTCACAAAGCCGAGGAAAAGGAAGCGAGCGTTCGCAGGACAACTGTGGTGGATGATTCCTGGCAGTCTAAGGCGCTTCGCGAGGACCAGGAAAAAGATCTAGATCTGAAGCTCATCATTGGATGGGAGCTAGCAGGCCACGACACCTGTTCTACCTTGTGACGAAGAAGCTTCCACAACATCTGACCACCTACAGTGATGTCTGGAGAGCCCTCGGTCATCTTGACTTGATGCAGTCACAGGACCTGACTCATTTGGCAATTCCGAAGATGACCAATGACCGAGTGGACTGGCGAGTGGTGGGAAGCATGCTGGAGGTGATCTTCAAGGGGAATGGCATCGACATCCTGGTGTGCTGATATCCCTCCCGGAGGACGAGCCAAAGGACATTGGACTGTTATTTCCACCAAACATCACACTGCCGGTTTGATGACAGTTGCCGATACCGACATGGAAGCAATTCGGGACGAATTGCCCAAAGAAGGGGACAATGTGACGAAACATGTGTTTAGCATAGTACGGCGCATTCAACACCAAGTGTAGAATCGTTTGGAATCGATTGGCTTCTGGAACATTCTAGCGAAACTAGATGGCGTCGAAGATTCTACGCTGTTCTACGAATCACTGGAATGTTCAGAGACGGACAAAGCACAACGTAAAAACTTGTGCAGACCTGTGCGACGCAAATATTTGTGCCGAATGCTAGATTCAACACACAACGCAAATATTCACTAATGTGGACGCGACCGTGAAAAACCAACTGAACCAACTTCGCACACTTGAGCAGGGATACACAACGAGAAAATTTGCGCCGCACGTGCCGAATGCTATAGATTCAAAACACAACGCAAATATTTGGACGCGTCGGAAGGTTTGCATCCAATAACATTTATTTGATTTTTTTTTTACAAAAACTCGCCGACTGTCACAAGCTCAACTTAAATGAACCACCATGTTTCATGTATTAAAATAAAGCTTAGAAATAAAAGAACTTTGGTCTCTATGGAACGTAAATATTCCAAGCTGTTGCGATAAATCATTCGTTTCCATCAACAAAACCACATAAAAATAGCTACTTCATTGAACAGCTGGTTCTGTTTATATTTATTTCCAAAACATGCAACATCTGTCCGCCAGTGTTTTATCTTTGCAAAATATTTGCACTATGAAGAAATCGAGAGCTGCAAATCATCGAACTTCAACTGTAGGAAATTTGCCATGAAATGTTTACTTATTGACCGTAGGACGATCAATACAATTCGGCGCCAGCCATTTCTTACAGTGTGAAGAGTGTGAGTTTGATGGACAAAAATTAAAATTGAAAGTGGTGATGGAAGTGATCTTCTTTATACAGGGTGTTCCAAAACCAATTCATGAGGTGATTACTGAGGTATTTTGATATTAATAAATGGTGTTTTTTTTACCTCTTAACACTTGAGTATGATGCGTCCGAGATTAAAATTTAAACATTATGTGCTCAGAATCAAACACAAAACCTAGTTTCATAATAGGTAGACAAATATCTAAAAAGGATGAGAGAAATCGTAAGAACCTTGAAAACTGAATGAATTTTTGAAGTACTTTAAAGTAGCTGTGGTATACAGGGTACAGGGTGTTACCATACCATTAATGTCATAATTTTAAGGGGGAGTTCCTGGATAAATTTTAAGTCGAGAAGGTCATATAAACTTGAGTCCAAAAAAAAAATAAGAAAAAAGAGAATGAAAAAAAAAGTGTGCTCCTATACCATAATATGCTGTGGCAAAATTCAGTTCAATATCTCAAACCGTATTTGGAAAATGTATTAAAAACTGAAAATAAAGTAAATCTTTAACACCCTGTATCTTAAAAACCAAGCATTTTGAGACCCAAGTTTATATGACCTTTTCGACTTAAAATTTATCCAGGAACTCGCCCTTGAAATTATGACATACCATTAAGTAACACCCTGTATTTATATTATTTTTAAAATAACATGCAAACATAATTTTATTTCGTGTTCCCTTGAAACTTATGTCATAGTTGATTAGATTTGTCCATCTGTTCCCAGACCATCGATCCACTGCTATCACCCGCGCCGCGACGCCGTGAAACCCTAGAGGACGCAGGGCGTCGACATAACAAAAATTCCGTGTGTTTTGTGTGTGTGCAATTTTCAGTTGTTTTCTGTGTCTCTTTTCTTATCATACTTAAAATGACCGCCAAGGTGAGTAGCCATATTTGTTGTTCGTATTAACACGCCGATTTATGTAGAATTGGTTTGACAAATTGAGATGATTAGCGATCCGGAAATGAACGCTTACGTCAAAAAGTGGGCACATTTTTGGGTACTGATTGTTGAAGTGGGAATATAAAGTTCAAATTTATTTTAGATTGAAATAGTTTTTGTGAGGTTTCGTTTTTGAAATAGAAATTTATCGTGTAAGTAGTCCTTGAACGTGACCTTCACTTTTCTCAGTCAATCGATATAGAAAGATGACATCTATGAATAAAAGCTGTTTCACTAAAAAATCCTAGTTCGTCATAGTGAAACCAAGAAAATTCAAAAGTTTTTTAAAGAAAATATATAAAGGTTTTGCGAGATCTATATACAACTATTTTATTTTCTTGATAAGCTAACCTACACTTCAAGATAAAAGATATTAAAACAATTTCACTCATGAAGAAGTTTATTTTGAACAGTGCCCCTAAACACATTTTTAATAAATCGACTAGATTAGAAGTGAAAGTTTTTCCTGATGCTATTTTGGTGACTATACAGAGTGTCTCATCATTAGTCATGGTCCAAACTCAGCAAATAGGTCATTTCCAATTAAAAAAACACATGTTTCGTTTTATTGCTTGTTTGGCCTTGAATTACATGCGTTTGAAATATCCAGGAAAGTTAAGTCTCTAATTGAAGGGCTTGACATTTTTTTCATGTGTTACAATTAGAAGATCAATTATCCTGCTACATAGTTTTAAATAAAATCAACCTAAATATCCTCTAGTTTTTTATATTATAACTTTTTCAAGTGAGGTATTCAGGGTTTTTTGCTAAAATTGTAATAAAGACTGTTATGGGAACTTTTTGACCAGAAATGTTTTCCTCTATCACCTCTTTGAGTTGAACCATGACTTATGAGATCCTTTATTGTAATGAATGTGTGGATTTTTTCACTAACATTACCACGTAGTGTACAGGGTGAACCAGAATTAAACCATCAAATCCCGCAGGCAATATACTGGGACGTCAAAACATTATGATCTCATTTCAAACATATTTTAGTCCAAAAATTTACAGTGACGGGGATGGGGCTAGTTGACTTTGAGAAATTATTTTATAATTTTTTTAAATAAATTTGGAACAGTTTCATAGATCGAAATTAAATTTGATTTTTTTTTTTTTTTTTTACATACCTACGGAATGAATGTGTGATCTTCATTTTGCCGCATTTCGAAGAGGGCGCTATCTATATGATATAATATCATTTTAAAATTAACATGAAAATATGTATTTCTGAGCCTTCATGAAACGAAAGTTATTTAATTTTTCCTACAACTGCGCAAAGTGATACTTTCCCGCATGCATAAGCAGTTGGACGCAAAGTGGAGTTCAGACCTTAGCGCATGTTTTAGGAACAATATTTTTTCTACGAGTATTCACAAATTGGAAACGAAAGACTTTTAGTGATATTTTTCAGTCCAAATGAGAAAAACCGCGTGAAAAAACTTGGCAACGTTGCGCATATTTGAACCATTCGCATAGTTATCCGGAGACAGTCTGCATTATATCGTTGTTAGAGGCAAATTTCTCCCCAACGCCCAACGACGCTATCGCATCGGTTGCAAAATCACGAATACATGAATAGTGTTTTTAACACAAAACAGAATCATGTGTTTTACTTTGACTGAAAAGTGTCAGTAGCATTTGAACATTATTCACAATTTGGTTGATATGAAAACAAGTGGTAAATCAATTTAGTTCTCCAGGTGCGGTTGCTGTCACAGTGATCTGAGCAGCAAGGGTGAATGAACACAGTGCTGACACAGTGAACTATAGTTTTGTGAATTCAGAGGTAGACAGTCTGGAAGTGTTCCTTAGCTCTTTTTCATTGGTAGAGAGTTCTGCTGATATCATATTGGAGGCATTGTCATGAAATCATACAAATTTCTGAATATTAGACCATTTCCGTATACTGTGAGAAAAATCAAACAGCAATTTGGAACAATGATTCTGATCACTTATCAGCCATCCGTTCACTTATGGGAGATTCTAAAGAGAAACATTCTGCGAAAGCCTGACATGAGCACCAAACCAAAAGATTCAACATTAGGAGGAGCAGTGACCTTTTGAATTAAAACTACCGCTTAGTTGCTGAATAGATTACAAGACATTTGCCATGGTTCCGATCATTTTTTTTTTATTTTTTACAAATAAAAAATTAAGATGCTGCTGAGGCGGATATCTATTAAAGTTAGGTATAGGGTGTCTTGGTGAAGGCTGATGAAAAACTCAGTCGTGGTGTATACGTATACCAGAATTTCAAAACTTTTTTAAATTGAAAGAGAGGCCGGATTATCCTAGCCAGTTTTGCCCTATTATATTATTTTTCAAAGTATTTCCATGATTAGTGAGGGAAATACGAAAAATTGAGTTTTATTTCAATGTATTTCGATATCATCGGACGTATTGCGCCATGTTTGATCTTATCCAGACATCCGTTCTGTTCTCCTGTGCAGAAGACTTGCTGGCCGCAGTATTTGGTGATTTTGTTGTTGCTTGAACTTGGTCGCTGAGAAAGAAATAAGACTCTGATACGGTTTAGTTTTTATTTTAGTGGTGGGGAGTACGTCAAATCTGCCCCATTTACCAAATTTCATGAATTGATTATTTCAAGAGTGATTTGAAAAAATCAAAAATTATAATTCAACTTTGACACCCTCAACTTTCGGGATAGATAAGTTTGGGGCGGTTTGTTCCATTATTTCTGGGACACCCTGTATAATACGTATGGTAATTAGGTTATCACCACCCTGGAGTGATCAAAAACCTTGTCTCACCGTCTCGGTTTGCAAATTTCACTCACATGCGGTTATGACCTAATTACCACACTTATTTTTTCAATCTACGTCATCAGTGCTACCAAGCACGCTGTTTTGATTTACTGGTGACCAAATGTTGATACCAGCATTAGTATCATGCCAGCAAACTACAGAACAACGTGCTTGATGGCACTGATGACGTAGATTGATAGTTGTTTGGCGTTTGCTATAATATTCTATTATTTTCCCTCATCAAAAAGACCGATTTTTCAATTAGCTTGAAAATTAGTACAATCTTCACCATTCCACATCACTAGACAATAACAACCCATCCAACCTGCTAACCATAATCAAATCTCTAACTAAACAATGTTCACAAGCCAGATGACAATTTTGTTGTTGGCACTCTCTTAAATAAGTCGTTAACTTGAAATAGCCGTTCCAAATTATCTTTTGAAAATGAACCGTTAACCCAATTGGAAATCGCCATAATTTTATATTAACCATGTCTAGTTTTTGTGATGACTTTGAGGAGTGAGTGAATTGTGTTAAATTGGTAAATTTGAAGTGCAAGATGCAGCAGATTATTGAAAGTTCCAGAGAGCGAGTGCAGACTATCTCTCAAGCTATTCACGATAAGGTGATAAAACAAACTTTATATAAGAAAAAAATGTATTGATCATTGTACGCAGGTATTGGTTAAAATATTAGAGAAGTCTTTCGGTTGAACATGTTATTGTCAGATGAAGTTGTCAATAAATTGGTCGTGGATGAGTATACTACACGATAATGGGCATTATTCCCTTGACGCGGCTCAGATCGTTAATATATCTAAGGGAATAATAGCTATCATTATTGACCCGTCGTATAGTCTACTATTATGCATGTGCATGGTTCCTATACACCTAATGCTAAATTGCGAAATGAAAAATATGGCTGGTGGTCCAACATATTCTGTACAGCGACAACTAATCAAGATAAAGAAGTTTCCCATGATTGACTCATCTACAAGGTTTCCTATCAATCCAATTAAGTCATCAAAAACATGAGAGCTCCTCTATTGAAAAGACGAAGGACAAACTTTTATTAGAGAGCAACGTAGTTTCCTAGCAACAGTAACTCGATTTCAGGGCTGAAACTGTTCGATTATAGAAAGATTTTGTCCTAGATAGAAAAATAATGCGAAGGAGTTCTTGTGTTGTTTTGGAGAAAAATAGAAAGTTTCACTCGAAGTTTCATTTTCGCTGCTGTGCGTTTTATTTCGAGTTACTAAGTGTGTGAGAGATGCGTTCTGATTCCAGATTTTTCTTTGAGACATAAAATACTGGACATAATTTCTGCTGTTATTGATTTCCAGATTTAGAGCTGTCTTATCTCATGCTCGTCTATGAAAGCACTCATTTGAATATTTGAAAATGTAACCAACTACCACACTATTTCGAAGTTTTTGCTACTCTTATTAATTTAATTCAACTGTTGTCTGCGTACATTTTTACCATACACAATTTCTTCGTTGTTTATCAACTTTCTCAACCATAGAATAACACAGAACCAATTAGACTGAACAAATATGCCCATCAATTTGTTTGATGCTACCATATTATACAGTGCGGATCTAAAAAAGGTCCCCCCTTCTAACTGGAAATATTCTTGACATAAAGTTTGGGTAAGGAATAGATGACAAAAATGTCAAGCCCAGCCGCCATCTTGAATTTTTCATATGTCAATTTCATGTCAAAACATAGTAAACTAAGTAAACATGCTTGTACTTCAGCACCTAGAATTTGAAGTCTCTAAGTTGAGCCGTCCAAAAAATAAAAGGGGGGGGGACATTAAAGAAAAGCACTGTATATGTATACAGGGTGGTGCAACCAAGATGGGATGGACGATTGTGGAAAAATGATGAGGAATTTGAATATCATTTTTGTTGTATATTATAGTTAGTCAAAAAGGCTATATTTCAAAAATATAGCCATAGTTTCCAAAAAATGTGTGACATACTAAACTTGTATTTTTTTAATGAAACACCCTTTATATAAGAATTCGTATTATTTCTCCTATATCGTACGATCATTTTGATGTGAGGTCTGTTGGGTCTAAGACTTATAATAGAATGGGAGGCAATGAAAGTTGAAAAAGGATATAGTCGTTGGGCTGTTTTTTAGGCGAAATGGAAAAAAGTATCGACAAACCAACTGACCTATAAAACATTACTTATCCTTGAACACAATAGCCACAAACATTTTGAATAAAATTATTCACTATTATACAGGGTGGTTAAGTTTTGCAAACACGACCTGTACATAATTTTCTCAAATGGAACGCTCTTATATTTCCATCTTAAAGATAACATCATTAGCTTCCAAAAAATACCATACATCATACCTTTCTAATCATTAGTTTTTTCAGAAATCACCCGCGAATGCAAAGTTTTATCATTATTTACTCTGTTTATAAAATTATGTGGCTTTGAAGCCATGACAATATCACGAATGAAACAAAATATTGATAACTAGTCGAAGCTACTACTATAATCACCAAACAAATAACAATAAGAAGGATCACTCTGCCAAGAAACCGACCCAAGGAGTGCCGACGTTCCCAACAGTGCCGAACACCATACCCCGTCCACCCGGTCCGAGAATGCCAGTCTGTTCAACGACCGACGTTATCAGTTTACTATGAGAAGCGCTTTTAACTCTTGATTTTCAAATATCGGGCACGTATGTTCTGTGCTACGAAAACGATGTGCTCCCGAATAGCTCGGCGAGCTGTCTCTTGATGCTGCTACACAATAGAGTGAAGAGTGAGCCTTCTTATTGTTATTTGTTCGGTATTATAATCAAGCGTAATCCATTATTCTCAAGTCAAGTTTCAGTGCCACAATTCTTTGAATTGAAAAGAAAACTTTTGGATTCCTAAAAGCTTATTATTAATTCAATTAATTAATTGCTAATCACTTGATCAACTAATTCCTGATGTTGTCATGGCTTCATGCATGGTCACCTATAGTTTTTTAAACTGGGTTAGAATACGTACAATGAGGAAACTTTGTGTTCGCGAGTGATTTTCGAAAAAACTATTGATCAGAAACGTATGACGTATCATGTTTTTGGAAAGCTAATGATGTTATCTTTAGGATGGAAATATAATATACAGGGTGTTCCATTAGAAAAGATTGTGTACAGGTCGTGTTTGCAAAACGTCACCAACCTGTAAAATAACAAATAATTGTATTTAAAATGTATGTCATTATTGTGTTCAAGTAAAAGTAATGTTTCATGGGTCAGTTGGTTTTTAGTTTTTTTTTTCGCTAAAAAAATGGCCCTATATGACATACACAGGGTGCGCCAAGGTGAGTGACCTGTTACCCCCATATGCACCGTAGAAATATAATCCGGATGAAGTCTTTATCGCGATCATCTTCCATACCACCTGATGGAAAATAATCGCGATGAAGTCTTCATCCGGATTAGATTTCTACGGTGCATATGGGGGTTAGAATATCTTGGGAAATAAAGCGATTGGGACTCTGAACATTTGTATGGTGAGATTCTATGATGCTCTCTTCAAATGAAATACCAGCGATGTTTCGCGACTTCCGTTTATACCAGAAGTAGGTGTCATCCCCCTTTTTTTCAAATGGAACAACCCATACATATCTACTATATAAAAATGGAAATCTTTGTGTTTGTGCCCCAATAACTCAAGAACCACAGAAAGAAGTAAGGCATCACTCGACCCCCCTTTCCATTTGATTTTTCCATCCAAAATGGCGCCCAGATGTCATTTTGACATTTTCAGCTGACACAACTAAGTCAGAAAATGCAGAATGTCCTCACATGGTGTGTCCAAATCTCGTTCGCATATACCTATGAAACGGTTCAAAAAGTTAGAAGGGCCGCACTGTATATACTTTCAAAGCAAACTCTCTGTTCATTCGCATACAGTGGCGAAGCAATAATTATTGTTAGCTCTTTTTCTGCCGCATCCTGAATTTGCACTAAAAATAATGGTTTCTTTTCAAACAAAATTGAAAATACTAGGTAACTATTTTTGAATACCAGATTAGCTGCCTTACTCCACAATAATTTTGACTGAGCCATGAATACCAAATTTGTCAAATTTTACATTTGATGACCTGAATAGATTCCCATTGACTGTGATAAAGTACTATATGTATACTTACTCGTAATAATTCAAGATGGAAATGACGCAAAATACTCGAGGGATCCAATTTCAATCCTTTGACGTCAATGACTTACATTACTTTTAGTTGAGTTGGATCGGTCAACGTTTGATTTTTTGTCTGCGTTTTTGATAGTTTTTTATTAAATGTTATAGTGTATAAATATGAGCCTCAGATTTAAGGTAATACTTTGTATTAACACTTTTCGCTTGCATTCACATCAAAAACTATCCAAAACACTACTTATAAGTGTAGGTTTTAAGATCCAGAACTTTTTTTACCTCAGAATTATTCAAAAATAATCAAATTCCGAGGTAATTCGGAATATGTAACAGTTGCTCTTTTATAGGCAAAACATTGATTTTTGGGATAAATGGAAATTTTCTTGATATCATTGTGTGTTTCTGTTAGGTCGTTATAAAACTATCCATGAAGTGTGGATGAAATTTAATATGGTTTCCATTTAACACAATATAAGTTTTTGTCAAAATATGTGAAAGATGAAGGGTGTGATGAAAAATGTTTTAATGTCATTTTATTTAGATTGGAACTTCCCAATACTCCTGTATTTGATTTTGTCTCCTACAATCAATATTCGCAGTCAGGGGCGTTTTGAATAATCGCTGAAAATAAGTATTTTTCAAATATCTTTTGACAGCTGTTAAAACTCAAAATGGTTTTGAGCTTACAAAACTTGATAAAAATCACTAGGATAAGGTAGAAAGAAAAACTGAAGGCGAAATTCTTATTATTAATTATTAGCTACAGCATCACTCACATCTACTTAGGTATACCTACTGTAAAAGTGGCTTATCCTTAAAAACAAAAAACAAAATCTGAACCGACAATATTTTTAAGAACTTTGGAAAGACAAAACTATTCACTCATTCTAAAAAGATGAGATTAAAGATTTTGTTCTAAAGCTAGTTTATCAGAAAAATCAGCCTAGTTTTTCTATTGGGAGCCTCTCAACTTTTGTTCAAAAATTATGTATTTGATTTTCTTCGAGGTGGAGATTATTCACTAATTTTTTTTATCAAAGAAAATAGTTCACAATTTTAGTCGTGTTTGTTCAAACGCTATTACCTTAACTTCTCTTTTTCAGTGAACACTCTTTTGTTTTTCTATTTTTTTTTATTTCTTCTTTTATTTCCACTTTTTTATTCCAAATTCTTCTTCACACAGCGGAGGGGATGACTATGTGATACTAAAACTTCAGATTTCGGAGTAATTTTCACTGTTTTCAAGACAGCATTCGATTTTAAACAAATTTGATTGCCACCTTCTTTATTCCTAGTCGTTTTGATGCTCTATCATCTTCTGTTAATGTGTAATCACTGCAAATCTCCCCAAAAAATGTTCATCCTCGAAGCAATTTTTGGTTTCATACCATTCGTCACCTAATCATGTTTTTGTTCTTCTTCCTACACTCGATTCTACTTTTTTTGATTAGAAACACTTTGAACCAAAATTAGGTATGCTCAACTGAAATCCGAATCCTCAAGGAATTTGTAAATCCCTCCTGGGATCTCTACTTCTTGGATTCCGTGAGTCAAATTCAAATTCAAAATAATTTTATTATCATAAATCAAGTAAACATAGATCAAATTGACAAAAACATTATAATAATGCAAATAGAAAACAATCTGGTCTCAACAATATGGACCAGCATTACTCCACATATGGACTCCATAATATGAGAATGACTTTTGAAAATAATTGTTTTTCTGTGATTATTCAATAATAGATGTATTATACATCCGTTTCTATTGGTTAATGTAACTCGTTACTCATACCAGTGACTTTTTTTTCATTACTCAATTGTTTTTAACCAATGAAATGATCTAATCTCAATCTCATTATTCCACTGTTTTGTAGCCAATCAGAACATTCGACAAAATGTCGACCTTCAAATACATCATTTTGAAACAGCCCATTTGACCGTCCATACTTGTTTTAAAGTCATTGTCACTTTATGTTGACAGCCTAACCTCACTTTAAGTAAACTTGTTCTCAAAAAGTGCCGTCCAAAAATGAAATTGAATATTTCAAAGTTCGCTTCAATTATTGAATATTCATAGAAAAAGTATAGTATTCTACTCGCGGGAAATGGATATTACTCACTCAGATAATAACGCTACTCGCCTACGGCTCGTAGCGCAAACTTCATCCTCGTGAGTAATATCCACCATTTCCCGCTCGTTGAGTAATATACTATTATTGAAGTGGAACACTAAAGATTTAACAAAACTCCAGAAGTTTCAACACGAAAACACTTTTGGCAAGTTCTATGAAACTTCGTCTCATAGACTATAGGACTAGAGACAATACCTACCTGAGATCAAAGTATTTCTTTGGTTTCGTCAACTTCTTTATTGTTCTACCTTTGGGCTTTACCAGATCTTTTGCTAAAGCCAGGCGGTTTATCTTTTCTATTGAAGGGTTTTCACTATTGTGCTAGAGCAACTTTCTTCTTGGTCTTATAAAGACTACTTCTACTACTTCAGCTTCATACACTCTTCATAAATCGGTTTCGTCTCAACCCTGAACTATCTTATTTGTTTCAATTCAAGTTCCTTAAATCAACTAAGTAGATATTGTAGACTTCTATTTCATGTGATACAAAAAAGTATATCCGCATGTAATTTAAAGTAGGTAGTAGTATCTGGATGTGTTGGAGCAGACAGCACCTCTCTCTATTTGAGACGTAAAGTCAACAGACGAATTTAAAAATATCTCTTTGTTTCTGTTTTATTCCCTTAATTTTAACAATAGGCATATATGTTTTGATTACAGAAATATCTTTGAATAATTAATATCTCATTGGCTAAAACTAGCAACGTGTGTGTGTTTTCCAGTGTTGTCCTATACAGCTGTGTATTTGAACAACCGCATATCTGATGAACGATAAGAGGATTATATTCACAGACACATAACATACACATTATTGCGGTTTTGTATATAGACCAACCAATCCACGCTATATTCGAGGATATTTTTAGCTAGCTGCACAGAATATTGTACACGGGAATTCTAGTTTTCTAACTTTCGTGTGGTGTTTTGGTGCTAAACATGAGCTTTATGCAGAGGGTGAAGGATTTCTTTGGTGTTGGCCAAAATGTAAGTTTTCAAAATATGTTAACGAAAGGGGTGATCCACTTGTTGATTCATAATTGTTTTACAAAAATGATCAAACATTGGGAATTTTGTGATGAATGCGTTTTGAGCTTCAGTATCAGTTCAATTTTGTTAACACCAACTTATTCCATTTTGATGAGATGGGAGATGGGCGAGTTTGTATCAGACTCAGACCGTCATTGTGAGGCGACCTTCATGCATGTTTGAGAGGAGATTGTCGGTTTTAGTTAAGGACACATTTAGGTTTCAATCCGATGGCATTCATTTTATTAGAGAGGTTTGTGAACTAGGTATTAGGTAACAATAAGTTAAAAATATTCTAGTACATAATCCGCACAAATGTCGAAAATCCTAATAATTCACGGTTCTGTACTCTGTACCTAATTAATTTTTTGTTTTCTGTATAAAATGATAACCGTCTTTGGTGTAAACATATACATATAGCAAATGCCAAAGAGCTTTCGATCTACGTCATAATTGCCACCAAGCAGGTTGCTATGAAGTTTGCTGGTGGCCAAATTTGGTCACCTGCAAATCACATAATAACTCGCTTGGTGGCAATTATGACGTGAATCAAGAGTTGTTTGTCATTTGCTGTACGTATGTATATGGGTTCAACCGTAATGGCATGAATGTGGCATGGTTTGAAACTTCTTTTCTGGAACCAGCTGATCGTGGTCCAAAAAAAGTCATAAAGTAATGGTTGAAAATTTCAGGATGATTTCAATAGCTCGAAATATTACGATTTATTCAAGATAAAGATTGCAAATTTACTGGCGGAGAAAAGTTTTTTTTCAGGTTAGGTCAGGTTAGTTTGGGTTAGTTTTTCCTGGCATCCTAAATGCGCCGTTGTTTATAATAATAATCAATATATTTTCCCTTCGCCAGTAAATTTGCAATCCCTAAAGACACTAGAATGTGACTATGTAAGAAAATTTGAAAATAATCGGAAAATAGCAGAAAACCGTATAAGCAATTATTGTTCCCAATGTTTCTTTTAACTTGAGGACAGGGTTCTCAATAGCTTAACTCTGTGTTTTCGGGATAGTACAAGGTGAGCTTACCCCGCCATTTTCAAAACAAGGTCACCAATTGTTTTCTCCCTTTCCATCAGACTTAGGATAAAATATCAGAAAACCAAATTTGTTCAGAATTACTTTCCCAACAACTCCTGTTTAAAACTTTTTTTCCTAAAATCAATAATAATCTACATAGTGATTCCTTGATATAGCATGTGAGAAAAATTCGTATATGACGAAAGTGCAGACGAAGGGGATCAATGCAAGTTCTTCAAAAGGGTTTTCTACGTCTGTCAATTGATATCTTTGCTACACCGGGTGTTCATCTTGGAGCTAATCATCTTGCTTCTCAACCATGACGTATTTGCAGTTTCATACAGAAATGAAGAATTCATCAAAACACGTCGCCAATAATTATTATTGAGAGCAAAGACGTTCTACGAAAGATTGGATGACGCTGAATAAGGTAGTTCGACACTACAACCTCCAAAGCTACCGCTCCAAAATTTTCAAATGGGAGAATATGGGACGCGGCTGGTAAGTTCTGGAATAAACACCCGTATGTTCGATAAGGATTTGAATACATTGTGTTACTACCTTCTCCTTCAAGTTCGCACGGGTTGTCTAGCAACGAGTATACCTATACAATATTATCATTCCGCACTATCCCGCCATAGGCGCCATATCAAGAAATCACCCAGTAGAATTTTTATTATTGATGTGAGAAAAAAAAGTATCAAATAAAAGTTCTGGGAATGTGATTCTGAAGAACTTTGATTCTATAATATATTTTATCGTAAGTCTAATAGGAACGGAGAAAAAAATTGATGCCCTTCTTTTGAAGATGGCGGGGTGAGTTCACCTTCGACTATCCCGAGAGCAAAGCGTTTAAGAACCTCCTCCACAAGATAAAAAAGAAATACTGCGTAATTCCCGAAATTCACAGATGACCC
Source organism: Orchestes rusci (assembly GCA_958502075.1). Taxonomy (NCBI): domain Eukaryota; kingdom Metazoa; phylum Arthropoda; class Insecta; order Coleoptera; family Curculionidae; genus Orchestes; species Orchestes rusci. Next base: position 23,818,272 of record OY293312.1, read on the forward strand.
AATTTTAAGTACGGATTCACTGTACTTACTAATTTCCTCCATTTGTTGGATAAAACATTGTATGGCACTCGTGCGTTATGTTCCACAAGTCACTTGAGAATTTATACCACTTGGCCTAAGGGCCTCTAGACACAAAACCAGTCCAGTAGATGACACTTCACATCATCAGAGACTGTAGAATTCGATAAGAAGAATACACCCACTAAGCAATATAACATTGCAATCTCGTTATTTTTTTGTTTACTGCTCGTTAAATTGTTACGTTGACGAAAAAGATTTGTTTCGGCAGAACTACGGAACAGCGTGGTCGTGATGTCCGCCAACATAACCAAAACACAGTTATGTTAACACATTAAAGTTCTTGTTTCAATATACTATTACGGATTAGGCCCGTTTATGAGATGATTAACAATGGTACTTGAGGACCGTTATTGTTTCGGAAATGGGTGTAACAAATGGATTTCGTTCTTGGATCCAACTAGATTCAGGCACAAAAATGTTTTTGATGACGTATTAGACTAAGCTTTTGGAACTGTGTATGCCAATAAAACACATAGGTAGGCACATTGAATCATTCATGGCTTGGGTGTTGAAAATGGCAATATCATTTTCAAATTTTTGAAGTAACCCTACCATACAATTTAATTCTTGCAGAAAATTTTTCTTTTTTTGGTAAGAGGTCATATGCTACCTGACACCAAAAAATTTTAATCACTTGCATCGATGCCAAAATTTGCAAATCCGAAAACGATGATCTGTAGAGGTTTTGAGTAATAATTGCACCTCTTATACTAAGAAAAGTCTGGAAATCATGTCAACTGATCAAAAATGTCAAAAGATGACTGTCGAAAAAGTTAGAGCCAATTAGAATAAAAGATTATAGCGCCATCTAAGTCTTACAAAAAAATTAAGACCAAATTTTGATTTCTCACCTCAAAAAACCGTCGGTTGTCAAATTTTGTGCTAGTTATTTCAAAAATTCGAAAATGAAGTTCCATTTTCCATGTTCCATCACCAACAACTACAGAGCATATCTACCTTGTATCTCGATAAGTATCACTTTTTGGATAATATTAATTCAGCCAAATCGGAAAATTTTTAATTGAAGTATCTCCAGTTACTCATTCATTAAGAACCCCCATGTTTAAATACGCAACTAATTTTATCATAATTTTCAAAACCTTTCTTCATACATTTTCCAATGATGTTCTTACAAAGTTTCTTCAATATTCAACGAAAATAATCTGTATCTTATTATTATTATTATTATCTTGCAAACTAAAAAAAAATGCAACATAGTGAGGATCTAGAATGGTCATGTCATAGAATTCACTGTTTTGGAGAGAGCAATGGTGATACATGCTATTTAGAATACTCGCTTTATATAAATATATCGTAAAACATATCTTGAACTACTCCGTATTTTGACCCTTACCACGGCTTATAGTCTCAAACTTTTGAAATCTCGAATTCCAAAATAAATATTTATCGTTTCAAGAATAGAACGCAAATCCAGAAATCAATAAATCATTCATTCTAGGCTATGAAACAAACATTCAATAGCTTTCCACTTGTATTTACAAAAATATTCACCAGAATTTGAGATTGGATAGGAAAAGCTATATTTTTTTTTCAACTTTATATGATTCACATTGACAAAGTTTTGATAACTCATATTTCAAATTCAATGATGTGAAAAAGTTCCGCTAACTTAGATTTTGATTCCGTACATTTTTAACTATGTTTAATTCAGAACCTCCTTTTTGGAATCTTCATGTTATTTTTTCGAAAAAATTTAATGGACCATTAAAATGAAATTGTTTTTTTTTGAGGAATTGATTTCTTACGAGCTCTAAATGTTTGTAATATTTGTTTGCACCCTCTCAGGAGGTGAACATAATTTTTGATAGCCAAAAACTGCCAAATTTTTGCACTTTTCCGAGTTTTTTGCTGTCGTTCCATTCAATATTAAAAATGATTCTGCGTCGAATCAAATTTTAAACATCGCATTCGGTTCAGTGTAATGCCAAAATCAATACATAGTTAGAAATGAGAAATAAAATTTAATTTTGGTGCTAACTTACATTTTAGGTCTTTCTCTAAACAGATTTCCTCATTAGAAAAACCGATGAAATAATCAATATAATATTGCATAAAGTTCAAGTCCATTTTTTCACTTTCAAGTTCTTGTTTCTGTTTTGATAATAATTGTGTGGCGTCTTCAACACTCGGTTCAACATTTAAAAACGTGAATGATCTGAACATGATCCACATGATGACTCTTCACCACAGTGTAAGAACGAGATGATCAGTAAAGCAATGAAGGATGAGAAGCACCTCCAACTTCAAGGTCTTGCTTCAGTTGTGATGCGACAAAGGAGACTCCAAGAGACGTAGAGAGGGGATTCCGCCTTTTATTTCAAGAATAGATGTGTGATCTGTGGATTAAATCACAGGAATTCGTGATTAGAGAAAGCAAGAATCCTCTGAAGAGGCGAATTACCATACAGTATGTTTCAACAATTAAGTTTAAAAATTACCTATTCACCAATGCAAAGACCGGATCGACAGTTGACCGACTGGAGAATGGAGATGTGTTTCTAGCATTTATTTATATTTTTTGCATGTACGTCGGTTAAAATGAAGACCGATAAAATCCATTTTGTCTAAAATGTTGTCTTTGTCCTAACTCATTAAGCTCTGTTGGAAAAGTTGAGAATAAGATATGAAGACGACCCGACTACATTATCACTATATAGTCAAAGAGGTAAAAATAAGTCACCTGTATATCTTTCGAGATACAGGCAACAAAATTTTAAGTCAGTGTTGGCTGTGTTGGTATGACTCCTGGAATAACGACGAAGAAGAAGGATTTACACCATATTCATAGCAGTACGCAAAACCTAAACATGATCAAATATAATGTGACGAAACATGCCCAGTGGTACGAACTTCCAAGGCGGCCGACAGCGGAGATGACCATTGCGACTCGATATCGAACACCTCGTCTTCTGTACCGTTTGTCACAAGTTCAAACGACTGTTCAGATTCTAGAATCAAGAAATATATTCGGTTGCCTACATCTGTCGAGGGATCGAATAGGATATAAAAGCCCGCCATTCAGACAAGAGATTAGTTGTGTTTTAGTGATCGTTGCATAAATTGTGAACGGGCAGTGTTAAAGAAGACATAAATAATTGCCGGTAAATAAATTAGTTGAAGTTGGACAGTGTTTTCTGAAGCCGAAACTTGCAACAATAATATGATAATACGTCGCGTCGTGTAACAAATTTAAAATCAAGAGATATTGAAGACAAAGTGTATATGGGTTTAGCGGGTTTATAAAAAAATGTGATAAAAGTACGAAAATACAGTTAAGTTTTTCACAAAGTCAAAATTGTTTTTTGAATCCACGTTCAATTTTCTAGTGGAATATCGACATCGCTTTGAGCAGATAGCTAGAATTGATTGCTTTTTCATTCATCTTGAAGTATCAATATAAGTATATTTTTCATGAGTTGTAACAGTTAGTAACACTATGGGTTTTTTTATCTCCCTTAAAACTGATTACACCACCATAATTTTTTCGCCATGACAAAATATACACTTATCATGGACTCACCCTGTATTTGATCATTCATCAGCAATGTACTTTCAACATAGTTGAACATAGTTGAACACATACCAGTAAAATTTATCAAAATGTCATAAATATGATTAACTTATTACAGGAGAAGTAAATAACTATCAATACCCAAGTCCAAAAACCACTTTTTTAGCTGGTCGTTTATATTGACATATCACTAATATTTACATTCAAAGTATAGTTGGTTTATTTTTTAATTAGTTGGAGTGGTGCGTGTTTCCAGAATATGGTGAAGTGTACTTTTAAATATTTTCCGTTATTACCAAAACGTTTTTATGATAGCTGCAATGCTGAATATCAATTTCAACTATTCATCATCGCCCGGTATTATTTATTAGATAATTGATACAACAATGCAAATATTCATCTGTTCCCATCTGATTTTCGCAGCGTTAGATAAACACATTGATTAATTTTTACCATAGCAATTTGTTGTGTGATTCAATTTTATTCCATTCAATGTTTCTGCTAAATTGAAAGTCAAAACGCTTTGTTTCACATTCTATTTTTAAAAATCAATTATTGTTCCAGATGACTAGGTATACTAATGCTGATTTTGGAGATGATGATAGTGTTAATAGTGTTCAATTGACAGAAGGTGGGTAGATTTCAAAACTATCTTCAAAAAACTTGGTTCACGCGCATTGCAGGAATAAGTGCAAGTGCCACACACATAAGATACCACCCTGGAACCAAACTATGGGGTGTCAGATCCACCCTGGAAAGATTTCTTCTGACAATAGCAGCTTTTTTGTTCGTCATGGTGATAGTCTTATCTATAGTTATAAATGTAGTTGAAGTTCATTTGCAAATTTCCAAGGTAAGCCTTCTTGTAGTAGTATGACCAGACTATGGTAACTACATTCCAGGAAAATGAGAGACGTCTTCAGTTTGAACAACCTTGCCTGAACAAAACATGCGTGCACATAGCTAGTAACCTTTTGGAGTCCATGGACTTTTCCGTAGATCCTTGTGAGGATTTTTATTCATATTCTTGTAAGGGTTGGGTTGGTGCCAATCCTGTTCCTGAAGGCAAGAGTAATTGGGGGACTTTCATGAAGCTGGAGCAGGAGAACTATCTAGTTATAAAGCACGTTCTAGGTATCAATCTTCTGCTTAAACATTTCACAGTTCTCAACATGATTTCTTGTATCGTAGAACGACCAGTCGATACATTCAAGTCAAAAGCAGAGAGAAAAGCAAAAATGTATTACGAATCTTGCTTGGACGCCAATGAAACGGTCGAAGCTTTGGGGGCTAAGCCGATGCTGGATTTGATTGCCAAGCTTGGAGGGTGGAACGTCACGACGCCTGGTTTCAACATTGAAAGTAAGTGACTATTTATTTCAAACCTACACATTATACTCGATATTCCATCCAGATTGGACTCTCCAAAACACCCTTCAAATTGTTCAGAACAAGTACAGTATAGGGGCGTTATTCTCCTATGGTGTCGGTGAGGATGACAAGAACTCCTCCCGACATGTCCTGCAACTGGATCAGAGTGGGCTGGCACTTCCAACAAGAGATAACTATCTTAATAAGACCGCGGAACATATCAAAATACTCAATGCCTATTTGGAATATATGACCAAAGTTGGGGTACTGCTTGGTGGTGAAGAAAATTCAACAAGAAAACAAATGCAAGCTGTGCTAGATTTTGAAACCAAACTTGCCAACATCACAATTCCGCAGGAACTAAGACGGGATGAAGAGTCCCTTTATCACCTTATGACTCTGACTGATTTGCAGGACAGGGCCAACTTTGTAAGTGCTTCGATGTCAAGGTCACAAAAGAGTCATTGATATTTTTGCAGATAGATTGGAGAAAGTTTTTTGAAGGAGCCATGAAATCTGTGGGAAAAAAGGTCACGTCTAAACAACAGATAGTGATATATGCTCCTGATTATATGGAAAATTTAACCAAGTTGGTTGAGAAGTATCAGAATACGTCGGAGGGCAAAATGTAAGCTACGGACCTTCAATAAAAGTAATAATAGCTTTGTATAAAGGGCATTTGTATAAAGGGCAATATCTGTTATGTATAATAAATGACTGTTGCAGAGTTCTTAATAACTACTTGGTGTGGCAAACCGTCAAGGTATTCACTCTTTGTCTATCGAAGTCATTCAGAGATGCCTATAAAGGACTAAGAATTGCTCTTATGGGCTCAGATGGAACAGACGAACCTCAGTGGAGGTATTGTATCCAGGACACCAATAACGTTCTTGGTAAAACTCATACTATTTCAATATCTTCTTCATGAAACAATCGTAGGATTTGCAATTGGAGCCATCTTTGTCAGAGAGGTCTTTGACCTCAAGTCAAAAGAGCAAGCAGAAGTTATGATCAACAACGTCCGTGACGCCTTCATAAAAAACTTCAACAACTTGAACTGGATGGATGAGCAAACAAGAAACCTGGCTATTGAAAAGGCGGAAGCGATATCGGATATGATTGGTTATCCAGAATTCATCAGGGACGTTGATCGACTAGATGCCAGATTCGAAAATCTGACAATAAGACCTAATGCTTACTTCGAGAACAACGTCAACATCAACTTTTATAACCTCAAAAAGAATTTGGAGAAAATCAGCGAGCCTGTGAACAAAACCACTTGGAGTAAGTATCTGATTTATCTGACTCCTTTTCATAATATAACCATAATACAGGTATGGTACCATCAACTGTGAATGCCTACTACACCCCAACCAAAAACCAGATGGTATTTCCAGCGGGGATTCTACAAAGTCCGTTCTATGATCCTTCTTTTCCCGAATCATTGAATTATGGGGCAATGGGTGTGGTTATGGGACACGAGTTGACTCATGGTTTTGATGATCAGGGTCGTCAGTATGACAAGTATGGCAACCTGAATCACTGGTGGAACAATAAGACTATCGAGAAGTTTAAGCAGAGAACTAAGTGCGTTGTGGACCAATATAGTAAGTATCACAATTGAATTAGATTTACCCATCGCTTTTTCACGTTTATATACGGGACTAATATAGCAGGCAGAAATTATTCATTGAACTGGTTCTTTGCTTTATGTGAAGTATGGATTCACTGATTCTTGTTGATCTCAAAAAGGCTTCTGACTTCTACTATAGCTGCTCATCATCCATATTGCGACTTGAAGGAGTCCTATTCATTGCGTGGTTGTCAATCTTCATCAGGAAGAAATAATATGCAATTTTGTTAGAGCACTGAAATCACTGGATGTAAACGTTCACTAGAGGATGACGTCCATAAAATGTCTGTTATAGTAGTTACTACATGCATGAAAAGTTGCTTTGCTAATTTCTATTATTCTTTAATTTTCTCTTTGAGAAAATAAAAATTGAATCAGACAAACCGTATAAAGAATGAACTGAAGACAGATAAGATTCAAACAAAAAGTCTAAGAAGGAGCGTATATCTATAGAAAGAATCTGGGAGAGCATCACCCAAGTAGCATTTATAGTAACAGGAACGGATATCGCCAGTTCGATTCAGTGGCTATCACGTGATAGTCACTAAAACTATCCCTATACAGTGCAAAAAACTCCATTTTATATTGATTTAGATGTATTCACTTGAATTCCACTGCTGGAGAACACTTTATAGTTGTAAATACTTGTGGTGCTGCTAAAGGTGTTCGAAACGTTTCAATCACTTAACAGGACTACTTCAAAGTTATAAAAACTTTGATGTGAAAAGTAATAGTCGTGGCAACTAAACTGTATCACTTCAATACCACCTTGAATTGGCATTCACCTTAAAGTGTATGTCATGGTCGTGATAACGTTCTGACAACTTTTAATATCTCTTTATAGTGACAGCACTCAATTATATAAATGTGATAGTTCTTACCACGTGTTAATCACTCTCATAAGTGATTTTCACCGGTCGCAAGAGACTAAAGCCACTTCAAAGGTACTCTTGCTTTCAAAATTCACATTGAAGTGTCATACACCTATTCCTATTAGTGGCCCGATGTCCACTTCACCCGGGCCAGTTTTCCACAAATCAAACGTTCAAGGTTATGTGGTTTATTATTTGTGCGAAAACTTCCTTGTTTTCATCAGAGTGCATACATATTTTGTGTAAAATGGGGAAAATAGGCGATAGCAACTTAAATTCAAATGGCTTGGCCAAAATAAAGTTCCTTCCTTTTCCCACTGATATGGAACTACACAGAAACAAACATCTTTTTTCTCAATTGTTGACACAATTTTGAAACTCATTTCAATTCCAACCGAAGATAATGATTATCACAGCAAAAAAAACGCTACAGGCTATCTATATCGGAAAAGAAAACTGACTAGTTGACCGGTGGTTTATTTACGATTGGAGTTTGGAATATGAATTACACATGTGTGAGAGTGCGCATGTGCGTGGGAGTGGCAAAATAGTGGTTGCCACAAAAGTGCCACCTTCAAGTGGTGAAAAAATGTTTGAATTAGTTCCCTTCGCCACTTATGCATTGACCGTAACTTTAAAGTGGCAGATTTCTAGTTTCCGCAACTTCAGAAACATATTTTTGGTGTACACCACTTTATAGTTCCATTTTCAAGAGGAAGACATCTTTGCTATCGGTTTTAAGACCGCCATTATGGCGAAAACATACGCGCTATTCAAAAAATTCGATTTTTCTTAGTTTCGGATGAAATATGGTAAAATTAATAGATATATTCAATCGTTTTAAAGCATCAACATCGTTAAAAAAATTGTTTGCGATACTTGAATACATTATTTTTCAGCCGCAAAATTTACTGAATTGATGTTTTTTTCTTAAAAACCAAATAATTGAGAGGCGCGTGGCCATATTTCGAGCTACAATATCAATATTCGACAATAAAATAACATTCGTTATAAATTTTTGCCATTCTTGTAATAACATTCCTCTATTTAACATGAGGTGATGATAGTATAATATATAGGTACCTATACTCATTTTCCATTACGTACCCGCTAAAATTATAAGTCATAAGTTGTTCTGTCAAGAAGAAACAAGGAAAATCGGACAACAATATGCAGGACAAAGACGGACATAGAGGATCAGAGCGCAAAGTTTTATTGTTAGTGGCGACCACCATGATCCCACGTTTCCGCCACGTTCTTACAACGTGGCTGAAACGTTACTGAATAAGTTCCAGAAACTACGTCGGAACGTGGATGCCACGAAAAAATTGTTCCCCACTTTCGTGGTTACCACGTGATAAACCCGTGGCTACCAAGTGGTTTCCATTTTGGCGGGATACTACAAAGTTCACTAGTGTCGTGGTCGCCACGTGCTCTTCACGAAAAATGCTGCTTGGGCAATTTCAGTTCTGTCACTCCGGAAGAAAAAGATGTTTTTAGAACGAACTGTTATGACGAATACTGCGAAAACTGAAAATATTGTTCCAACAACAACCAAGACGATACGGACATATCGACAATAAGTAACGTATTAATCGTTCGTTCCAGACTCAAAGACAGAGGGATGTCATGACGACCACGCTTTCTCCCCCCTTCTTCTCTCATTAGTCAGGATATCACGAACACTCACAAAAATGACCGATCTTTGCCAAGACTAGCTAATAAACGAGTTTTGAGGGCCAGTAACAATTATTTGACGAACAAAAAATTTACTGTGATGAGCGAGCAGTGAAGGAACTTATTTTTGTTTTATTTTACCATGAGTAAAATTTTTTGACTGCTAATAAAAAAGTTATTGCAACAAGAAAGAATTTTTTGGGTCAGCAAAATCTTCTTAATAATTCAAATCAAATCAAATCAAAATATACTTTATTGTCCTAAATGTTTCACATTTGTTGACAAAGCATCACTTAATGACTATAACAAATGAAAGTAAAATTAAGAATAACATGTACAAGGAACATAAGTAAGTAAAAAGAAATAGAGAAACAAATGCTTGACTTTAAACATTAAATAAATAACATAACGTTAGTCAAACATGTACAAGAATAAAAGTTACAAGAACAAAGACTTATACCTAATTAAAAAGTGTCAACTAAAAATTCTTCCAGGCTGTAGTATGCTTTCTCGTAAAGGATTCCTTTTAGAAGTGCTCTGAATCGCTTTAGTGTTGTGCATAATCTTAAGTTGGAAGGGAGATGATTGAAAATTTTTATACCTTCGTATATAATTGATTTTTTGACAAGAGATGATGATGGTCTTGGTAGAGCGATAAGATTTGAATTGCGAGTGGAATGACCATGTTCGGGCACAGGCAATTTATATCTCAACTTGAAGATCAAAGAAGAGACCTCCAAGATAAATAATGACGTCAGGGTCAGTATTTTTTTGTCCCTGAATATCGGCCTACATGAATCCCGAGGACCTATACCATATAATGCTCGAATGGACCTCTTTTGGAGAACAAACAAAGAATTTAAAGAGCCATAAGTAGTGTTACCCCAGAACGTAATGCCACAACGTAGGTGGGATTCGACCAGAGAATAATAGACATTTCTAGCCAGACGAGAGCCCAACTCCCTCACAGCAACCCTAACGGCATAACAACCCGATGCTACTTTACCACATACCTGGGTGATATGCTCCGTGAATCTCAAGTCCCTATCCACTACGACACCCAGAAACTTTGAATATTCTTTCTTTACCAAGGGTTGGGAATCCAGAAGCACATCCCCAATCGCGCCCTTGAAGGAAATTAAATGTGTCTTATTGACGTTGAGAGTAAGAAGGTTGGAATCGAACCATCTCTTTATAAGATTTATGTCAGTCGACACTACCTCCTCCAACTCGCATCGATCCATGCGACGCCAAACAATCGATGTGTCGTCGGCAAAAAGGGTTATAGTGCCTTCTATCGGCAACCTCGGCAAATCATTCACATACAAAAGGAAGAGGAGGGGACCTAGCACAGAACCCTGAGGAACTCCCCACCTCATGCAGGACAAATCAGACGAGACTGAACCTACAACAACCCTCTGGGACCTATCCGACAAATACGATCTAAGCCAATCACTGGACCTACCCCTGCATCCGTACACCTCCAATTTGCCAAGTAAAATGTCATGATTGACACAATCGAAAGCTTTGGACAAGTCACAAAATATCGCTGCCACACTTTCTCTATTATTTACGCCCAGGTAAACATCTTCCAAGAAGTTGTATATTGCTTCAGAGGTTCCTGAAGCAGTTTGATAAGCAAACTGATTCTGGTGCAGGGTTCCATTTGATTTGAGAAAAGTCAGCATTCTTCCTTTGACAAGCTTCTCGATGACCTTGGACAAGACAGAAGGAAGTTAAAAGATATATATTTGGTGGTCATAGAGTCAGTCAAAAAAGATCTAGTTATTGACATCGAAAAATTGATTTTCTTAGTATGAATAAAAATATTATAGTGGTAAGAAAAATTGTTAACTGGATTTTCTCATCAGTGCATTTTTGCCCAATGTTTTTTAAACAGCATGTTTTACTCAAGCTCAGCGTCAAAAAACGACAAATTCTACCAAAGAACATAAGGAATAAACAAATTAAATAGAAATCACTGGAGAATCAATTGGGGTAGCTGATAGAGTACGATACAAAAAAAAAGCTAAATATCAAAGAAATGTGAAAAGAATCACTCAAATGGATGAGTTTTTGTATTTATCTTGTTTTTATTCATTCCGCCTATGATTCTCCAATTCGCTAGTTGATTTTTTGAATCGATATAGTTACAATCAAGAACTAAGGGTGCTATCGTACAGAATTAAATGAAGACTAAAAAGACTAAAGATCTAAAATAAAAGGACTGGAATAGAAACTGACGAATTGAAGAATGCTTTATACAGTGTCCGCCAAAAAGTAAGGTACATATGGAAATTTTGTATACAGTGTGTCCAAGATAAGGATGTCTATCATGGGTATCTTGGAAACCGTAAGAGATATGAAAATGGTAAAATCAGAGAAAAGTTGCGCATTTCCAAGCCTAACAATATGCCGTTAAGAAAGTTTTAAAATTCCGGGTTGGTTTGGAGATATGCCCAAAAAAACGAGATTTGCCGATTTCGTTTTTATTTTTTTCTGACGTTATTGAGAGAGATAGGGAAAAACAAAAGACACATTCTGATGGCCACTTTTCAAGCTCTACAAAACAGCGTTGAGAGATTTTCCGTACGACGCACATGTGGGTATTTGCACTTAAAACCTGGCCAAAAGTCGATTTTTAAAAGGTGATGAATATGAATCATCATAAAACTACGTCGTTCTAACGGCTAAATAACCGGTCTATGGCCTCCCTCCCCTTTCAAGTCTTCTACTCCACCAGAATCGCGACAGAGGGCGTCGAATCCCAGTGTTCGTCTAGTACCCTTCATTGATTTTTCGAAACTAATATAGTTGGGACAATAAACAGATGTGGTTCTGGTCTTTGCACGTATAGTTGGCTTTTGCGAATAAGCTTGAAATGGAAGCTGAAGGTATGTTTCATAATAATTTGAAGATTAGATTCAGTGGATCTACCCAAAATTATTGTTCCACAGTTTTTGAAAATATTGATAATGTTGTTTCTGAACCGACTCAAACTTACCTGAAGAAAAGCTGTTTTGTGAGTGTTCCAGGCTCTTCCGAGCAGTCTTATCATTCTTTAAATATTCATCAACACTTCCTTGAAAGAACTGCGAACTAAAAAGTTCCGCTTTTTTCCGACATTTTGTTCAAGACACGCTCAAACATATGAATGGATGCCTAGACTGAATCTGATATTTCCATGTTCTGGAGTAAACATTTTCTTTTCTTTAGAAAGACTGAAAAGTTTAACTGGAAAACAGTTATTTGATATCATGCAAGATTGCCGGATGAAAAGTTGGATAAGAACATTTTATTTCTGGAGAAAAAAGTGTTAGAGTAATTTCAAGTCCGATTTCAAGAAAAAATTGATAGCATGAAACTCTAAATATGATCATTTTTTGAAAAATAATGGCCAGTGGCTTGAATACACTCTATGATTTGCAACTTATTCTATACGGAGACTAAGGAAAAACCGGGTCGACTCTCGAAAGAATTTGGGAAATCGAGTGAAAGGACCGAGCGGAGGAAAACAAAGGATTGAAGATTACAAAAGATCTTGATTCATGGTACATCGAGGCCCGCAAGAAAGTTTTGCTTGTAGAGTCTGGAATACTTATTTTTCACTCGCGAAAAATTGTTTTGAGTTGAATGCAATAGAGATATAAATAATAAATGGCTGTTGCTAACTTCTGACCTCTTCTGGAACTTTAAATCCTTTGCTCCCTGAAATGGACCTTGAACAGACAGAACGCGGCAGTTACGGTGATGAAGATGACGCAAATGCCGATGAAGAATAGGAATCAGACTTAGACGAATAACTATCTTGTTGTTAGCACATTTTCTATTGTTTTTTGTAATGAACATTATTTCAAAAGTTACTCTGCTCACTCATTTATACATATTCACATAATACCGTTTGGAAAATAATTTTGGCCAGGTTCTTAGTGCAAATACCCCTGTGTGCGACGTTTCGTTTCGGAGAAACCATCATCAACTTTGTTTTTTTAAATACGGTCCGGGATTTTTTATGACGGCTTTTAAGAGCCTCTTATGTTCCTAAACCAACAATGTTTCGCAATTACTCAAACAAATTATATTGATGGATTTTTCCATAAGAACTCATGTGTTAGAGAGAGACAAAAAATACATTTTTAATAGAAATAAAAACAAACACCTTTTTTAAATAAGTGCGATACATCGTTGGTTTAGGAACATAAAGTCCGTAATAAAAAATCCAGGACCGTATTTAAAAAAACAAAGTTGATGATGGCTGCTCATAGACGAAACGTCGGTTTTTCAATTTAATAACGCTATTTTGTAAAGGACAAAAAGTGGCAATGAAGAAGTTCCATTCATTTTGAAATATCTCTTCAAATTTGGTCAGATAAAAATGAAAATATAGTTTTGAAAAATTTTGTTTTTTTTTGGATAATTTCGGAAGTAGTCGGAATTTCTTGGATTTCAAAATGGCATTTTGTTAAGCATCTGAGTACGCAACTTTGCCTCCATTTGACCGACTTTGTATCTTTTACGGTTTCCAAGATCCCCATGATAGACATCCTTATCTTGGACTCACTGTATTTTGAGAAACTTCCTTTTCTTCATTCAAATCAGAATAAAGTATGCTATCTAACGCTCTATCAATACACAGGGTGTACCATTTGAAAAAATCGAACTCAGGATGAAAAGACCACCGTCTTTTTTTCCTATGACAAAAAACTTAGTCAGGTACCTTACAATTTGTTGTTTGGTATGTCTTTCCATTTTTCAAAATAAAAAAGTTATTTATACATGGTATCAAGATAAAATGACCACACCGTATCTTGACTCTTACATTAAAAAATAAGTATACTTGCAAGAATCAATTTTGAATCCTTTGTTTTTGTAGCTGGTTTACCAAGATAATGTTTTATTCTTAAATTAATTTTGACAAGTCCTCAGCTCCATAACCCCGTACTATGTGGCAAACAAAATCACCACTGTTCCTGACGCAGAATATTTCATGCTGGGTTCAATTTTCTAATTGAAAATTGGGAGTGCTATTCGAAAAAATTATATTTTTTTACGGTTTTTCTGTATACACAAGTAATATTTTTCTATTGTGAGTCTGCTGATAAGTTTTGTCTTGAAAACTTTCTCCTATATCTTTTGACAAGGTAGATAATGGAGTCTCACACACTAATGGGCCACTCTGTATATCTATTATAGAAAGACTCAAGAAAAGTAGCAATAAGGTTTATGACTTACGGTTTCAGGTCAGGGTAAGACGAGGGGTAAAAGTCTTCTTTACAACCAATGGTCATCGTCAAAGATCCACAATACTTTCTAATAACGCATTCAGACAAACGTCACGCAGCCCGTCAGGCGGCACCGAAAGCAAAACGACAAGCAGTTCGTCGCGGAGATGCGGGCTAAACAGGAGTATTCAGATGCGTGCCACGCAGCCCGGAAAGCAAGTACTGCGGTCAATATTTTAGCGCCTATCACTCTATTACTTCACTTGCAAACATTCAAGAAAATTTAAACTTGGTCGCATCTTTTAAACCGATCTTAGCGAACTCGTGAAGGTGAGACGAGTTACTGAAGTGATCGAACATCGAGCGCATGTGAACCGTACACGCGCACAAGCAATGAATGTGCGACAAGCACGCCTACAATCACGGGCACGGGCACATCCAACCCATTCACACGCTTGTGCCCGTTGAATGTCGCGTTGAACGGATGCATGTAAAGGCACTATAAGGAACGTTTAAAATGAACATATTTATTGAAAGCGTTGAAGGCGATTCAAGAAAGGTGATATCTCTAGTACCGCATATTGGTTGGTTATTTTTTGTATTCATGGTATCTTTGATTTGTATTGCCCATTACTGTTCTCTGGCCTTTGTTATACATCTCCACATCATCTCTACTATCCCCCTCTTTCCTTATTTCTGGTCCCTGTTATATCACCACAGGTTTTTGACTTTCACCAAAGTTCCTCACTTCTGCATAATTATGCACTCATCCCCTTCTTGCACCAAAGTCTCCAATTAAGATATCCTAATTAGCGAATATTTTGTGTTGTTGTTCATACATCACTTATCCCTCTACTCCAAGAGTTGATAGAGTCTAACGTAACAATTTTCAGATTCCTACAAGGTGGCAAACGGGAGAGTCAACGGAAATCAGACTTTAGGAGAAAACATAGCAGACAATGGTGGATTGAAAGCAGCATTCCACGCATATCTCGATCTCATGAAGGGTCAACCTGAACCCAAACAGCTTCCAGGCGTCCCGTTGAATCACAAGCAACTATTTTTTGTCGCATTTGCTCAAGTATGGTGTTCAACAACAACTAACGAAGTTACTGCTCTAGAAATAGAAAAAGACTCACACTCTCCTGCTCCAATCAGGGTAGTTGGTGCTGTTAGCAATTTCAAAGAGTTTAGTAATGCTTTTAACTGCAAGCCCGGAGCTAAAATGAATCCTGTTAAAAAGTGTGAAGTATGGTAGGTGGCCAATAGGTGAGATTCGTTATCAACCTTTAGATGTGAGCAAATTTATTTTTCATTATATGATGGCCGTGAGTACAATGAGATCATTAAAGAAAGGGGCAAGTAAGAGAATCTCAGGAATTATACTGTCAAAATTTCATTATGGCATAGATGGAACACAAGTGGCAACGGGTACTACTTAGAATAGTTATAATATGGCACTTATATTAATTTTGTTGTTAATTCCCCTCGACTTCCAAAAACTGTAAATACCAGTAACTTAGTAACAATTTAGTATTCGTAGCAGTAATGGAACAAGTTTTGCCAAGAATAGAGGTTATTTTTTATATGGATCATGGATAAGGCAAGGGACTTATACATATTGTATATTGGGATGTGATAGGGAGTTTCTCAGATTAGGATAATGTTATGTAATTTGTATCAAAGGTCAATGTAGCCAAATGTAGGTAATAGTATGTATAACAGATTTGTTTGTGCTTCCGAATTGAATGGTTTCCATTGGGTTCAAATGTATGTAATTCAAACAGTATCCCAAATAACGAGATGTCATATCATTTTTTATGTAATATATCAATTTATTGATGACATTTTATGTAAAATTTGTTACGTTTTCACTGTGATAATAAAGTGTATGTCAAATTGAGTTCAATCAATCATAATGTCTATATAGTCCAACCGAGATGTCACAATGTGTTGCGATTGAAAATAAGAGAAAGGGCTACTCGGTCACTCCGATTTTCTTTGCTGACAGTTAACCTGAGTTGACCGTCTTTTGGATGGATCCTGACGACCAATCCATTCATGTTGCTCTGCTTCTTTTTTACATCTTCACAGATCGTCAAGCAGAGGTGCGTAAGAAAGGCGAGACACTTTTTTTCCGTTTGGTATGATGCGGACTTAGCGGTCGAGCGTGTTGAGGTAAGGCTGGAAATCCGTTCTCGTCTCATAAGCTGAGCTGCTCAGGCGTGACGACAAGCTGAAAAATAATCTAGACAAGAAGATATATTATAAGTATAAATTGTAAACAATAGATGACCCAAAATTGACCTCTGTGGTACAACATAGCTGAGTGGTTCTTTAGATGATTTGCCCCTCGACATACTGCTCATAGTTCATAACAAACAAGATTTTGGACTCTGAAAAACCGATATAGTGAAGAATCATCAAAGAGCTATTCGCGTCCACTGCTGGACATAGGCCTCCCTTAGTGTCTGCCACCGCCTTCGATCTTGTGCGTCCTGTATCCAGTTTCCAAGAATTCTCTTAATATCGGCCGTCCATGTTGTTGGTGGTCTGCCTCTGTTCCTGTAGGCTTCGCTGGCTTTGTGTCTTGGTCTTCGCTCCAGAATACGCTTTGACAATCTTCCATCCGATGTTCGTGCCAAATGGCACAGCTCTTCTTCAGAGTTGCAACTCTCTCTATGACATCGGTCACATCCGTCCTATGCCTTATGGTCACATTGGGTATCCAGTCTTTCCGAGACTGTCCCAACATTGACCTCTCCATAGATCTCAGAGCAACTCGCACCTTGTGCGCCGTTTTTTTGGTAAGCGTTAACGTTTCTGTCTCATAGGTTAGTACTAGCAGTATACATTGATTGTAAGTTTTCCGTTTGAGACTTATAGTAATGTTTGATTTGAAAACATCCCTGAGCTTTCCAAATGCTGCCCACGCCAAGCCTTTTCTCCTATTCAGCTCGCATGTTTGGTTATCTCGGCCAATCCTGATCTCGTGTTCCAAATATTTATACGAGGCAGCCTCAATACTTCTACCATCAACTGAGATATTCTTGCTCATGACAAGGTTGGTCATATATTGAGTCTTCGTAAAATTTATTTTTGAACCGACCTCTTTGCACTCTTCATGAAGGCTCTCTAATATAGTCTGTGCTTGGTCAATATGCGTCAGCAAACCTCAAATGGCTCAACAGCTCTCCGTCGATATTGATACTTCCCTGTCTACTCTTTTAAGGGCATATTCCAAAACGGTGCTAAACAGTTTTGGGGACATTGTGTCACCCTGACGAACTCCTCTTTCAATTCGAAATTTTCTTGTGTCTGCATGTAACCTTACACATGCAGTTGCACAGTTCGCTAGCGCTACGAACATTTTGTGTTGGTCTACAAGGTCGAAAGCTTTTTCGAAATCTATGAATACCTAGTGGCTAGTCCCTTGAAAGACCTCTCACAAGT
This sequence comes from Orchestes rusci, assembly GCA_958502075.1. Classification (NCBI taxonomy): domain Eukaryota; kingdom Metazoa; phylum Arthropoda; class Insecta; order Coleoptera; family Curculionidae; genus Orchestes; species Orchestes rusci. The sequence goes on from OY293312.1 coordinate 23,836,113, forward strand.
TGGACGATTGTTTGGATTTATTTTTACTATCCTTTCTAAAATTCGAGCGTTTCAACCTCCCTGCCTCCCAATGTAGCCGACAAGACAAGTTCAGTCTCACGCACAAGTTGCTGATTAACTAGTTTAGTGTATGCTCTGGTTCCAGGATGACTTAAACGTTTGGCAAAAACGTGAAAAAATGACACAGCACAGTAGGATGCAGTCGTTCATAGGACCAGAACCTTAGAACATAGAACCCACTAGAACTAGCGTGCATCCTAGATTCCGGGCAAATTGTTTGTCACTATAATAAACATGTTATTATTTACATCTCATCCGTTGAATTCGTTCAACGTTGCTTTGTTACAAATACAAAGCACTCAGAATTTTCACTTTTTATCAAAAGGGATTAACCAGTGTGTTAACGAGGATATGTTTTGATTTTTTATGTTTCAATATCGTTGGTGTTATAGGACAGTTATCGTTTACTGATTATTGATAAGTTTTGTTCACATAAATCAGCTGTTCTGCCTTCAAAAATATTGAATTTTGAACAAGCCGACAACAGTGTTCCAAGGGAGCTACATGCTATGATTGGTTAAAATGACTATCAGCTGTGATTGGTTGATCTCAATTAGGCATTTGTGTCGTGTTGCCAGATGTATTTCGTTGCATCGTGTCTACATAAGTAACTAAGGTTCACGGAAAAATATGGGTCTTATTGAAAATGTTTTATTATCACTAGTGATCTAAAAATGTACATATAATATAATTGGTAACTACCGGAGATGCCCTCATAGAGTATAGAGTATTTTTGATTAGAATAAAAATACCTTGAATACAAGGTAGCTACTTATTAAATTTGCAGTTTGGCAAACTCGCAAGAATTCTCGTAAGAATTCCTCTCTCCCCTCAATGTATAAACATGTGACACACAAAGAGACGTCGGGCTATATCTAGTTGTTGGAAAATCATTGACAAGAACTTTCTACTGTTTGTAGCGGTGGTTCCTCGTTCACATGATCTTCAAGATGAGAGTTTGCAAGAGGTGATATATCTACAGAAAAGAGATTGCTACACCAGAGATAAAAAACGAATTAATCTGCATGCATAGTACCAGTGCAGTAATCAGCAACTTTTTTTGTCAACGCCGTCGTTGCATCTACTTTTTTGGAAAAGTTTCAATGTTTGGCTAGAATTTAGATGTACCTATGAATGGCATATAGAAAAGTTAGGTCCAAACTGTTTTTCACAGCAATAATCTTCTAGATATACTCCAATGCCACATATAGGATCCTAAATTGTTGATTCTTGACATGAAGAGTTTTGTTACTTGGTCACTTTATCTGATGATTGAATCTTGATTAACATTAGACAGAGCTGCCTCAGAAATAACATGCATATGCTGGTCCTGATGTTACCTCATATTTGGTTTGAAGGATGTTGTCTTACTGTTCGTAGATGACGAAGAAATTAGATGGGTTACTCTAACTCTTCATCAAGTTAAATGATTATGACGTATTTGTGATCATGTCTTCTAATTCTTGAATAACTAAACATAACCCGATTTTCTACCTGGAAAATTAAAGATGTTTGAGGTTTGCATGGAGCGATAAGAACATTTTTTCACATTCTGGCGGAGGAATTTGTGCATGTAGGAACAGAAATTTAAATGAATGGTTTAACAATTTGAGCTTTTTTCAAATAATTTTATGCAGTTTATTTTATTATGATTCATAGAACACCATCTAGATCATTGTTTCTGGATTGTCAACTTTTTTATCAATTCGGCACTGGTAATTAAAAATGTTGACACCAACATAAGTATCCCTCAAATTGTCATAATATTTTCTCTCAGGTTCAGAATGTGACAAACAATTATAATTGTGAGTGAACAATAGATTTTGAACCAACCCAAGAGAGCCAGCTGAGCCAGCTCACATAATACCATCATCAAAAAGTGCAAAATAAAGCTAAGACTTGAATTCAAATTAATGTTAGACCTGATGAATATGTTCTCTGTAAAACAAAAAAATATGTATGATACATTTTTATATTCAAAATACAAAAAAAAACTGAAAGATATACATACATCCATGATAGAATTAGGTATTTCAAATTCGAACACCCGGAGTTGTCAGGATTATAATTATGAAACCATGTTATACAAAAAATATCATGCTGAATCAATAGGTTGTTGTGCCAACTATTGTGAAAAACTGTGATAATCTGTTTCTATTCAAAGACGATCATGTCCGTCTTAATTTCAGTTTTTATCATCTATTGTCCATATCCTGCACTAGTTTGTATTAAATCAAATTTTATATCTGGTCTTTTATTATTTTATACAGGGTGTGACAAATTCGACTATATAGCATTGGTAATGGTTAAATGGGGGAGACTTCCGCAAAAAGAACACATGGGATTTAAAAAAAAAGTTTTCGAACCTTTCAGAACGCTTCACGCGGAGCGTAGTCATGTTAACAATAATAACTAGTGACTTTTTCAGCTTGAATAAAGAAGCTCCACGTTTGCCAAAAAAATAGAAACAAATGAAAAAAAAATAGAAATAAAAAAAAGTCAAGTGTGATGCATCATTATTTCCAGGAAGCGCGTTACCTGAATTGAATGAATTGAAAAAGTTGGGTTTCTGTTTTGAAAAAAAGAAGTTGATGATTGTTGCGAGAATTCGAAACGTCAGAAATTAATCTCGACCATGCTATCTTGAGGACCAGAGAAAGTGTTAATTATCTTTTCAAATAAGTTCAGGACAAAATGAAGGATTTCGAAAAAATCGGTTATCGCCATATATCTCCGGAAGTCTTCGGAAATATTTTGAGATTTCAATTGCGCAGCTTTGCCTTCATTTAACCGACGTAGTATATCTCATGGTAAACGAGCTCTAAATCAAATCAAATCAAATATGCTTTATCGCCGCACAAAAATTCAAATAAATTTTATGGACAAAGCGAATACAAAATGGTGAAGTAAAAACAATACAAAACATCATGATAGTACACGTTACGCAAGACATTAAAACAATACTAATATAAATAATTTTCCAATATTTTGTCAAATTTAAATGGAAGTTGCTCATGGACAACAACGATAAATATGGCAAACTTCTAGCTATATCATAATGACAAGTCAGTAGAACAAAACTATAAAAAAATCAACAATTATGAGGAGAAAAATACTGTGGTGTTAAATATCAAGCAAGGAACTAGCGATTGCTCACGTTATTGCAGGCAAAACACGCTGATATCCACTTCCCATTCAGAAAATAAACATCAGCTGGGGTTAGCGAAATCGGTAAACTCGAAATTCAATTGATAAACTTGAAATCATCTTGTTTCCGCCCTGCCTGCAGTATGTAATCATTTTTGATGTAAATAGCAAACAAGGAACTTGAGGTTATTTACGTTATTGCAACCAAGACGTGTTAATATACATTTTCTAATCAGGAAACAACAGTTGAGGTGCGTGACCTCGATGCACTTGAAATTTAATTGATGAACATGACCTCAACTTGTTCCTCCTTTGCTTGCAATAAGCAATGCTAAATTGGGGTTATTCACAGAGGAAGTACCCAAGTGTTGTGAATTACTAAACTTGGCGATTGATCACCCTAAGAAATATGAATAACTCGCTTATGGTTTCCAATTAGAGAAATGGAACTATTCCCTGAAAAACTCCTTTATAGAAAAAAAAAGGCCTTTGCAGGAGAAAGGCTTTCGTTTCTTTACGGAAGCTAGCAAATGTGGGAAACAGATTTGAGGTGTAGCGGGAGATGATTGTATTGTATGATGGGAGAGGGTAGGTAGATATCGAGACACGGATTCCTGGTGGGGTACTAATGCTGTGTTTTTCAGGAAAGATGATTTGGTGTTTACGTATCAAACAGGCTGTTTTTAAAATAAATACAGCTGGAAGCGTCAGAATGCTGTATTTTTTAAAGTAATGTTAACAGTGACACCTATTTTTCTCATATCTTTACTTCTTTCCTTTGCGATGCTCGAATCGGTTTCAATTTTGTCGAGCTAGTGAGCTTACCTTGTGTGTTCTAGTATAATATGGGTTTACCCAGTCTTGAAAAAGTCAGCTCTTTCAAAATGATGAATTTGAAGGTTGACGTACCTAAATCACCAGTTTTTCCGAACACTATCCGAACCGTGGAGTAGGTACTGGAATTGTGTTTTTCTCATTGGTTTAAAACGATTGAGTAATTGAAAAACTCACTCACTTTTACCAATAGAATGTCAATGTATAATATACCTACATATTGTAAAATAGTCATAGAAAAAGGTAATCTATGAATTTGTTGGAAGCAAGTGAAAAGAAACCGTACGTGTACGTCCATGCTTCATAAGTAATATAAAAATATCGATTCGCCATGTACATTGCACATGAAAAGTACATATCAATTCGCAGAGCACATCAGAACTAGCCGTACACATTTCCGCACAACCTTCTTTTTCTGATCGTACATTTTATTATGTTGAAAACTCCAATTTGAATAGAGCTATGGCTTCAATAGAGCTGTCCAATAAAGTTTTATGAAGCTTTTGTACGCTGCTGCCTTTTTAAACGCGAATTACTATTGGCGCATTCCTTTATATTTTATATTGGGGGAGCTTATATGACTTGTCAGTGTGCCAGAATATGATGTCGTGAATTATGCAAAGCTGCTAATAACTTGGGACATTGGAAAAAATTATTGCTGTACATGTTGAAATGTCGTAATCGAGTGGATGTGAATTATTAGCAAATTAAATGGAATGATGTTAGATCTACATGGTTGCCACTATATAAATAAGTAGAACACCCTGTATATGTCGAATTATACACGAAGTACAAAAAGTTAAGAATCTGCGCGATCCAGTGGTCTATTGAATGCAAGTTTTTGGATTGTGAAGCGACTTCGAATATGCACTGAAAGCGAAAAGACAATAAGGGATAAGTTCATCGAACAGATTGGTGGATGCGCCCACTATTTCAAAGATCTACATTTATGAAAAATCAAAGAAAATCTTCAATAATCACACGTAAGTTCACTCTCCTTGCTCAATTGTTTCTTAACCTTCGTCAAATGATTTTTACGATTTGTAGCCAGCCCGTTTTCAATAAATTCATTATAATAATAATTCTAGATGTGACAAGGCATTTTTATTTTATTCATTTCATCGTACGTAAAATCTGCACGTATTGTCAAATCTTCAAAGCTTACTGTAAAAGGATTTATCAACGAACCTGGCAGAGAGCGAAATAGAGCTGTTTATTCCCACTAGACTCCACAAACTACTCAACAGTTGCAAAGTAATCCGTAATCCTCATTTGCAACAGTTCTTGTTTACTTCTGAAAGAGTTCTGCTGGAAATATCCAGGCAGAAACTCAAAATGGATTGCTTCATTTACCCTTTGCGTACAAAAGTAGAGCATTAAATGGTAGATTATGATTTATGAGGTTCAAACATTCTCAATTAATATGTACAAAGAGTGAAAAATTCGAATGTTTGAAGTCTGATGTATGGAGCACTATAATTATCTGATGTGACATCGCCTACAAGCTGACAAATTATTATTTTTGTCATCAAACTTAATTTTTTTAAATAGTTGTGATTTTATCGAACTTCTTTATAATCCAAACAATAATTTTATTATATCCCAAATTATTGTTCAGAAGGAGTAGAATAAATAAGTTCGTGTAAATACCAATAGAGTTTACTAATAACATGAACTTTCGCATGCGCGTAATCTCAAAGTCCCTGGATTCGATTCATATTTTTGACGCGTCGCGGCGCCTAGCTCTCGATAGGGGTCGAATTTTGTAGACCGTGAAAAATATCCACTTGATCCCATACATTGAACACTTTATATAAAAATTAAATATTTATATTAGTGAAAAACCTGTTTACCATTATTATTGTTTTAAATTAAGATGAGAATGAAGTTCCAAACTTTATTTTTATTTGTCCATGACATGCTTGAAACGAAAAAAAATGGTTGAAGTTCAATTTGTTATTGATTAATTCATTAATAAAAAAATTAAGCTATCGACATGTGGTTTAAACAAAGTTGGTTGCAAATTTAATCTACTTTTCGTATTTGATCAAATAATAATACTGTTCAACTGAAGATTTTTGAGTAAAATTGAAAAACGGTCAACTTTGGTGAACACGCCCCCTAACGAGGACGGCAGGAACCAGAATCCAGAATGACATGAATGTATTTTTATTCTATTCAGCCAACCTTCCTTCCATAGACCAGACCTTGTTTACATTATTTCGTGTAGTAAAACTTTAGTACTTGACACTCAGTTCAAAAAGTTTGGCCTCCAGGAGAATTACGATAAAAAGTCAAAAATCAAAAAAAGATGGAGCATCACGTGAGCCTTCTTATTACTGAACTCATATTGGAAAATGTTCGAGACAAATTTTCTATAAGGAACTTTTTTCCCAAACTCCAACCAAGGACTGTTATTTCCGGAGATACGCTACCTCGTCACTCAAACGAATGAATGACAGATTATAAGTTTGATGACGCCATTCTGTAGAGGATAAGAGAGTGCTGTTGACATGCGTGACATTCATTTTGGAATATTCGTTGAAATAAAGGTAGGAAACAAAAAATACAATTTTTCCATCGGATCAGTTGCTCCAGGGGGGGGGAGGAAAAGACATTGCCTGAGTTTAAAGCATGCTCGCTACTCGCTACCATACTTTTTAATGAGCATAATGTCTGTCCGTACGTTAATGAAGATCCTTTTAACCAACCAGTTCCATTCCAGTCTACCTCTTCTATTGGCTGGTCATTGCGTTAGTCAATCAATATTGACTCTGATCGGTGATCGATGTGTCACTAACACGTCATCAGCTATAGGCGCCATCTATAACGTGTCAGTGGTCAATGGAACGGGACTTTTTGGAGCTGATGGTAGAGGAGCTTTTCAGTTACTTTTTTTTTATAATGATGTATTCCAGATGTCATATATGTTGATGGAAATATAGACGTGATTGTGTCGTCAAACTGGGGAAGAGAATATCACTCTTTTGAAAAAATACTAGATATTGACAACCTCATCACTGACCAGAGGTGGGATGGTGATTGTTCAAGCCCTGTGTACTCACCGATATCATAAAGTTTAACTTTCAGAGTTTCCCCTCCATTCCACCCAGTATGTGGACAAAAAACTATCTCCTCTTCAGTATCATTTAGTGAGTGAAATTACAACAGTTGACTTTCAGATACCATTCTCGGTTCAAATCGATCAAAACGCCCACGTTCTACTTTGTAATGGTCCTGTGTTCAGTTCGCATTGTTTTTGGTTCCTTCTGACTGGATTTAGCGGTTATGCACACATCTTTTACTCGAGATTCCACACTTGTAATCCGGGTGAAATGCCCAAATATCATGGACAGGCACTACATGGACTATGCAGTTCCAGTAATGGGATGATGAGACAGAGATATGAATTATTAAGATCTACTAAATGGAGCCATTTCAAAATTGTGAAAACAGGAAGTTTTATTGAGGTTATTGATAGGAATGGATTTCTCAACGAAGATAAGAAAATGAATACCATCACAATAATACATTGATATAAAGTTCACTATGCAATAATTTGATTCATTGAGTTTCGAGATTGAAACTTTCAGTGAACGACGTGGTTACTTAAAATTTTGAACAAACATTTAGTTTATTGTTTCATAATTATCGATCTTAATATATTGTGAAAAATATATTCCCGAATTGAGTTATGGCTATGGTGATCAAGATGATTTTTCAAAATATTTGACTGATAACATTGACAGGAACACATGGCCATTTATTTTTCTACGACTGTACGGTAATATCACCATTGTGCAATCGATATCGATTAGGAAACGTAGCACATTGTACAACTGTACGGAAATGAAACCATTCCTTAACTGTTGCCATGCGATGGACACGAGTGCAAACTGAATGGAAATGAAATGATCTGACACCTCCGCCAAAATCAAAAAAGTAAAAATCGATATTATTCCTCAAATCCAGGACTCATATTATTTATGGGTACTTCCAGCGTCTGCTAAAGTACGAATTAGTGCTCCAACGCGTTTGTGCTACTACTGATCTTGGTATTCGTTTGAAACATTTGTCACAAACATCTTTTAAGGCTGCTGTTATGTCTTTAAAAAAAAATGGGAATCCCATTCAGATTTATAAAAAAAAAATACGCTCGTTATACTTGACATTGCTTGTTCCTTGTTAAATTGGTGAGCATAGCAATACACAAAATGTGCATTCGCATATTGTACCTACCTCCTTAGTACTCCTCCTTAGTTTTGAAGTTGACGCCCCCCAAATGACCTCTCTTTGCTGGAATGCATGAATTTTCCAAGAGATTGCATCACCGCTACTATTTCATAATTTGAATTTAAATGTGTTTTCCAATTATACTTTCTGATCAAGGGGGGGGTTCTGACCCCCATTTTGTCGTATCATGGGAGCTTTTTCTGTGTAATAAAAAAAAATCTTACCGGTGGCGTCCCAGAGAGTCATTTATTTGATATTTATAAGTGAAATAAGGTATAGTACGCCATTACTTTTTGGAGGGTATACACTTTTTTGATCAAGCAACAAAAATGTTGCTTTTTTGTCTGTTAAGCTTTTTTTTGTATCTAGCTCCGTTTTCAAGATAAAAATCAAGAACAGTTTTTCTGCAAGTACCTGGACACGGTTTTTCTGAACACTATCAAAACTATGATAATTGAAAAAAAAAATTATAAGATCTATTTATTGAACGGGTTATTTTTATCTTGAGAACGAAGCTAGATACATAAAAAAGCAAGAAGACAAAAAACGATCATTTTTGATTGCTTAAATCTACAAAAATTATAAAATTTGCAAAACAGCAGTGACGTACCATGGTTGTATCTATCAACCTGTATCTGGAAAATGAAGCAAGTTGGGACATATGTTTATATGAGCATTTTTTTGTATCCTTGACTGGTGAAAATGCCCTTTAAATTTTTGTACTAATTTTGAAACTTCCCTGCACCTTACCAATGGCAGATTTTAACGAAGAAAGTACTCTTTTTAATAAGTTTTGCTTGCAAAAGCAACCTGAGTCATCTAGGAATTATGCTTTTTATATTTTTTCACCTATGGGGAAGGTTTAAAAAGTCCTTGGAATGGTAAAAAAGTAAAATTTCAACATGAAATTTCGTATATCATTTGAGTATGTGATTCTGAACAGCTTTTTCAAATAACCTTAAAAATTTAAATGAAAGTAGTGTACTCCCAAGTGAAATTAACGTATTTGCAATTTTTGGCTACCCTGTCTATTCAAATTACTTAATTTCTGGATAAATCCTGTTTTTTTTTAAGAAAAAGTTTCCATGAAGAACACTTTTTTTCGCTAAAATCTATAATCATTTTCATTTGTCAATTAATTTTGGGCACACGCTGTATTAATAATAATTATCAAACAGGGCAGTGAAAAAAAGACAAATCACAATGACAGAGAGATAATGCTTGTGCGTACACGATATGATGCCTGAAAATATTGAACTAAAAATGCTCATCCTCTGTCATTTTTAGTCAAATACAACTTCACCCAAGATGTTGGCAAGATTCTGGATCTAGATATAAACCCATCAGGAAAAGAAGCTTGTTTTTCAATGTACGTTTACATGTGCACATGGTGTTACTTGGAAGTTGAAGAACAAAATATCAAACTATACAACAATCAGCCAAAATGGGAACGCCAAGAATTTTGTGTAAAAGGAGATTCAAACAAACATATTCGACTGTTGACAAAAATGTCCGGAAATGAATCTGGAAAATTCTGGGCTGTGAGGGACGTGAAAACACTCCAATCTAAGGTTCATCAAGCCAGACAGACTTTTATGGAAAAACTCATGCCAGCATATGGAATCTGCAATAGTTCTTGATGACTCCAAAGAGCTTGAGTCAGTTTTATTTCGTTGTCGTTCATTGCTTTAACCATTCCTTACAGGCCCATCCTGCAAAGTGGACGAGTTTGGCGAAGAATGTTTCTCGTGTGCTCAGCTTTCCAATCAAACCTGTCCTGAAAGGAAGTACTGCTATCTGACGTCTCTTTTCCAGACACAATGTGCCTGCCCCATAGGTCGGACTGGTCCAAATTGTGATAGTAATAAATCTTGTTCATCAAACCAACCGCATCGAAGATCATCTTCTGTACCATCATCTAATGTATCAGACTATATCACCTGGGTTTGAATATTGAACTGATTGGACTGATGAGACATCTTCTGCTACTACTACTACAGGTGTGAGCATTTCTTTGTATCTTTTTCCATTTTATTAAGTCTGTATCCGAATGTTTGGCTGACTAATGAATAAAGAAGATATCTAAAACCAGTCATGGATTCGTACAGCCCCGGAAAATATGGAAGACATTGAAGCACGCCTATGCCCAACTGGGTGAAAAATGAAGTATACCTAGATGGTGAAACGTGGCGTACGAATTTATATGGAGAGGGCATTGCTTCCTTGTTGAGGCCCGAGATTAATTAAATTGTGTTGAGGTTTGAAGATAGGTAAAGAAAGTTATACTCTGCGCTGTGCCAGTAGCGATTATAAAGTGGTCCGTTGGACAAGACTTGTTCCTGCCCTCCGACAGGTTGACAATATGGTACCTATGCAATTTCAAGAATTAGAGTAACAGTCACTAGTGAGCTTATGAGTCTTGGTCAGCGCATTCAACTTTGGCAAGGTAGACTACAAGGGGTTGATGTGATGTTCATACAAGATGTACTAACATCTCTCAACATTTTTGAAACATAGTTAGCAAAGGTCGGAGAGTGTAAATACCATATTAACTTGTTCATATAACTCCTTTTCCTACGAAATTAAAACCGTCTCAATAAAATCTAAAATTCCGCAAACTCATGAACTGATAGTGAGTTAAAAGGCACGTAAAACACATTATATAATCAGCTTCGTTTGGTTCTAACTGGCGGCAACAATTCGCCTCCGTATTTGTTCAGTCTCGAGTTTGGTCGTTTTTCTGGAAATAACATTCGTTAAGTACCGTAATAAATTTTATAAACTTTACAAAGTTGGCTAGCTCAGTTTATCCGAGCAACTTCTCAGATTCGATAGCGTTGTTTCTGCTGTAACTTGAAGGGACACTAATAAATATGCTTGGGCTTGGAATTATAAGTTGTTGGGATATTTTCACTGGATTCTGTGATTGAGTGGACGATGTGAACTAGAATTATGATTAACATAATAACATAATAATAATCTGATATCTGCTTCCAAGAATAGATTTGGAAGTGATTGCTCTGCTGTTGAAACAAAATAAATAGCTGGTTCAAAAAAAAGTTATGAACCCCAAAGAAGTTTCCTGAATCGCAGAGTAAACCGCATATTTTTTTAGCAATTCGTTAAAAAATTATGGCAGTTCATGACACACTTGTCCATTGAAGCAAATTGCAAAATGTTTTTGATAATACATTGAACAAACACTCTAAATCACAAGTTTGTAAACAGATTGACAATGATGGGTAATAGCGCCCAACTTTTTATCCACCGATCTCAGTTATCCGGTATTACACGCACAGTCCTGTGAAGCTAAATTATAAAGTTTCTTTTCTTATTTAGGCTTGTCTTATGATTTATGGTTGCAGTAAATTCATTTGTTTTTCCAATGAGTAGTATTATCTATTTAGGTAGGCGGTATAACCCACGTAGTCAGCTAATTCCGCCTAGGTGTAAGTCTCTTAAAATCGACAATAATATCTGGATGATTTGAATTTGGGCCCGCAAGTACCTGACCAGAAGATAAATCAGAGAAGTTTTTACAAATTAATATAAATAGAGAATTGGTTCTCTGTAAAACTATGAAAAAAGTTGATCATATCGTTATTTAGTATCGATGTATATCAAACATCTCTTCTTGGGACTATACAACGGCAAGAGCGCGGCACGGGATGGTAGCATATTTGTAAACAGCAGACGCGTGAGCCATCCGGACAATGCACGATAAGTATTATCATATTCAGCAGACGATGCTGCCCAAGACTACGTGACACGTCTTTTGTTTACATAGGCTTTTACAAAACAAATGAATAGTTCCTGGGCTTCTTTTTTCAAATTAAAATTTATTGTATGAAATAGTCAATAAAAAGGTGAAATAATAATGAATCAATCGTTTAATTGAGAACGTTCGGATCAGATCACTTCAAGTAGAACTAATCGTTTGAAATCAATATGAATTGAGCTGATCTTGTTTCCAATCAAATGTGGAGAAAACCTTATTGAGTCAGGTGAGCCATCCACGTTCTTTTACACTTACTTTCTTGGGTTTTAACTTTCTGCGAACAAGCTTTTTTGCTTTATTTGTTAAATTGAGAGATCAAAGAAGTTTTTTCAGATATATTGCAGAATGCATGAATTACCAAAACATGATTATGATTATATATAAAAGATTAAAGGCAATAATAGAATCGTTTGCAAAGTAGCTAGTACCTACCTAACGAAGATGTGGAGGTGGCCGAAAAATATATTATTATTAAAAAAAAATACCTAACTGAACCTTTAACCTACAATTAGTTGAGCTCGACCAGAGAAGGAAGCTGATTTTTGTTTCGTGAATGCACACTTGTTTTTTAGTTTTTTCCATTTGATTGTGCAAGATAATTTTCCGGTTACGTTGTCCGGTTGTTTATTTAAACAAAAACGAGTTAGATTGTTAGTTCCCATATTATCTACCTATTATATTTTAACGTAGTTAGATTCCCCTGATCAAAATAAGATGAGGTTATTAAAAAGAGTTGGAGGACTTTGAAAATGACATGAACGATTGAAGTAGTGGAAGGATTAACGTCGTTTGGTAACCCTGCCTTTCAAAAAAAAATCTTTTATTTTACAGGAATGTTGTTAAATAGGGAAAAGGTCACATGCATATGTTGAAATATGAAGAAAAACTATAAAGTTCACCCTCAGGAGCTCAGTGGTTTTTATGATTCAATAATTAGCACAAGGTACCTATCTAGTCGTCTCAAATGACACTAATGAAAATACGACCGTACCAATTTTTTGCATATTTGTTTTCTGGAAAGACAAGCTCCATGCATATTTCATGTTCTCATCATTTTTTTTTTCTCATATGGAAAAGAAACTTGTGGCAAAAGTGTGTTACTAAGAGATTTGTGAAGTGGGTGAATGTAACGTACATGATGTAATGTTATGTACTAAATTTTTCAAGATGCAAGTTTTAGTAATAGACAGACGCTTTAGCCAAAACCCATCTCACTCGTCTGAAATACTACATACAGGTCTTGCTCCCATAAATAATATTTCTGCCGAAACTTTTGCAACTGACACATCTGCCATTTACCAAGCGGCTTTGCATCACTCGTCTTTTATAACATTCTACTTCGGCTCGGCTCTGATACAGGATGCGTCAGTTGTTTACAGATATGCAGCCGGATATAAGCACGAACGCGACAAACCATTCGTCTCGGATTCGTAGCCCGAAAAATGTCCGGTTTCAGAATAGCAGACGCATGAGGCGTTATTGAGCATGTGCCTCATGCACTTTGATTTACCGTCAAGTTATGGATGGATCGAGGCCGATTGCATACGGGCTCAAACAAATTTCCGTGCCTCCTTCCTTGAAAAATGAATATGCTCGTAAAAATCTAATAAAATGATTCATTTCATATAAAAAGTTATTTGATTTATATGAGAAAAGAGGCCCGAAAATGATAATTTTTAACAGGGGGCCCGCGATTTTCTCGCTACGTCACTGCATAGAGATGTGGTGAATATTTATGTATCAGCCCCACTTAAAGCACCGAATATTCAATAATAGAAGGTCCACTTTAGCACGGTACTGTGAACTAGCATCACCAAATGAAAGTCGGTCGATCGCTAATCGTTTTCAAAGCCGTGCAGACATTGTCTTTGATACGAGACTTACGTCGAGAGTGACAGACAAAGTATAAAACACCCGTGACGCTTAAGGTGCGTCCCCACTTGCAACAAAACAGCGAACCGAACGCCGTCGCAAACCTCATCGTGAAGCCAGTCGCGAGTGCCGTCGCAAACCCCGTCCCAAACACAGTCGCGCAACAATGTAGCGAACATCACGGCATCCCGTTGTTTGTGATTTTATTGGGTAAGTCGTCGTTTGTTGCACTAAAACGTATTATATTCATATGTATTGTATTTATTGAATCTATTAATCCTGAATGTTTGACCCGGCCCTTCTGACCAACCCTGAATGAGGATAAGTAGATTCAATAAATACAATACATATGAATATGATACGTTCAATTGCAACAAACCACAACTCACTCAATAAAATTTAAATCAACGGAATGTCGTGAAGTTTGCTACTTTGTTGCGCGACTGTGTTCGGGACGGGGTTTGCAACGGCACTCGCGACGAGGATCGCGACGGCGTTCGGTTCGCTGTTTTGTTGCAAGTGTGAACGCACCTTTGGATCGTCAACTGGTACGTTGTTGAACATTTCCTTTTATACTTCGTAACATTGAGTGAAGACCCTTGAGTAGAGGGAAGAGGATAACCTAACTGCTGTGCACCGGCACCAGGTTTCTTTTTTTAGATTCTCAGCCTTGAGGATCGGCCCTCAAAAAAAATCTTTCTTACTGTTCCAACAGCGCGGGAATGGGAAGCATGTGTTAGGACTTCGGCCCTTCGGCGGTTCTCTAGTTACTATCGCGAGCTGAGCGGCGTGATTTTCTATTTTATTATATTTGGTGTGTTTGTTGGTTTGGTGTAGGATAGTGTGGTGCAGTTTGCTGGTGTAACTTATGGGTACCAGAAAATTAGATTCACACTGATTTGTTAATCTAATTATTTTTTATCTTTATTTTACGTTAGGTTGAAGGATCACCAAACCAACACGATTATTCGCAGTCAAGGCGAATCAAAATGCCCATGGAATTCAATTGTTTTGTCGTCCCGATATTTTCGTTGCACAGGGGTCATAATAATTGAATCCCATGGGTTACATTTGAGGCGAATAATTCGGCGCGAAAAACTCGCCGCGACCGCGTTGGTTTGGGAGAGCCCTCAGAATAGCTTTTTTCACAAAACACAAGAAATAGGCTACTACCGTTTTTTACACTACATTATACTTGTTACACCTCCGCAAAACAAACGCCGCAGTGTAAAGAAGTGTAAATTCAAAATCTCTACTGTTTACGGTTTCCTAGATGGTCTCATTGTGCATTGTGTGTTCTAAAATCCATCTGCTCTTCAAAAAATAACCTGGATTAATGTGATTTTTCTTTGGGGCGGGAGAAATCTGTTGGTGGGACTAGACTGTACGCAACGGAATGATTTGACAGTCACATAGAACGACAAGACTAGAGATTGGTAGTCCAGGGTCTGATCACTTTTGAGAAATACCAAACTACAAAGAAACCGACCTTTGCTCCGATTTAAAAAAAAACATCTCCGCTGGAGATCGTTTAACATTTCTTTCTCCAACTCTTGAAGTCGCTGTTGGCGTCTACCAACTTTATTGCTTATTCTGCTCACTCTTTTTCCGAGTGAGCGGTATGATGCAAAATTGTTTGTTCCGAATCTTTCTCACCTCTTTTTCTTTTCTCGATCTTGTGCAGGTATGTCATAAACGCCCCAAGGACTGTTGGACGTTGGAGTAATTTGTCGTTCTAAACTTTTTGTCTGCCCATGCCACCAGTCAACGAAAGAACTTCAATAGGTAATGGGTCTCAGTCTGGGCATTCAAATCAATTTATAATCTACACGCCACTTCCAATATCACATCAGTGTGAGAGGTGTAAGCCCTACCGTCAATCACCGCCTTGCATCTTTTCATTACTCCGTACGTTCGATGTATCAACTTATATACCATCAGTCGGTATTAGAATTTATCTTTCTGAGGGTATTTCAAAGTAGATATGATAACGCACATCGTCTGCTGACGTCATCGCGTGTTTGACTTCCAAAATAAATAGGTAATGTCTTCAAGGTCTTAACAGGTATCTCTTCCAAACACTCTGAGGACGCAGTGACGACATCCGCGAGGCGGTTCTATTTTCGTCCAGCAAATGATAATTTCTTGTGTGTTTAGTATCATGAGGTTAAGACGTGTTCCTTACTATACAAAGGTCACTTTTTCATCTACTCACAAGGTATCTATTATGATGTATCATTATCAGTAATGACGATGATACATCATGAAACTTCCTTCCTCAACAAAATGTTTCAAAGCTAACAATGTCGGAAACGAAATTATGAAGACGAATTGAGCTCAGCGAGAAAAATCCAATTATTTCACCAAAATACGAGCTACAAAAATGTACAAATCCGTTTCCAAAACGATTTATCAACGGAATTGGCGAAGTGGAAATAGAGCTGTTTATTTCCACTAGAAGTTCCAAACTACTCAACAGTTGCAAAGTAAACCGTAATCTTCATTTACGGGAATTCTTGTTTACCGCGTGTAGAGTGTTTTAGAAAATACAGAAATAGTCAAACACGTTTGGGTTATTTGATTTATTATTTACCAGACAGTTTCATCTAAAATATCAATCTAGGTTTTTGGAGCGCTTAATTCTTGAACGAGCTCGATCAAAGGTGGATGTCTTGGTTTGACGTGGATCGAATGAGTAGATATTCAACGGCGAATTGCTATATGGTCTTTTGATCTGAAAATACACAAATGCAAATTTAATACGGAACAGAAAACCATACATTTCGAGACACCATGTATAATGATTTGGGTTTCTGCTCCACATCAATTTGAATTTTTTTTAGATGCACAGGAAATATCGCATTAGAAAAAAAACAGTTTTCTAAAATGATTTTATCACTACACAATGACACATGATTGAAGTTCATTTTCTTTTATTCACAAACTTGGTCCGTCTTCTACGCTTGAGTTTTTTGCCTTTGCGCATGGCTGTCTTTCTGATCACCTTTTTTCTGAAGCCGACTCTTCTAGAAGTTGCCGTTTGGTGTGCTTTTTTGGCTCCAGACTCGTTCATGGACTGTGAGTGAAGAGAATATTATAAAAATTATTGTTTGCTGAAGCGAATATTGAGACAAAAGTAAAACTAAATTGCGTGCACGTCATTTAATACAATATTGATCACAGTAAACGCTGGACAGAATTGTGCGAACGTCATCATTTTGTGATAAAGAAGTGTTGAATAATTGATAGGCCTCGAAGGAATTTGAACATTGTTTCTCCAACTTTCTACTTTCAAGTGCCAAAAAATGAAGTGAAATGAACTTTATGAAAAGAGTCACAGGCGGAACATTTATGCACCTCCATCATTCAATGTTCTAAGCTCAGCAAAGAAAGCAACAATCCAAAAATACATACGGATCATGTGCTGACTGCTGTTTTTCAATCACTGTTTTTGATAAATGCGGTATTCCAAAACATTTTTTTATCGTTCACTTAACACAGCGATAGCTTCATTGTTTTGATGATTGATCTATGAGAGAATATCCCAAACTATAAAATAATAAATTGGCTCTCTGTACAAAACGATAATGCACGAAATAAAAACTTTCATGTTTAAAATAAAATCAACCGTAGCATTGAACAATGATTGTTTCAAAAAACTTTTGGCTTTCACTTTTACTAAATTAAAAATTATTTATTGGAATTTAATTTGCGATCCCTTATAATACTCACTTGATGGTATCCCCAGCTTGATAATAGATGAATTGTTCAAATTTTTTTAAAATATTTTCTCATTGATGACGTGCGCGCAGTTTTGACGTTTACCTAATAAATAATATTGTATTTACCTTTTATAACGGCATTGCAATTGAGTTGTTTTTGTTTGAAAAGGACCCACATGAACATTCACTTTTTGTAAAAAATTGGAATTTGATATTCATCACGAAAATTATTGTAAAAAAGGTAACAAGTTCCCTTTATAAAGTAAATACAAATTTCATTCTATATTTCACGTATTGTGAGCGGGAGAAGTTCTCTTCATGGACACATTGATCTATTGACTCTGGTTTTACAAAATGTATATCTTGGTTTAATTTTGTACAAATGTGGACTTGTTAACATTATACAATAACATCTTCAATTTACAGTAATATTTTATCATTTCTGCTGAACTGAAATATGGGCGGTTAATTATTGTAAACGATCGACAATTTGCCCATTTTTTGAAAATATGAGTAGGTAGCAATAAAAATCACCACAAACTCTTGAAGTTGACAAATTGATGATTCGCTATATTCCAGTTTAAAGTGAAAAAAAATTGAATTTTTACAGAAAAAACTATTAACTTATACAATAAATCAATGAAAGTTTTTTTTTATTTTAACATGCTCGAACATATTACATATTTGAGATATGACGTCATCAACTATTTTTTCAAATCACAACCCAAATTCTCTTATGAATATGTTTTGAGGAAAAGTCAATCAAGGTATAGGGTATTCCAATATATCTTTCTCATTATTCGTCCTAGAAAAGAGTTTAAATGATCTAGGTAAGTTATAGCGAGTTTTTTTAACATTGTAGATTCAGGGTTGAAAAGAATAAAAACGTATCGGTAATAGATCCATGAGTTTTTTGAATGGGTAAATTTTTGTCTAAACGAAAGATCTTTTTCTTGTGATTTCAGAAATACCATTTCAGTTGATGTTTGGTTCAGCCGTTTTTGCGCTATTCCACTTTGAAGACTCATTTTCTACCATTCAAACTTTGAACTATCTCAATAAATCATGGAAATTCTATGTGTCTCAGTAGTTCTAATGGTGGAAAATTGAACTTTGAACTGAAAATGTGTCATTCATTTTCAATTATCTCTTCAAATAAATTCAGATTCAAATTCAAAATAGAGAAGGATTTCGAAAAAATAGGTTATTGTCGGATATCTCCGGAAGTCTGGAATTTTTCAAGTTTCGAAGCGGCATTTTTTTGAGACCTTGTATCTCTCACGGTTTACGAGATCTCCGTGCATACATTCGAATTTGTAAAACCCATATATTATTCTTTGATATTTGAAGAGAGTCTTTCACGCCTCAATTCCTCACTGTAACTGATAAATCTTATTTTAAAAAATCAATGAAAGTTGTCATTTTTTTATATTACCTAAATGACAAATATTGAAGAAACTATCATGGGCGACATATCACTTTATGGCAAGTGAAAATAACAAATTTTCTATAAAAAGGTCTTCATATTTGCATTGAAAACATACTTTTCGATAGAATAAGGTGAGGATTATTTCAGATTTTCAATCGGTATTTTTAAAAAAGCCAATTAATTCGTTGTTATTTTATGCATCTGGGCAAATGGAATGTTGCTCTGCGTAGGAATTTCGGTTAGTTTGGGTTAGTTTGGGTTAGTTTGGGTCAGTTTGGGCCAGTTTGGGTTAGTTTGGGTTAGTTTGGGTCGGCAAAAAAAATTGATGTCGCGTGAGCGACATCATTTAGTTGGCAAAAAAATTACTTTTCATATCCTCACTTTATTCTATAGAAAAATATGATTTCATAGCAAATATGAAGAAATCTTACTAGAAAATTTGTTATTTTCTGTTGCCATAAAGTGATATATACCCCTATCATGATTGGACATAATATAATATAATATGTTCTATAAAAGTTATTCAGATTTTCATAACCAATTGATTCAAAAATCAAATACTATAAATGGTGTCCTATTTGGAATAAGTTACCAGGAAAAACAAGTGGCAATGAGTCATCAAAATATTTGAAAAATTATCGACTCATACCAAAATTCAAAAAAAAATGGATAGGTCGTTCTTGAAATACTTTCAACAGACCACATTAGTGAATCACCCTGTATAGACGTACTGTGTATTGTTTATAGAGAGTACAAAATCACTTGCGAATATGAAAAAAAACGACTATTTGAAGAAAAATTGCTTAAGCTCCTACCTTCAATGCGGCCTACCAAATTATTGTACTTTTTCTTGATACATTCGCCAAAATATGAAGAATATCTTTGAATAATATGTTCTCCAAAATAAATATTATGTTCACCACATTAAACCTTACCTAACCTAACCAAAACGCGCCCAAACTAACTCCAACTTAAACCCAACCTTACAAACCTTTTCGCCCCAAATCCCGTGAATTATTTATTTTTTATTCTCAAAAAATGAATATTTTTGTATTTGCGCAAGTAAATTAATATTCCTTTCAAGTAACAGAACGTACCTATTCAAATATTGCATAATGCTAAAATAGCAGAAAGTCCTTTTGTAAATAGATAATAAAGAGCCTTGATCTTGCTGGTAATTTAGATGTCATCATCACAAAACATTTTTGTGGTCATCATCAGCATCTTGATAGGTTGACATTTTTAGGACATGACATGAAGGGAACAAAAATAATTCTTATAGAGCTTATTGGCACAAAATGAGCCTCAAAACCTCAAATGAACCCACCTTCTTGAGAGCCTTCGAATCCAAACTCAACTCTTTCTGCAAGGCTTCATGCTGCTTGCTCAACGTGTCATACTTATTCTCCAACTCCTTGATTTTGCAGTTGATGTCTTTGAAGCATGAATCAGCATTTTTGCGAATTTCATCGATAATGCATATAATTCTGTTGCTAGCTGACATTATTGCAGATTTTGATTTGAATATTCCAACTAGGTTTTTTTGACATTTGACAAAAATCAATTTTACCTGAATGGTTGACAGATTGTCACGGACTAATTTGAGCTGGGTTGTGTTCGTTATGGACAAACTTCTTTTCTTTTTTTTTCCAATGAATTTGGTAGAATTGAGTCCTGACAGGATCTTTCGAAACAATGGATAAAATTTGAATCAAGTAATCAGATTGACACAACTGTTAACCATTCAATTCAGCATAAATTCAGCTAAAATTTTTGGGACAATTCCTGTAAATCAAGTGATTTTGCGACAGAAACAAACTTTCTAATTACAACGAGTGGTTGACAACAAATTTCTAGAATGGTTCAAAACTTTCAGACGTTCCAGCAGTTGTTGGGTCAGGGAATATTGATAATAATACTTTCATTTCAATGATATTGTGTCATCAAATATCAAAGCAATCATGAGAAAATCTATAGTTTTGACTTTAATCATAAAGTTTGTCATGGTAGAGCAGTTTATAATAGTTAGTCGAGCAAATTAGGTGACTACGCCAGAAATCCACAACATGGTCAAAAATAATATGGTGTTGGATTCAGGGTTTTTAAATTTGCCAACCTTGTTTTTTAATCAAGTTATGTTTCTTAGTCTACCGAGTAGTCCCCTTTTTCCAGTTTCAGTTTCATTTTCACCTTGGTGCTTCGGTTGAGGTATGTTTTGTATTTAGGTCTTCGTGTTTTGATATACTTCTGGATTTGTTCTGAAATCTTTCTAATTTTGAATCTACCCAAATCTGGATATAATTTTATTATTCTCCCTAGGGTGAAGTGGATCGAATGCATACAAGTAGTGTAATCAGGCCACCCTGTATCTTTGTAATAACGTTTTGATTTTTCATGTCTAAAATTCGAAAATATCCCCCTTTTTATCTCTCATTACTTTTTACCAACCTCTTTTAGGCTCAGTTTAGAAATGTTCACCACATGCGGTTGGAAGTTTTAGTTTAGACCTAAAAACCTCGCTCGAAATATTCATTACTAGAATACACACTCATCCACAACCGAACGATGTGCTAAGAAGCAAAAGCTGGATTGCAAATACAAGAATAATCATTTCTTCCGCCATGCTATCAATGAAATGGCGACTGTGCCTTCCAGGAGATCGGTCGCCAGTGCATCAACATCACATAATTAAAATTGAGGATTTATTGCAGTTACAATTCAATGAATGTCATCAACATTTTCCCCATTTTCGCGGTAGAGTGCCATGAATAGGTTTATGTGTGACAATGTTTGAGTGTTTTTCTTGGTAATGTGTGATTGCTGAATTCCCGATCCTGTTATCGTAAAAACGAAAACTGATTTGTTAAACGTAATCTTGCAATCTTGGTATCAACGCAATGTCATGTAAATTGATGATAGGTGTTCTTCTAGGCAAGATGAGGGCTGCTCGTACATAAAAAATTGCGACCGTTCAATGGCTGCAAATTGTTAAACAGACATGCTGCACCAAATAGGACAGCAATAGATAATAGTGAATAGTGGGTCTTATAAGTGCTATCGTCTACTTTTATTAGTTGTCCGCGTAAAAGTGCTTGTGGTCTTGTAAAGTTGGCTAAAAGTTTTGCAGTTTGTGATAGAGTCATAGTAAACCGGTTTTGGAGGACAGTTGTCCTCCCATTCCCAACCAGTCTGCTCGGTGAACCTGGGAGCCTGAAGATCTTATTATGCCAAATAGTATCCACCATTATGAGGAATACTGATAACCTGTGTAGATTGGGATGAGATATTGGGCTTGGAACTAATGATAATAATGATATCCAGCTTTGTCCAAAATCCTTTTGGTCGTATATAAATCGAAAGAGAACCGCATTTGCGATTCCAAACCTAGTCACGGACTGCAATAGAATGAGTCAAAATACTGATTTTTTTTGGCTTTATTATGTTATATCACACACCAATAACACATAATAGTATATTTTCAACGAGTAAGTAGTAAAATCCATCTCCTGCGAGTAGAATACATTAATTTTTCTATGATTATTCAATAATTGGAGCGAACTTTGACATATTCAATTTCATTTGGACGGTACTTTCTGAGAACTACTTTTACTTTACTTGAAGTGAGGTTAGGTTGTGAGCACAATGTGACAATGACTATAAAACAATTATAGACGGTCAAATAGGCTGTTTCAAAATGATGTATTTGAAGGTTGACATTTTGTCGAATGTTCTGATTGGCTACAAAAGAGTGGAGTGATGCGATTAGATCATTTCATTGGTTAAAAACAATTGAGTAATGAAAAAAAGTCACTGGTATGAGTACCGAGTTACATTAACCAATAGAAAGTGGATGTATATATAATACATCTATTATTGAATAGTCATAGAAAAACACAATTTCATTGCATGATTGCATAAAAAATTTGAAAAACTTACGGGCCTTCAAATATCTAAATATTTTTAGCGTCGCTGTCAAGTCACTACATATCTCACCGCAATCGAGCGTGGAAGTGTGACGTCACTGACAGCTACTTTGGGTGAAAACAAACTTTTTGGCTATTTGGTTTATCATGGCTCCCTATCTTATTCTTTCTAAAATAATTTTCTGAGCCCCAATAAGCATTTCTAAGCTCAAGTTCAAGAGTATAGAAGTTTATTCTGCAATAGTTCATATTTGCTGATGTCGTTTAACGTCCGATTAAGCGGATATTTTTGAAAAATTCAAAGACGCATAGATAATTAAAAAGGTGAAAAAAGTTTTGAAAGTGGACATGTTTTCGAAATGGATCTCGATGGTAGCTTAGGAATCCTGAGAAGAGAAGTATTGGCATTTGGTTGTTTTTCTCAGGCCACTCATGCGCATACGTCAGGGCAACTGGTGACTGGAAATGTCAAATATCCCAAACTGACAGTTGAAAACGTCGCTTACATCGATCAGCGACACTGTTCAGTGTTCAATCAACATGAACAGACGCGTCGAATTCTGTGACGTCAACGGTCGAGCTCAAGGCGTTTAAAATCTGCAAGGCTCATTATTATTATTTACATATATGAAAACGGGCTCAGAAAATTATGAAATTTTTCACAAGTATTAAATACAATACGCTTTTTCAGAATATGCACTATTGTTGTCTTGGGATTGTCGAACCCTTATAAATTCTGAGCAACATGGTTTCTCTCAGAGTAATTCCACGACCACTAACTCATTGCTATATGAAGGCCATAATCTGACTTCCATGAAGCAGAGATCACAGATCGACTCCGTATATACCGACTTTTCTAAGGCATTTGACAGGGTCAATCCACATATTTTGAGTGATATGTGGGTCAATCACAACATTGTACTTGATGAATTGGGGGACCAGTTGTTTCTTGGCTGGAGGACTTTTTGCGAGATAAGACACAGGCGGTCAAATATCTGTTTTTCGAATAATTGATTTCACATCCGGAGTTTCGCAGGGATCTCACTGTGGACCATTGCTGCTTGATTTGTTTGTTATTGATTTGGGCCTTGCTTCTTAGCATTTGCTGATGATGCGCAGATATTCAGATCTGTCAATACACCTAATGATTGTATGGTGCTGCAGAATGATCTGGACCAATTTGTCCGCTGGTGTTCGTTTAATCATATGGACTTGAATGTGAAGAAGTGCTGTAGAGTTACCTTTACCCTTCAGAATAATCCAATCATTGTATGTCAGTACAGTATTAGCAAGTCCGCACTAACAGAGATGAATGTGGTTCGGGATTCGAGTGTTTATTTTGATGCTGAGCTTATCTTTTTACCTCATATTTCCCACACCATTTCTAGGTCTTTCAATATACTTGGTTTCATGCGAAGATCATCGCTGGACTTCCCTTCAAATGACCTGCCTGAAACTCTCTATTGTACTCTAGTCAGACCTATTCTAGAATATTGCACAGTAATCTGGCTTCCTCAATATAATGTACCTATACATCAATGACAGAAAGAGCTCGGAAAAAGTTCCTGGCTAGACATAGAATTGGTGTTGATGTGGAAATCCCAAATCTTTATGATCATATAAAGTCCATATTGAATAAGGATTCCCTCAGCAGTCGGATACTTGACTTAGACCTTATCTCCTTGTTTACAAATATAAATAAATACGATCGCGCCACTGTCTATGTCTAGTGGATAGTGCACCGTGACTTCGTCATTATAGCACTTCAAGCATCTGGTGAGGCTAGGCCTTTCGGCTCTGCTCATCAGTTCGGGACGGCTGCCCGCTATTGCCCTAGTCGACACAAGGAACTAGACAGCGGCTACCAGACTAGTCACTTCTACACATTATCTCTCCTTGGAGGAGAGCTGAACTGCCCAATATCTTCTAGTTTTGGATACTAGTACTCATGCGCAATGCTCCCGACACGTCGAACGACTTCGCTTGGGGAGAATATGGCGCGGTTGGTTCATTTCGGATACTAGTGCTCCTTGCGCAGAGTCCCGACACCTCAAACGGTGGCCAGCTTACCCACTCTCTCACAAGAGTATGCGCGCTTGAACCGATATCCAGATTCTAACCGCTACCCAAGGGTCCCACACTAATACTAAACCACTGGCCCCTGCGATTCTCCGGTTGCCTTGGCCGTTTTCTGGAGTTTTGCCTAATGAGACTTGAAACTGTGCCGTGTAGCTTTGAATAATTTGAGTGACTTTATGTTTGATACCTCGTCTTATCATTAGTAGCAGACTATTTTGCAGTAGGTACTGCAAGTCTCTTCAAGTGAGATACCCTTCACACAGCTAGGTCTCAGTTCTGATGATGATCAAATATAGCATTGAAGAAAACGTCGTCTAACAAAAGTAAAATCAAGACGATAAGTTGGGAAGTCCAATCTCTTCGAAGAATGATCTCTTGATTTGACCAGTATGGGGTGCGACAGGGAAACTTGCTAATTTGAAAGGTCAATAGAAGAAAACATTTTTCACATATCGATTCTTTTTTACCGTATTGTAAACACACTGAATTTTTGTTTCAGGTGGATTTTAAATATGACATCGGACTAATTTCAATAGCGGCCCTCATCAGTGATACACTGATGTGTCAGCTTTTTGTAGTTTCGCTCCACTTCACACTTCCGAGCATATCGACGGAAATGTTGGCGTGGTTTGGCGAATGTTGTCCTGCAGGTGTTGTAGGGTGCGTAGTTTATTGTTATTCTGAAAGACGGATTTGAGATATTCCCATGAAAAGAAGTCACAGGGATATAAACCAGGGGAGCACGCTCTTCCTTTGTCCAAGGCATGACGACAAGTGTCTTGAGCGGTAACAGAACTTCAGAACCCCCTCTTTTGAATGAGACCCTCTCCACCCCTGTCTGACCATGCCTCGCTCATTGACGCTCAATTCAAATCAGCATGTTTCCCTGCCACACCCTGTATATTGAAACGGTTGATGCCAGTATTGTCGGGTAGATAATGTGTCTAAATACTTTGTTCTCCGTCCCTGAAACTTAGATCCTTGTAAGTTGCTTTGTAGTAGATTGGTATGTCTTCAGTTATTTTCTCGTATTTTCTTGTTTTTTATTTTAATTTTGTTCTTGTTTGTGATCGAACCTATACGCTTATGAATGTGGATCTAGTTGCATGATTTATTATTTCTTTCAGGCATTCTTAACACGTACTCACACTTTATTCACAACCACTTGATCAAACAAAGAGAAACGATTGAAAGGTCACGTGAGATGAACCAATACATGTGATCAGTTCAATCGTTTCGCTATGTCTAATCACGTGTAGTTTGTTTCACCTAAGGTGACTTTTGGTTGTGAATCAACTGTGATTAACTACATGACATTAGGCATGTTCGGTCCTCCGGTTTGTTCAAGGACCGGTATTTATCGGTAACGGAGAATAAATACCACGTATGTAGTTCTTGCTCATTCATAACGCTAATAGATGGAGATACTGTGTCCATACCTCAACAAACGTTTACATAGGCCATGAAAGAGATCTTGAGGACTTTTCGACAGAAATGTGTTCAATAGGTTTTATAATTTAAATATTCCCACTATTTCGTTAAAATAAATACGACAATAGCCTAATGGTGATCCTAGCAGGATGTCGTCAGTGAAACTGATCATCACGAAAAGACAGAAGAGACGAAACCAGAAAGCGGACAAACATAGAGGCCAAAACGAAGACATGATGTCTCTACGTTCGTCCATCAATTGTGGAGAGGCGGCAGAATGTTTAATTGCAACAATCATACATCAAATTATTCTAACTATAACATAATATCACTAAATGCATGTTTTTCACTTAGTATTATATTATTATTCAAGCGAAAAAAATAATAAAAGTTTATTGTTGAAATTGTTGGAAAACCCTAAATAAAGCATTTCGGTTCCCCTGGTACACATACGATGCAGATCATTTCATTTTTCGAGTACGTTATCAATATCAATAGTGCCAATACTTCAAAACTAAAATTGATGTATGTCAGGCATTTTAAAACGGACTTTATGAAGGCCATAATCTGACTTCCATGAAGCAGAGATCACAGATCGACTCCGTATATACCGACTTCTCTAAGGCATTTGACAGGGTCAATCACAACATTGTACTTGATAAATTGGGGAGCCAGTTGTTTTTTGGCTGGAGGACTTTTTGCGAGATAGGACACAGGCGGTCAAATATCAGATATTTGTTTTTCGAATAATTGATTTCACATCCGGAGTTTCGCAGGGATCTCACTGTGGACCATTGCTGCTTGATTTGTTTGTTATTGATTTGGGCCTTGCTTCTTAGCATTTGCTGATGATGCGAAGATATTCAGATCTGTCAATACACCTAATGATTGTATGATTTTGCAGAATGATCTGGACCAATTTGTCCGCTGGTGTTCGTTTAATCATATGGACTTGAATGTGAAGAAGTGCTGTAGAGTTACCTTTACCCTTCAGAATAATCCAATCATTGTATGTCAGTACAGTATTAGCAAGTCCGCACTAACAGAGATGAATGTGGTTCATGATTCGAGTGTTTATTTTGATGCTGAGCTTATCTTTTTACCTCATATTTCCCACACCATTTCTAGGTCTTTCAATATACTTGGTTTCATGCGAAGATCATCGCTGGACTTCCCTTCAAATGACCTGCCTGAAACTCTCTATTGTACTCTAGTCAGACCTATTTTAGAATATTGCACAGTAATCTGGCTTCCTCAATATAATGTACCTATACATCAATGACAGAACGAGCTCGGAAAAAGTTCCTGGCTAGACATAGAATTGGTGTTGATGTGGAAATCCCAAATCTTTATGACCATATAAAGTCCATATGTCTAGTGTGCACTATGACTTCGTCATTATAGCACTTCAAGCATCTGGTGAGGCTAGGCCTTTCGGCTCTGCTCATCAGTTCGGGACGGCTGCCCGCTATTGCCCTAGTCGACACAAGGAACTAGACAGCGGCTACCAGACTAGTCACTTCTACACATTATCTCTCCTTGGAGGAGAGCTGAACTGCCCAATATCTTCTAGTTTTGGATACTAGTACTCATGCGCAATGCTCCCGACACGTCGAACGACTTCGCTTGGGGAGAATATGGCGCGGTTGGTTCATTTCGGATACTAGTGCTCCTTGCGCAGAGTCCCGACACCTCAAACGGTGGCCAGCTTACCCACTCTCTCACAGGAGTATGCGCGCTTGAACCGATATCCAGATTCTAACCGGTACCCGAGGGTCTCACACTAATACTAAACCACTTGCCCTTGCGATTCTCCGGTTGCCTTGACCGTTTTCTGGAGTTTCGCCTAATGAGACTTGAAGCTGTGCCGTGTAGCTTTGAATAATTTGAGTAACTTTATGTTTGATACCTCGTCTGATCATTCAGTTCAGTAGGTACTGCATGTCTCTTCAAGTGAGATACCCTACACACAGCTAGGTCTCGGTTCTGATGACGATCAAATGTAGCATTGAAGAAAACGTCGTCTAACAAAAGTAAAATCAAGACGATAATTTGGGAAGATCGACATCGTCCAATCTCTTCGAAGAATGATCTCTTAATTTTGTTTTTTTGACCAGTATAGGGTGCGACAGGGTAACTTGCTAATTTTAAAGGTCAATAAAAGATAACATTTTTCACATATCGATTTTTTTTTACCGTATTGTACACACACTGAATTTTTGTTTCAGGTGGATTTCAAATATGACATCGGACTAATTTTAATAGCGGCCCTCATTAGTGATACACTGATGTGACAGCTTTTTGTAGTTTCGCTCCACTTCACACTTCCGAGCATATCGACGGAAATGTTGGCGTGGTTTGGCGAATGTTGTCCTGCAGGTGTTGCAGGGTCCGTAGTTTATTGTTATTCTGAAAAACGGATTTGAGATATTCCCATGAAAAGAAGTCACAGGGATATAAACCAGGGGAGCACGCTCTTCCTTTGTCCAAGGCATGACGACAAGTGTCTTGGGCGGTAACAGAACTTCAGAACCCCCTCTTTTGAATGAGACCCTCTCCACCCTGGTCTGACCATGCCTCGCTCATTGACGCTCAATTCAAATCAGCATGTTTCCCTGCCACACCCTGTATATTGAAACGGTTGATGCCAGTATTGTCGGGTAGATAATGTGTCTAAATACTTTGTTCTCCGTCCCTGAAACTTAGATCCTTGTAAGTTGCTTTGTAGTAGATTGGTATGTCTTTAGTTATTTTCTCGTATTTTCTTGTTTTTTATTTTAATTTTGTTCTTGTTTGTGATCGAACCTATACGCTTATGAATGTGGATCTAATTGCATGATTTATTATTTCTTTCAGGCATTCTTAACACGTACTCACACTTTATTCACAACCACTTGATCAAACAAAGAGAAACGATTGAAAGGTCACGTGAGATGAACCAATACATGTGATCAGTTCAATCGTTTCGCTATGTCTAATCACGTGTAGTTTGTTCACCTAAGGTGACTTTTGGTTGTGAATCAACTGTGATTAACTACATGACATTAGGCATGTTCGGTCCTCCGGTTTGTTCAAGGACCGGTATTTATCGGTAACGGAGAATAAATACCACGTATGTAGTTCTTGCTCATTCATAACGCTAATAGATGGAGATACTGTGTCCATACCTCAACAAACGTTTACATAGGCCATGAAAGAGATCTTGAGGACTTTTCGACAGAAATGTGTTCAATAGGTTTTATAATTTAAATATTCCCACTATTTCGTTAAAAAAAAAAAGATTATTTTCATTTTTATGAATTTGAAATGGTTCTTGAATTGAATTTTCCTCCTCTCCCTTTATCGCCTTGTTATCTGATGAAAAATGCGAGAAAACGTTTTTGATGTATATAGAGGTCGAAATTCCCCTTATAAGGGTGAATGGGCATTAAAAATAATGAGTGGAGTAAATACAGCAGGTTTAATAACTTTTGTTTTAAAAGGCTATGGCGGTAAAAGTTCTGCTTAGTTCATCTTATCCAAAATTATACATATAATAGAGATGAAAAGGTATCTAAAATAGTCGCGTAAAGTAGAACAATAAAAACGCAAACCAAAACTGACATGGATCACTCGCTTTCCTCCATATTTTTGCTGACAAGGCTATACCTTGAATGTTTGTGACACACTTTTCATTATCTTCAAAATTAAAAAAAAAAAAACCATGTGAAACCATGAAAATCATTGAGTTGATGATTGAATTGCTTCCTCATGCAACTCGTTCGGCCGATTTAGGTCTGGAGGAAGACTTCACACTTGGTACCTATTTTCACTAGAGGTCTGTTCTATCTGTAGAGTAATGTGACGAAGCATGTTTGTGTCCAGCGGGCCAACCAGTCGACGCCACCGCCACAAACTCGAACTTGGCGGTACTTGCCTGCACAGTGCGGGTTCGAGGCCACTGTAACCAGCAATCGATCCAAAATATTCGTGATTCTTCACCGATTGCGTGTATCAAGCTAAAAATAAAGGCTTGAGATGACGATAGCAAGTAGGTATATGGAAACCATGATTAGCATTTACAAATACTCTCTTATAAGAACCATAATATGTATATTGCAAAGTTTTCTATGTTGTCCACTAAACCTCTGCGTTAGATATGCCAGCATTTATGAAGCTGTCACTGCTCAGTGTGTCTGCATCGCTTTTTCATACCAGATGATGAACACCTGGAAAATTCCTAATCCAGCCTTTCCCTTTAATAATTTCCCTGCAGCCTGCAGCTCTCGTATAAATTCCCTGCATATATCCCGTGTCATGTACTCTCCCTTAACAGTGAAATCAAGAACCTGATGTGCTTATTTTCAAGCGTAAATTAGGTGCACATTATGATGTAGGTAATAAATTAGGCGGAGAGCGTGTAGACGTTATGAGAGATTAATCCAGCAAACTTTATTATTCGTAGTAATCTTCATGAAAGCTCTGAAAATGGGGCCGTTTCTTTCTCAGTTAATATTTCAATTTGGTATTCTGTGCGTATCCCCTCTCATATCATCACGTAACATTGTACATGATAATACCACATAAACGGATAAACGCTTAATTAAAAAAGAGCCCGTTCTATCATAAATCATCAAGCGGCTTTTTTGTATTCATAAATTTCCGTAAATATCATCTAAGTTCCCAGCTGAATAGAAATTACATAAGTACATAATGTGCATATAAGCCTCGATAAACAAAAGAATAGGGCTGTGTGTTTCGTTGTGGAATATGTAAATAGACGGACGGCTGTGAGTTTGTGGAACGAAATATAGCGTTATAAACTACTAAATGAAGTGGAAGTCCAACAGTATGCATTTACTTGTGACTAGTGAGTTATCTCATTCTACCTACATTGGATTTTAGGTATATTATGTATGTATGTTTCTGGAACCATTGAGAACATAATATAATACACAGTTTTATCAAGAAAATACGACTAGTCCCAAAAGGAATTGTTGAATAGATTACCCGTAAAAGCTATAGGAACATACATATACAATGAAATTATTCTCAAACATTTATATGGTGAATTGTTATTAACGGTATCAGAGCTCTCCCAAATCTACATATTTTGTCAAACTGATTTATTCCACGATATTGCCGTTTCAGAACTGATTAAAATGTGGAACACGTACAGATGGGTATTAGATAAAGCGAACGTTCATCATCTGAATGGTTTCTGGAGAGTAGAAAAAAGATTGAGTATGTTTTCAAATCTCCATAGCTATTGGATGCTGAGAAAAAATGTAAAAAGACATAGTTCCGAGCAATCAGAATATAAACGATAGAGAATTTCATGAAAGCTGGAGTTTTCTTGGTGACAAGCAATATTGACATTTCTCCAAGGAATTGTCAATAGGCAGGTGCATGGATCTGAAACTAAAGCCATACAGGATCTACAAACTGACTTACAAATTCATTTTTTCCTGTTTCGTTAACTTAATACCAACCAACTAAAACCAATACCAATTGTCTGAATGGCGCCCCTCACACAACAAACGATAATAAAATCTTCTAAAATTTCAGTGCACCCTGGAGAAATTCACAAAAGAGACTAATCAGGAGAGTGCACTGGCCGAAGGGTATCAAGATTCATCCGGAGAAGATTGAAGATTATAAGCAAATCCATGCCTTTATCGAGCAGCAAAGAGTTGAGGGACTGAGGCACTTTTTTAATAGTACCAACTGGTAATTCTCACATGGATGAGAAAATTAATTTCAGGTGGAATCAATCCCGAACCTCCGGAAAACAAAAAGCGAAAACAAAGAACAGCCAGTATCATAGATAACAACTTCTGACTAGGTAGTCACAGTTCGAATGTACAGCAACACCAAAGTGCCTCGGGTGCGCTAACTGAGGCGGTGCACACCCCGACCTCACCGGATGCCCCAATATCCTTAAGAAATACGGAAAACCAGATCACCACCAGGATGGCCAAATCCACTGGCGTTGCAGCTTTTCCCCAAATGACAGATGGAAACACGCTTCTGAAATCTTTCGATGCAGCCCCCCTTGCCTAGTTTAAAAATATATTTGATTTTCTGCACGCTTCTCCTATGGATCCATTGGAGAATTGAGTCACAGGAAGCTCCAATATTCGGTTCATTGACACCGCTACTCAGGTGAAATTTTATCTCGTCAAAGAAGAAAACGGTTTGAAGTGTTTTTACAAGCTATACTGTTCTGGTCTCAGAATGACGTTTGGCAATTTTTTTGGACGACAAAGGAAGTAGTTTTGTATCTTTCCTGGAGCTTAGTCGTAGCTGAACTACTAAAAGAAGACAGCAACGGATACCATGTCTGATGTAGATGATGTCGCATAGTCATAGGAGAACAGAAAGTTGAATCCTGAGAACTCCGCTGGTGAGATCCACCAGGAAAAAGAACACACCGAGCCAATTCAAACCTGTATACTTTGAACCAAAACTGCATCATCCTGGACGACACTCTTATGGAACAGCTAGTCGAGGCCACAAGAACAGCAGTACCCAAGCAGCTTTTTTAGTCTTTGCCACGTTTACGCAAAGTTTACTCAATAAATATAAGTAAGGTCACTTCTCGTTGGCACTTTGAACTCACAAGATATTAGTTCAGCTGAGATCTTTTGAGATCTGAAAGATGTAAGGTCACGTCCTATAATACGCCTCTCGCAACCGTCCACTGAACCCGATGATAAAATACCATATCGTCTCTCAAATAAGGAAATATACTAGTGAGGGGAACGTAATTGCTACGTTCCTATTACGTGCCTACGACCAAAATGGGGAACATTTTGAAAGTGAATATGAGACATTCAAAACGATTGAAAAAATTCTGTGGAGTGTGATAGAGGTAAATTCGTAAATGCAACGAGCCTTTTAAAAAAATTTTTCACAAAAAAATATTGGGGAGGTTTAAAAAAATGCAAAATTCAGTTTCGCTTCATTTTATATTTTGTAAAATCGGCCACTACATCTTTATATTTTCAGGCTCATTATTCAAGTAGAATATTTGTAACCACAAAACAACTCCAAAGTTTCCGAATCCACGATAAAGTTCCAATTGCCACCATGAAGCTGTTTCAGTAGGAATTTTGACCCACAATGACTAATAAGTGCCTATAGCGTCTTTTGAATGCTGCATGTATAAGCAATAAGAAAAAAATGTCAGGGTTTAAAATTGTGGCTGGACACGAAAGAGCGTGGTATAATGTCACGGTTGTGCCGCATAAGTGAGAATAATATGGATTTGCGTCTATAATTCTTTTTTCTGTTTTTTGACATTTCCACTCAACAATAAAAAAACACATCTATTCTCAAGCTATCGGAGCACATATCTAAGGTAGTCGACCGACCAGATATTTATCCCTAAAAAGTGACCGCTACCCTAAAGAGCCTTTTTCAAGCAATTGGAACTTTGTAGTAATTTCCAGACAAATGGGTAGATGAAATACTCAGTGAAGTAGTTTTCATGAGCGGCGAGATAGTTAATTTCACCCCCAATATTGCTATATAGTTTCATCGCTTCGAAGAAATGTCAAAAGTGGCAGCGATGTCGTAACCTCGCCTTTGAAGCTACCATAAAGTAATAAAAACCTTGAAGTCATATACTAGTAACAAGACAAAGTTACTGGTACTATCGATCGAATATTACTTTGAAGTCGTTGTGACTTCAAAGTTATTTTACATAAGAACAGACCCGTTCCAGGAACTTCAAATGCTACCTCAAAATGCTGGACCCTTTCAAGTTCCAGATTGTAGTCATTATACCTACAGAATTACCAAAAAAGTTTGAACAGTACAGCGAGAAATAATAAATTCGTTTTTTAAGTGGTTATTACGTAACAAAGTTCCGGTTTCGGTTTCCAATATTTTAATGCTGCTCGGGTGGCCAAAACCTGGGATTTGAATCCGCATATAATGTTCTGGCTCTAATGTAATGTGTCAATACGAACTTGATCGTTCCTTTGTCTCTTGGCAGAATCGAGCAAAGACCAGCAGCCATAAAGCTCGTGAATATTGAGAGGTCATGTTTCTGTGAAATTAGAGCCATGATAACTACCCTAACACTTGCTATGGAGGCCATGCATTTACCAAAATGGATAGAGAAATGTCCAAACCAGCCATTCAAATTCTCAAGGACATAGAATCACCAACACAAACACGTGCCTTTTGATAACAATGCGGAGTGATACCACCAAACATCATAATAATATAGAAGGCTCACTCCAGTGCGGCACTTTGAAATAGCATCGACAAATGGAAGCCAACCAATTGCTGAGCCGCGTGTGTTTGATACGAGACTCACGAGATTGACAGATATAGTATAAAACACCCTTGATGCTTGTATCGCCAACTGTCACATAGTTTGTTGTACATTTCCGTTTCTGCTGAATATGTCAGAGCAGGCGGAATATGCTAGGAGCATCGGAAGTTCTCGTGTGAAGACAATCTTTATCCCGAGTGATGGCCAAGCAGCAATCAAAACCCTAGCATGTCGGGAAAGTGAATGCGAGCAAGACTGGGATTGTCAATTCAAGAAAACCTTGTCACTCTGGGAGCATCCAACGATGTTACTCGTGGAAAGATACCAGAACTCAAAGGGAAAGTTGGGAACGAGATAGCTGACCAACGAGCACAGGAAGCTGCTATGTGAGCAATACACAACTTTCCACAGAGATCACCAAATCTTTTATGAGGGGCTAGCTGAAAATCACAGTAGTCAAGATGGAGCCAACCACAAGGACTGAAATACAGTATATAATTCAATTATGGCAAATAAAATCCAATCATCATTCAATAGAAGACTACTTAAACTCAAGCAGAAATCAACTGAATACTAAGAAAATAACAGGAATGATTACCGGGCACTGCACTCTGAGAAAGCATATTATGCATACCGTGGGTTTCCTTGTCAAGCAACAAATCAATGAGTAAAAGAGGAGGCCTCACACCGTTGATGAATGTGGAACATTGTTGGTCCGGAGAAGGAATGATGGGGAATTGACACCCTTATCATGCAAAAGCAAAGATCACTTATTACATATTACAAGTTATCGCACTCACAAAGCGCTCGCCCGACTTCTCTCTTTCAGTACACCCCTCTCGGAGAGCCCAATCTGCGTCAATTCTGTGAGCATACACCCATTGTTCACGTTATATAACATACTGGAAAAGGCTGGTAAGTGTACCACTGGTTGCTCTCCTGGGCCGTAGTTGTCAAGCCTCAGCTATCCAGCTTATGTGACAATTCGACAATAATCAAGCCTTAGCAATCTGTCGTACACAACAGGGCTCTCTGACCTCTACCGGATTCCGGAGTTCTGACTTAGGTGCTGATTGAGTACATCATTTTAAATCAAATCAGAATCAAATCAGATCAAAAATGTACTTTTTTGTATCAGAATAGATTCACGTTGACAAAGCATCCTACAGCTGAAAATGTAAGGACTAAGAACTAACAATACCCTCAAAACTTAACTGATACAAAGAATAAAGTTCTGACAAATGCGCACAGTCCAAACGCATCATCATAGAACTCATCTAGACTATAGTATCCCCTGTCAATCAAAAGAGACTTCAGGTTCTTTCTAAATTGCAATGTAGATGTGCTATTTCTTATATCAAGAGGCGAATGGTTAAAAATCTTTCTACCCTCAAATAAAAAAGATTTTGGTATCGGCAGTGGGAGGTTTTGAAACTGTCCCGTTTCACGCAAAGCACATGAGTTCCTAATGTTGTCCCTTTTTTATATATGAGACTTCATATGCGACTCAAAAAGGGCAAGGTAAACAGTTTGTGCCACAGTAGGTCCAAGTTCTTCACCAGAGGTCTTGATTGCAAAACAAGCAGAGGAAAGTTTTTTACCAAGATTGATCATATGCTCTCGAAAAGATAACGCATCGTCCAGCGTCACACCAAGAAATTCAACATAGCTTCTTGTCTGAAGTTTGATCCCGTCCAGCATCAGCAACTCCACATTGCACTTGAAACTCGAAATGTAAGTGTTACTTTTTAACCGATCTCGTTATAGCTTGAAACGAAAACCCTTTATATTCCGTATCCAGGACATGACCTATTTGAAATTCATTATTTTTTTGGATTATCATAATCCACCTGTCAAAAAGTGCCATATAACATCTTGCTGATTGAGCCGTCTATAAATAATTTCAGCCTCATCATGACAACATGATATTGACAAATGAACTTCATTTTTCATTTGACAAAAACCAAGAGGCCAGTTTTTGGAGTTAAGTGGCTGTACAGAATACTTTTTAAACGATAAAATGAGGTCAAGTGGCCCTCATGGATCTTGACATACGCTTCAATACACAGGAATCATCGGGGAAATCGAATCAACGGACTGAAAAAGTTCTTTCACAATAATATGTAAAAGATGGAATGTCATTGATATCATGCTTGCTTGGAAATATTTTGTATTGCTTTGATTTTACAAATAAGATAACAACAAAAACAAATTCCTGACAAATGCCCTTATTAAACTTATAATATAATATTCGATATACTTCAGAAGAAACCAATTCTTGAGCAGCTTATAAGCTAGCATCTTTCGATTGCTCAACTTTAGATTTAAATTAATTTAGATATAATTTAAATTGTCGTGCCTAAAGCATCTTATATTTTTAGGAAAAGCAAAAGTTTCTTAGATTATTTTGTTAAGCTGATGGTGATGGTGATGTGAATTGGGTGAATATGGGAAATCTTTGAGGAAACCCCTCTCAAGAAATCAGCGTTGAAGAGTACTTAACCAAAACAAATGCGCACAGCGTCTTCAAGGCCTTTAACTTTTATTGAGTAAAAGAAGAAGACTCAAAATAATCCAACGTGAGCGAAAGCAAATGAATAAAACGATGAAGGTGTCCCAACAAAAGATACGTCGACATAAAACGAAGAAGACAGTTGACAAGAAATATGAAACAAATAAAAAACAAAGATCTAACTAGCATTTTAGAATAATTAATGAAATAAGACAGGAGTTAAAAATTATCACTGGAATAGTCTTCGTGTTTTGAGCAAACTGACTTTATGTCGAAGTTTTTTGTCGCGGAAACACTTTGAGAGATTATTAAAGATTTTTAGACCACCGTATACCACCGACTTCTTCAACACGCTGCTTCTCGGGATTGGCAGACAGAAAGTATCACCGCTTCTGGTATCATACCAGGACAAAGAGGCATTTTCAGGTCGATTTCTCTTGAATATCAAGCCAACTGTCTCCAAGATAAAATCATAAATAAAGGGAAAATATCACTTTGTCGAAATAGAGAAGCATGACTCCCTTCATCCTTTCCAATGAATAATATGCCTCGGATCTCTTTTCTGGAGGGTAAATACCGATCTGAACAGTATGTTACTACGTCAACTCCAGAAAGCTACTTCATACCACAGATGAGTCTCAATACTCTCAATTGAAGCAAAATAGACTTTCCTTGCACATTTATTCTAGCTCACTAGCTCACTACACTGCAAAACATCCTTTGGCAAGTGTTTTCGAGTTATCGGCCCCAAGTACATAATAGTGTCCTTTCGGGCTAGCAGGGAACCGTCAATGCTGATGGTGTCAATTTGTTGAGTTAAGCAAACTGGTCTTCTTGAGTCATAGCAGGTTGGAATCACATCATCTCTTGACGATTTTCTTGTTGACAGTAACGATGTCCTTAAGCAGATTTGGCTGCATACGTGACTAAACCATCGCGGTGTCTTCCGCAAATAATAATACCTTCCCTCGAATATTTAATGATGCCAGGTCGTTGATGTAGACAAGGAAGAGGACTGGTCCAGAACTGAACTCTCAGGCAATTGATGGTTGCTGATTAAGCCGTTCATAATCTCACGACCTGCTTTCTTCCGGAAAGGTAGGACTTGAATTACGCATAGGACTCATCTCTGACGCCGCGCCGTAAGGTAGCATCTTGGACAAAAGCCGAAGCAGCATGTTTCGATACTGCAGAATAGGATCAGGAGGATCGATGAAAAAACTGGTTCAAATGACCAAACAAAACATGTTGTTTCCAATGATGTGAAAACTTCAGCAAAATTTGAAGGTTTTTATTCATAAATCCCGATCTGGAACAACTTAGAAGGTTAAGTTGGATGCCTAAAAATTGCTTATTCTGATCAAGACTGTTATCATAATATCGCATAATGTAATCTAATCACGCCATCAGGTATCATGTAACAATACACGTCTAGTTCAAGAAGATCAATATTGTCAGGTACATAATGAGAAAGACAAGCGAGTAAATTTGAGGGCGAAATAACTTTGCTTGTATCGATTGGGAATTTTGGAGTTTGCAAGCTCTAATCACATTAACGTGTTTGCGAATGAGATTTTTATTTCTAAAAAATGTTAGATCAAGATCATCTGGAACACGCTCAGGTACTGAGATTAGTTTTCGTTTCCAACAGTTTTTCCTCAATATACATTCTTTTTTCTTCTTGTTTTTTTAGAAGATATGCTCTGTAGCTTTGTGGCGCAACCATGATTTACCAGATTTTTTTGGGTATTCGTCAAAAAACAATCATAAGTGATATGAACACTTATCTCCGATCTTCTATGTATATTACCTGAAAAAAAGTTAATCAGTGAACAATAAAATCAATCTATCAATATCAAACGTTTCGGAAGTGACTCGCTTCTGTCGTTAGTGGAACCTGAAAAAGGAACAATTGATTCAAATTCAGAAAATATTGCTCGTTTTTGTGTGATTTTGTTCATGATTTGTTTTTTCGAATCGGCTCAATTTCTTTGACACGTATGGAATATTTCTGTTTTGAATGTATCCGGATTTTCTCCATGGCTAATCAACTTACAGAATTCGCTTATTGCATTATTCCATAATTTTTTCGTGTTCAAAAGTTGCTCTGTGTATACCTTTGAGATCACTTCGTTAACTTAGACTATACAGGATGTTCCGGAACAACGTCAGGCAACTAAGGGGGTGATTGTATGTAATAAAATGATGGTGGTAAGAAATATAACAAAAATTCGAATCAAAGATAAATTGTTTCTGCATCACGAATGTTTTTGTCGAATCAAAATGAAATTTACTACAAAATTTCAACTTGTTTATTTGCAACGTTATGTTGAAAAAATATTTCTCTCCTCATATTACGCATATTTTTTTTGTCTCAACTGATTACATAAAAACAAATACGTTGTCTTAAAGATTAGGACATACTAGACGAAACATGTACTTTTTGTAAGGGTGGGTAGATCGCACCGTTTGACCGCAAATCGACATCAAAATAGCTCATGTCAAAAATAATAATTGCTTTGAATGGTACGTTAACAGAGAAAAAACAACAAAACCCAAAATCCTGTTAATGTTCAAAGTTCTATGCGCTCGGGTTAGTATCAGGAAAGTAGAAGTTGAGGGAAGCTGAATTGTCCTGTTATAATTTCGGCGAATGTGCCAGTATAACGTGTACTAAAATTATTTAAAACCATCTTGAACATAATGTTGGAAATAATTTTTTTTTATTCCTGACGATTCAATATATAATCAGATCTTTTCAAATTTTATCTGCATTCCAATAAGCTCAAAATTCATATCTGACAATGAGTAAGCGAAGAACGCTTTTTTAAATCCACACTGCCAGATCCGACATTACTAAAGTTGAGGGTGTATAATTCAAAATTTTAGTACATTCATCAGGCTGAGTATGTCTATCTTTCCACAATATCTCCATAGTAAAACACTTTTGAGTCCAGAAATGTTTCTATTTGGTCTCAAATAGATCATTACAATGGCACTTCTCAAGAATAATATCAGACAGGTGAGCTTTAAAAAAAACTAATTTTGATGTTTTTTTAGTGGAAAAAGTTCAATATCAATAATCTTTCGGCAACAATGCCATCATCAGTGCCTCTTCAGTCAGAACTACAGCAGGTCACACAAAACAGGTT
Organism: Orchestes rusci; assembly: GCA_958502075.1. Classification (NCBI taxonomy): domain Eukaryota; kingdom Metazoa; phylum Arthropoda; class Insecta; order Coleoptera; family Curculionidae; genus Orchestes; species Orchestes rusci. Next base: position 23,876,551 of record OY293312.1, read on the forward strand.
ACACATTACAGACAAGAAGTGTATGGGTGACGTACGCCTTTTTTTATATTTCTTTTACGCTCTTTCAAACTAACGTAAAAGAAGAACACCTTTGTATTTAATAATTTTCAAAAAATCGATGAAAAAATTCATTTTAACAGAAAGCGCACTATACCGTTCAGCAATAAAATAATTCGTGAAGTGACACCATAAGAAAGCATAACAATAAATCTTTAAAACGACGCTAAGCTTATTGAAATTGGTTGAGCCAATCAAAATTTAGCAACAATTTTAAAAAATAACATTCGACCCTTCCCCCACCCTCTATTTGACAGATTACAAAAAAAAATTAATATGAAAAATGTTCATAATTTCTCCTTCTTTAATATAAAATTATTCATCTGGTAGGTCACCGTTCAATATTCTTAATAAAACCTATATTTTCTATTTCACTATTGTATTACGCCCCCTAGCGGACATCGCACGAACTTGGAAATAATTTTCAGCAATTTCTCTTTTATAATAATTTTTTTTTCCAAAAATGTGGGATGAATACGGAGATATGGCCGGCGACCTCTCTAAGTTGTACACCCTGTACACAGCCCTACAATCACCTTTAAAAGTAATATTGTTCAGCTAAATACTAAGTCGACACTTCACAAAAGTCTTTCTTATTAGAAAGTGCTCACTGTTCATCTCCGATGCGGTGAAAAATGCACTCAGTCCTACATTTTATCTTTGATGAATGAGTGACTAAGCATTTGAATGAAAACAACAAAATAATTTACAGAGAATGAATGAATAATTGTGATGTAATTTTATTGATTCTTGCCAAAGGCAAATGGAATAACTATCTTCTGATTCACTTATTCCTAATCTATGGAAGTACACTAGCAGTGATTTTCGAAATTTTGTTTATAAGACATTAATTAATCAACTGTTCTCTCATTTCAAAGCTTATATTGTATTATTTTCAAAATTGTTAACCCTCAGTTGGTCACGTGAGAGCTGAAACCTTTTTTTCTCGTTAGCCACGATATAAGGCAACTATGTAGAACATTTGAATTTCATTCTCCTGAAAGTGCCCCATTAGCTCCTTAGATGCTCTCCTAATCAAAAATCCAAGTTTTGCTAAAAACGATACCTACTCGACAACTGTGGACCAGAAGGAGGAGCAAAGAATAAAATGAGGGAGTTTCATGTTCCGTGTATAACCTTCTTCATTGTGATTCTCTCATGAAGCTAATCTTTGTCAATCTGCTGATCACTCGAACAAGGACATTAGGAACAGCGATGATCCTCTCATCACTTTCACCGAGGATGGACTCGAAAAATCAGAGTTTCATTTGACCAACATATTCAAAAGCTTGAAAGGTGTGGCTTTGCTGTATCCAGCAGCACCAAGATGTCATCGTAGTGAGGTCTTGGTGCTTGACACGGCTCCAGAGGCGGCTCGTCAATGGGAACGCTCGTGCACGTGCACTGCCAACGAAAACAAGAAAAGAGAATAAAAACGAAATTCTAGAAATTAAGTCCTCATAACATTTTTTTTTTGAATGACGGTGCATTTTCACTATTTTCATGCCCAGAGTCTCACAAAAGTGAGGAATCATCGTTACATCGTTATCTATCAACACAAACCTCCGGCGCCTTTAGCATTTCCTACTCCGTTGCATGGTCACTACTTTCTCAGTGAGTCTGTCTCAGCCCATGTGTGTATTCGTTCGGCGCTCCAGTCAACTGTAAGGGTGCCAGCGTGAGCTATTTGAACACTCTAGAGACAGGAAGCGTTTTCATTTGTTTCAAGTGTGTTGAACCGAGTACAATTATTGGGCTGATTGTACATATTCAAGTTCAAAACAAAGAGATCTTCTACATCATTTTCCAGTACAGTTGTCCCCTGAAACGTCTGAAATGATCCGAAAAAAACCGAAATTTTTCAACATCGTTTGCATTTTTTTCTGACCATTTTCTTATTCTCATGCAGATCATGGAGTAACTGCAAACCCACTATTCTCTTCAATTTTGATTAATTGCCTTCGAGGTGTCAAGAATCATATCCAAAAAATCCAGGACCGTATCCAAAACAAAGAGATCTTCTACATTTATCATTTTCCAGTAAGTTAGGCCTAACAGGCGAAACCCGGGTCACCCAATATAGTTTCATCGACTGAGACCGAGACATTGAGTTTCAGTCCCTCATATAATCAGGTCTCTTAGAGCATGGATGAGTTTTTCCAGTTCCAGAGATCTAACACTGCTTTAAAGTAACGTCTGGCGTTAAGCATCTCATGATTTACCACCACTAAAAACAAATGAGATGAAACATTTGTTTTTAGTGGTGGTGAATCATGAGCTAAAATAACAAATAACATGCCAAAGTTATGACCCAGTCAAATGTTTAGTAGTCTCCATAATGCTAATTTTTTTCAACTAGTGTCTTGAATATATATATATATATATATATATATATATATATATATATATATATATATATCTAGCAGACTTAACAAATACAGGAAGAACAAACTATTTGGAAGACAACCAGGATATTAAGAAGGTATGATCTGGATAAACCTGAATAGAAATAGTTTCAAATACATCAAGATTGCAGATCACACAAATTAAAACATGCGGCACTGGCAAATCTTCAACACCTGATTCACAACATTACTAGTCGAGTTCAAGAGTACAAGAGCTGCTATCTTACTGATGGATGAGTAGTCTTGGACAGACAGGAAAATATTGTTTATTGTTGGTCAGTAGGCTAGAAATGCTCTATACAACAAACCTGTGGTAACCATACATGCCAAGGAAGATATCCTGCAGTTTTCCTGTTCATTCAAATAATTTAATTCGTGGTTCAGTATTTTTCGTTATGAATCCTGAAGATCCTATAAAGACAGGGGTTGACCCCTTTGTTTGCCTACTGAAAAATACTGAAATAGCATTCACATTATGTCAGGATGGTGTCATGGTCTTTCTTGGTGTGAATAATTTTCTTTTCATGTGCACAGAGGTGAATAGGAATAATTACTCCTGCGGACATCATGATTGCTGGTATAAGCAAACATCCTGAGAGTTCATCTTCTTTCTATCGCTGATTTTATCAAGGGCATCTGTCCAGATATATTGGCATTGGCAACGAAAACTCCATCAGAGGAGTTCGAATCAAGCAGTCCTGTGTTCGAAGACCAATTTGATCATCACCTGTCCATCATCATCAGCTTTCAGACCTATCAAGGACCTTATTGAGATTGAGACTCTGCGCAGTGCGCTGAGCTCCGTCGATAGGGCTCCTCTCTACTAGGACGATTTCATCGACGGCAGAGAAAGTAATTCTCATGAAACATCCACCGCAAAGTCAGAAGCTATGATCAGTTGGACTGCACGAGAGGCGTGAGTGTTCTTCTCGCGGTGCGTCGTTCTATGCAGTCTTTCGTCTGGACAAGCATTGGCTTTGATAGCCTGCTGTGCCAAGCTTCAAGGCTGACACAAACTTCGGTGATGTCTGCGAAAAACTAAGGAGCACATAAGACCAAGCAAAATTACTGATTTACGGCGATTTCAACTAACCATCAATAGAATGGAAAACCTGGAGACTAACGCTGCTTCTGAGCCTCTTTTATCATCAAGAAATCATCTGAACCTCAATCAGGTGGATGACGTCCAAAACAGGACCGGAGGAATCCTCGATCTCTTGCTGATGACGACTTGTGCCGCTTCAAAGTATGCCAGGCTGACGATCCTCGTGTCTGTCCACTTCCTTCCACTGACGAGTACCTTCAAAAAACTCAATCCACCTCCTCTTCGACCTGGGCTCGCTGTTAGATTGTACAAATTCAACAATGTGGAGTACGCAGATTTGAATGCTTTCTTCGAGGATTTTTGAGACAGGCATCACCAAGGGAAAGACAGTAGAACTATTTTATGAATGTCTGTTTGAAGGAATAGACAAACATTTGCCCAAGAAGACCAACAAAAGCGAGGAGTTCCCTTCATGGTACGACGGTCCTCTTAGAAAGCTGATCGGTAAAAGAAACAGGCCAAATATATGTCTGGACTACGATACATATTCTTCGATTCTCAAGGCGATGAAACACCGTGTGGACTTATGCTATCTTCTATTTGCTATAAGAGCGTAGTGTCTCATACTCACGAACATCATTTCTGGTCATACATCAGCAACCTTCACAAAGACTACCTCTGAAGAGATTGCTAACGCTTTTGCTGCCAACTTTCAATCGTGTTACTCTAACAAACTTGATGTTTGCATCGGACACATGGATTCTTTTCCTTTTGCGAATCACCTAGCCTCACACCACTTCACTGAAGAAGAAATCATCACCAAGCTGTTGTCTCTGGACTCTTCAAAGCGTGCTGGACCTGATGGAATTCCGCCGATACTTTTGGACAACTGCCCATCTCTGGCCTCTACTCTACGCCATATGTTCCAGCGATTCTTTGATGATGGCATTTTTCCCGAAGTGCGGAAGAATTCCGCCTCAATAATCGGCAATTATCGAGGCATCTCCATTTTTTCTACCATACCAAAGGTTTCCGAATCCCGAATTCATAATCACAGATGAGCTATTTTCTGTTTACAAGATTTATATCATAGACCAACAATGGCCTTTTTCGGGGTCACTCGACTACCACAAACGTTGGTGTATACTATAACTCCTTGTCACCTCCATGGAATGTGGACGTCATTTACACTGATATGTGAAAGGCCTTTGACAGTGTCTGTCAACGACTCCTCCTTAAAAAGCTGGACGAGATCGGCGTGGTTGGTAGCTAGCTACCAACCGAGTCGAGGTCTTCGGTTTTCTCTCTCAAGAAGTGTCCGTAACCTCGGGTGTGACCCAAGGTTCTCATATTGAACCGGTTCTGTTCATTCTGTTCATCAACGACGTATCAGCTTGCTTTACTACCTCGTTGTATCCGCTGTATGCGTAAAATTCTACGCTACCGTTAGTATTCATAGCTCGCTTCAATCTTACAGGGGGAATGGTGCAAGAACATTTTGAACCTTATCTCCAAGTGCAAGGTGATGAGGTTTTGTAGGAATAAGGATACAATCATCCATACTTATGTGTTGGACGGACGGGAGTTGGAAAGTGTACCATTCGTGAACGATCTTGTTGTGACATTCGACAGCACGTTGTCCCTCAACATTCACATTGAAAATATTACATTGAAGGCTCTTAGAATGCTCGGATTCATCCAAAGAAGCACCAGGCACTTTCACGACACGAAGGCTATAATGTGTTTGTACAATGCCCTTGTCAGATAGACACTGGAATACTGCTCAATCATTTGGTCACCTTTTCACAACATCCATTCGTCAAGACTTGAGCGTGTACCAAGTTTCTGCTGTACAAGCACAACTTTTCACAGAAGGCTCGTGCTCCGTCAGCCATCTCATCATTTGGTTCATTAGCTGGTTTCGAATTCATTGGCCTTGTTCATAGTGGCGTGCGACATGAGGTCAGGTTCGAGTAGTATAGATCCCTGTGCACCTCCTACGGTTCTGCTATAGTATCCAGTGAACACAGCCGATAACCAATCGATATCTGTCTCTCTTATCTATGTGATAGTGAAAACCTCAGCTGCCTCTGGTGAAGGTTATGAGATCCATGGTCCAACTACAATTACTAGATGCCGCAAAATGGAACAGAGAGATTATCAAAGTTATTTCGTTCAATTATTAGGTGAACTCAGTGTTTCTGCTCCAAGTGTTGTCATGGATAGATTAAGGTAGTGAATTTAAACAGTTAGTCTATAATTTTGATAATTATGGGACTTGAAGACTGCTCAGCTTGAATGATATGATGCTCAAACATTTCTGTCTGAGTTAAGTATTGATGAAAATAAGTAAGTGTGCCAACATACTAAGCCCATAAAGCTAAAGTCAGATGAAAAACAAATCACTCAGATTGCTCTTTACTGTCAGCTCTTCATAGATTGGCGGATGAAGCCCAGTCGACACACCTGAATCTTTGCTCACCTAGTATAAAGCACAGGAAAAACAAAGTTCAAGCGTAGCGACAAAAGCATTGTGGTGCTCTGGTAGCGGGCCCGCTATTTCCGTTTCCGTTCGACATTCTTCCTCTCTTTTCTAATGTCCTGTAATGAAACACCCGAACGAAGCCTTTGTTTTCGCTTAAGCACTCTGTTGGTGCTCTAAATTGAATAAAAACTGCACAAACTATTCTACTCGGTTAATTAAACATAGACAGAACCTTTTTTGTTTCGGCCACGAGGGCTTTAATTGTAAATAGGATTTGAAGTGAGTCGTCCTATTGTTACAGATTATTTCGAACGGTACTGGCTTAAGTTGAAAATTAACACATCTTGAGTGGGTGGGCTTGGAGTCTTGTAACTGTCAAGAAATTCAAATTAAAAATTGAAATATTGAAGTTTCTTACCGGCTTAGTCGCTATCACTTCAGTCTCTGGAGAAAATTGCAAAACTTTCTAACTTTTTCACCCGGGAATTCAAAGTATTCGAAGACTTCTTCCGCTTCAGTTATAGTATTTGATAAACTCCCAGTTTTGTTTGTTTCAAGTTGTAAACTGCTGCAGATATCTGAAAATGGATTTCTTTATTCTTCTGGAAACTAAAAATTATATTCGTGACCTGAAGTCTTGAAGATAGAACACTCAATTGGAGAGATTTGTTGAGAACGCATGAACACATAAAGATGCGAAATCTTGTTTAAATGAAAATCACAAACAATTCGCTTTTTTTAACTGAACTTGAGCGTACTTCCTGTATTTAATGAATCTCGATGCATAACAACTAATTTAGCACTTTCAATTCCGTTCAGCTTTTTATTGGCATTTGGATGTGTGAAGTTGCATTTATGACAAAATTCAAAGATCATATCCTGTATGTGCTGCAAAATATTTGCATTATTTTAACATAAGAATGGTATGGTGTTTCAAATTATAATGTGGGAAGTGCATTGTGATAATTTGAAAGAATAATTAGGAATATGACATGCAAACTAGAAAATTTAAATAACTTTTGAGGTTTATCGATTTTGTACTTCTCAGCATATTTCCATAGAATAAAATGTAAGCCATCTCATCAATTTCGAAACAATTATTTTCAAAAAAAAGTATTATTCAAGTTAATCGATTTCGTTTTTTTCATCATCTATAAATTTTGTCAAGCAGCATCAGTATGTAGTTTTATTCTATTTTTTTTTTGTTTTTTTTTATAAATTCATTTTTGAAAAGCTCTTTTCCAAATGAGAAATTGATGATTTTCTAAATATGTTTAAAATGCTGACCGTATCCAGGGTCTTTTCAATTGTGGCTTATTTAGGAGATCTGATCATTTCAATCGTCCTTTATGGTTTGTGTTGATGATTTTCTATGATTGACTATACAGTGAGAACGTAAAGGTTGGAACAAATTCAATTGAAAATCTTTTCTTTTTTTTTTTAGAAAAAACGCTTGGAGAAGTGATTTTTTCATTTCAGTTGCCGTATCAGACGAACCGTTTTGAATTTCAATGTTATCGTGATAACTTTTGGTTAATCAATCAAAATTCAAATTCGGTAAAAAAAATCCATTAACTGCTACAAATATGTTCAGAATTCGACTTAGAATTCTTAAATAAAATGGAAAATAGGGTTTCAATATGAAAAAATTGAGTTACACTGTCAAAACTTGTTTTTGGACCACCCTAAATTAAAAATATACGTGTTCGAGCATGTTTTTTTTTTTTTTTAAACATCTGTTCCGAATAAATTTGTTCCAACCTTCACTTTCTCACTGTGTATGCATTTCTCACAACACACATACATTGACAAGAAATTCATCGTCTTGCGAGAATGCAGCAAACACTGAATTTGTGCAATGAAAAAAGCAGAAAAAAAAATATGAATAAAGAAAGTAGAAGTACAAATTTGATGTGAAAATGGCAAGTTAAAACAGTGAAAATTACAACATTAAAAAAGGGTGAGAAGAAATTCAAAATGAGAACAAAAAAATTAAAATGGATTAAAAAAAAACAATAAAACTTTAACATTCTAATAACTTTCAAGTAATGTTAAAAACGATTGAGTTAAAGGCCTACATCGGTCAGAAATTATTCTGCAAATTATCTTCAATTTTGACAGATATTTTCAAGCCGCAATTCAGATTTTTTTTTGACGATGCGCTAAAAGTAAACTAACTATTGAGCTATCGCTGATTCAAAATTTAGAGGTATTTTAGTTCGCTTTAGTGAATCATTTTTCAACCATGGAAAATTGAATTCTTTGAAAATGTGGCGGAGCTGAGCTACTCCGTTTCACAACAGGATTTTTCATATCTACGACAATCTCCCACGAAAAAAAAATTGTAGCTGTGGCATCCAAACTAGTTGAGTTATAGACCTCAAACTGTGGAGATGATCGGCAAACTATTTTTAACGTTGAAAAATATTTTGATTTATCTTTATTCAAGTGATTTTTTTGCCAGCCTACACCAATCTATCATAAAAGAATTATGAAACTTTGAAGCCAGAACTGAACTAAACGAGTGATAGACCTCAAACTGTGAACAGTAACTATCTTTGATATTGCATGAGTGATTTGGTTCACCCCAATACGTTATAGGAATTTTTAAACTTTTACAATAACCTACATCATACTTCCATGAAATAAATTGACGAACATTTCTTACAGCGCCAAAAATTAACTAATCAAGTTACTCTGGTAGGCATAATTTATCAGCTTACATGAAACTCCCAGTTTGAATTGAAAGAACTAAGATAATTTAATTATGATATTCACAAATATAGTGAGAAAAGAACTCGTATGATTTGAAGCTTCGTTTCCGAGATACAGTGTAATTAGGTAAAAGAAAATAACTACTATTTTCAAAACTACAGAAAATGTGTAGATATTGGAGGTTATCAATTCAGATAATTTTTGTGAATTATTTGAACAGGAAAAGTTCACTTTATTTATTGTTCAACATTTTTATATTTTACCGGACATCAAAACGGTTTTTAATATTTTACTCGAAAACGACACTTCGAGAATTTCGAACCAAAATCGCAATTCATTATTGATTATCAATTCAACAGAACAAAATATTTTTATCTCTTTTCCGTCATATAATTCAAACAAGTTTCAAATCTCACATACCGGCGGGTGTCACAATTTGATTTTTCCATATTTCAAATCCTAATAACTTTGTTATGGTTGAAGATCATGGAAAGCTGCTTGGAAAAATCGATACCTAAAGAGTTCATAGTGGATTGTTCTATGTATACAGGGTGTGCCAAATATGGAGTTTTTTTGACCATTCAAAATGTTAAAGAGACATTGTTTTACGGTACCAACCTTTCCGTTTAAAATATAGGTTGTTGCCCCAAACATTTTTATTCATTCAAGAGTTAAAAAGAGCAAATTTTGTATTAACTAGATGTCGACAATTTTGGCGTAACCTTTAAGAAGAAAAAAATCACTAGTAGCTTGCTTCAAACATTTTTATTCAAACAGAGGAATCATTTAGTTTAAATTAAAGATAAATATCATTGAATCCCCACAAAAATGAAAAATACCTTTTATCACAGCATTGCCAAGGTTCGCTTTTCAGTTTCATCTTGCGCGACATCAATATAAATGATTTGAGTTCAAAGATTCTAAATATTTAAATCAAAGGCATAAAATATATTTTGCCTACAATGAACATTAACAATAATAATTTATGCTGTTATAATTATCAAGAGGACGATATGCCGATATACAGGGTGTTTCAAAACTGAGTACGAAGATTTAGGGCATATTCACCTAACCAAAATAAAGTTTTTTCTCATATGAACATATGTCCTAACTTGCTTCGTTTTAGTGATACAGGGGCTGTCAAAGTTAAAAAAAAAAAGTTTTTTATCAAGTACCTACTAAAAACCTTTCAGCGGATTTTGACAACATTTTGTACGATCATTTGCCGTCATGAGGGTATTTTTTGATCAAAACACCATAATGCATTCCAGTGGCGTTCCAGAGGGTCATCTAGTTGATATTTATAAATAAAATTATGGTACGCTACTGCTTTTCCAAGATTTTATAATTTTTTCAGATCAAGCAATTAAAGGTAAATTTTATCTGATACATTATTGCTCGATAAGGAATGTATCTTATCACGATTTTGGTATGCAAGAATTTTATCATTGGTTGTTTTTACAATCACTACAACAATCCTAGGCCCTATTTATGTTTAAAACGCTAGTTAAAACGCTTCAGAAAAAATTATTTGTTTTATGTTTTTTTTGTCCATTAGGCAATACAACGCACTGTGCATAGATCAGGAAAAAAAACTTTTCTTTTTTTTCTTTTCTTATTTCTTAACCTCAACTTTGTATTTCTACACGCTTTATATTAGCTTAACTTGCATAATTGTAATAAAATCTTGGAAATCGATTTTCACTTGTCAATAACCGATGACAATACAATAATCTCAATTAAAAAAGAGCTAAAACATATACAGTAATGTTCAATTCAACAAAAATCGCAATTGTATTCTTACCCACTTCAGATGCCCAGATGATGCGAAACTTTGCACACTTGTCAAGAAAGAACCGATGATAGTTACAATTCATTCACGCTATCGGACTAAAAAGTAAAAAATAAATAATAGTTAAAAAAACTGAGAAACACGCTGTCGAACTGAAAAGTGATAAAAGTTGGTATCAAATCCCGCTTTTATCACAATGAAATTAATTTTCTCCTTGATCATTTTACTTTCAAATCAAGAATTATTTTTAACTTTTCAGTTCTAAAGCGTTTTTTTTTGAGTTTTTTTTAACTATAATTCATTTTTCATTTGATAGTCTGTGGTTGATGAACAAGCAAGCGAAAATTACGATTCCTCAAAATCACATTAGTTTGGGAAATGAAGATAAAATTTAGAAAAAAAAAAATAAGACAGAGTAATTAATAAGGGTGTGACCCACGATAAATCCATACCCAAGGTAAGTAAATGGATGCAATGAAATAAAAAAATCGTATTTACATGACTTATTGCCTGCAAACTTCGCACATAATGATGATGAATTATATACATTACGCCATTTATTCTTGGCTTTACATAAGTAATCATCCAAACCTAAATGCTAAATGGCAAAAAATCTATTCATCTAGCAACTTCCCAGCTATTTCTCTATTTCTCCCACAACCGCAAAGCCGTGTTGCAAATGAAATTTTAACGAACTACTTGAAGCCAGTGCACTTCATTATTTAAGCCCAAATAATTACTCTCGAAACCAATTTATATGCTAGTACCAATATCACCGAGGAAAATAAATAGTCCGGCGTGCCACGACACTGGAAACAATTTGGCTACGTATTTGATTAATGGTAGACTGGCGAAAAACAATGGGAAATAGAAAACAAAAGAATAACGGCAAAGCTTTGATGTTCCTTTGATTACGTCATCTTGGTATTTAGACCGTTTAGCATTTTTTACTGAACGACCATTGTTCTCCAGCTGGAAGCAACAGATTAACGGCAGTATAAAATTAGAACTATATGACGCTCGAGAGAGATGTGCTGGAACGGGAACGGGGCTCTATAAATTGCATTTTGAGCTGGATGCTGAATGGGAGTTGTGGAGAGCCGATGTTGATTTATGTTTTTGAAAGAACTTGGTCATTTATACTTGACCCATCTCTGTTGTTGGTATATAAAAGGCCAAAAGGTCCATTGCACTTGTGTTCTGAGGGCCTCTTCAACTTCCCCATTTCTGGGATTGTTTGTTATAGCATATTCGAGTATCCAGGTTAGCTCTTGAACAAACAGGTGTTGATGATTTTTTAATTTCGAGAAAAAAAAAACAGACTAGAAATTTCATAAAAAACATAGCATGCAGAGATAAACACAGGATTAAAATGTGAAGAACAAAGCTCATTGACAAAGCGCACATTAAAAAATTGCAGTTTTTTCTCGTTGACATATTGAGAATTCAACAGACCAAAGAGTCACGGTAAGTGATCTTGTTTCCATTTGTGAGATGGAACCAACATAAAATGAATAAAAAAAAATAAACATCCCGCATGACTCGAAAATGTAAAACCAACAAGTTATTACGCTTGACGCAAATGATGATTAACAATTATTTTGGACAATAATAACACTGTGCTTGAGAATGAAGGGTCAGGTCATTTAAGCAAAAGATATTTCAAAAAAATATATGAAAATTATCATTATTATAGACCGTTTTTGTAACAAGAATCATAGTTTTGAACAATTTTTTTTATTGAAGCCAAGTTTGATCGATTTCATCATAAATTAGATTTAATTTTTAAGCAAAAAAATAGCATAATACAGAGTGAGTCCTGAACTTTTTTTTTTCAGAAATATGCTCGGATACATCCATAAGTATTTTTAATTGAGCTCTTTTTTATATACAAGAATTTTATACAGGTTGTTCCAAATTTGAGGGATGACGTCATCGCCTATTTTTTGTGGCATGGAACAGCTAAATGGAAATATCTGGAAAACGGCTTCACTTGAGCGCACTTTGACAATAGTACCTTTTTCACTGGAGAATCTTTTTCTTTAATAAAAGATGAAAGAAAACACAGGGAAGAAAATGATGACCAATTTAAACCACAAAATGTGCAGTGTAGGGCGCCCTCTAGTGGCCACCGTGAAACGGACTTCACAATCGATTTTTTCGTACTACAAAACCCCAGTATATCAATGTTCAAATCAATGTGTGAAAAAGTGTCTAAATAATTAGAAAAATCGATTTTTATTGTGAAACTTGACCACCCTGTATCACGGAAACGGTGCAATTTCTTACCGAGATATTTTGGCCTCAGGGTTATATGGTAGAGTTTCTTCCGAACTTTTTTACTTTACTATACAGGGTGTCTCTCCCTGTACAGTAAATAAATTCAACGGACATCCTAGATCAAAGTTCTATGCCACAGAATGGACGAACGTAGAGCTTGAAAACTTCAAAGCCTTGATATTTAGTAAAGCAAAATCTATAAACGTTTCGTTGTATACACGGCAGAGAAAGAAGAAACCATAATGATGGACTTTCCAGTAATAACAGATTGACGAACGTTCAAAGTATGAAATTCCGAAATGAAAACATTTTGAAACCAAAAATTTAAAAATATTCAAAACAAGCAAAGTCAACGAACTTTCTATTGATCTAAACATAACGATTGAACTTTGTGGAAAGGAAATTGATAAATATTTTTGTCTCAAATTTACCCAAACACACCTTAAAATTGGAAAGAATTGATATTTTCAAAAGCAAAACTGACGGAAATTGAATTTTAAAGACATGAGATGAAACGATCAAATCAATTTTCATCTCTCAAAACACCAAAAACAATAATCAATAATATTTGTGCTATCGACTATATTATCAACCCGATCAGCAAACTAACCTTACAAAAAATATCGTGGATCAATGACGTTGATATGTATCCAATTTTAGCGGCGGCTGATGACACAAGACGTGGTTTAATTATCCAATTCGCCCAGGCGTTCGATTATGCTAGATAGTTGTTCGGGTACTTTCGCTAAGGCTAAAATTCATTGCCATAAAGACAACTTTGTCCAGCAGCCCAAGCGTATTTCCGAATTATGAGTTTGGAGTATCTTGACATAAAATCGATTGATTACCAATAAATAAATATTTGGAACTGTTTATTTTCTAAAACATGTTTGGGAGGTCATTGACCGAGCTTGCTACCAGATGTCAAGTCGCCCGCGACAGCATAGTTTTGCTGATCGGAATCTGTCGCCGCGACAGAACAGAGAATGTATGAAAATCTATTGAGCTTTATGCTTAGGCATTGCTGAGAAATTCGATAAGCCAGAGGCAGACACACTTATTACATAATATTAGGTTTTTCCATTACATATATCTTTTTCAGTATTTTTTTTTTAAATTTGTTTCTAAAACTTATGTATGTATAACTAGTTTTTTACGAGTGAATCCTTTCTTTTTCATTTTACTTTGAAGAAATGGATACAAATGTAACGAGTTATAAGGATCTACAGAGTGGGTAATCTTGAATTATTTCTAGTAGTTATTCTGGTGTTCAGTGCTCAACAGTACTCTTTATAGAATTACTGAAATTCCAGAAAAGTACTGCTTGCAATCAGGTGATCAGTGATTGTTTTCATTTTCTCTAACGCATATATCGTTTTGGTATAGTGCAAAAAGGGTTAGCTGTGGAGTGAGGTTACTGGAACTTGAAACTTTTATCCTGGTACCAGGTAAGTGGAGGATCCTATTAAATTTAAGTTATTATTATAATGCTGAGGTGAGAAAACCCTCAATTGCTTATCTTCGGCAGAGGTGAGAATGAGTATTTCTATAAACATTGCATGAGAATAACGAATCTCTCAAGTCATCGGACGGAAGAAGTTTTATCTATACTGATCACCTACAAGATAATGTTTCACAAATCTTTTCTGATAGGTGCTTCTTTATAGATAACCATTCACAAGATAAGAGTCCACAGTACCTCAGTACCTAGGATCCCATTCATTAGTGGAGAACAATTTTTTTGGAAATAAGAGTCGTTCTATGCATGGTTGATTCCCTACGAGATTAGAAAACGAGAGGCAACGTTAACCAAGTACTAAGAACAAAACTGAAAACACTGGCAAGGAAGAAGATAAAATAAAAAACTGGGAGTGGTTTGAAGTGGTTTGATGAAAATAGTATATATATATCTATATATTCACATCGAATAATTCCAAATAGAAATCTATAACGAGAGGAATAACTCCAAATCAAAGCTGATGGCTGTCGGTCGTCAAAAATCACAATCCGATCTACATAAGAGCATCGAAAACCACTGGTTTCAAACGCGCTTCAAAAGCAGTTAATATTAATTGGCAATCTTCAAATACACAACTTTCAGTTTGTCCATTTACTCCTGTTAGAGCTTCTCAGAAATAATAGTCTTTGTATACACCGTGGAAGGTGGCCCTATCAAGTTTCCAAGCACGACCTGATTTCTATTAATTTTTAACAAGATATTGTGACTGGAACCAATTGTTACCCTCTTGGAGTAAACACGAATCGTGCAACCTGATCTGGAACCAAAAAAATGTCGATTGGTGACCTTGTATGTTCTCTGCAGCTTAATCAATAGATCAGACTAAATTGATAAATCCAACGAAAAAAAAATCTTGTAGGAATCAACAGTCTTTTAAAAAAATGAGATCAGAGATAAGAGTTTCCACGTAAACCTCATCACACCATCAACAATGATGATCTCAAAACATCACCTTTTATATTTTATTTTGATTAATAAACTCCACATTGTAACTAGTAGCTAATTGGACATGATATCAGCAATTAAGATTGGCTCATACATTTGCTATTTTCTATGACTCACTATGATGATTAATCAATCATTTAAATAATAGTGGGTGGACATGAATTAATTGATATTACTCTGTCGGATAGTACTAATAGACTATCAGATTATGTCAGTCTAAACGGTGTTTGATATTTTTGTAAATTAATTTTGTCTAGTAGATCTTAATCATTAATTAAATAGAATGTTGCTAGATTGGTACAGAATGCTACAAAAAATGCTCCTCCGCATGTCTAGATTAATCTCTTCCTACATGAAAACGTGATTTAACATTTCTGGCTTGTGTTTATTGATAGTGAAGTACTCGCATGGAAAGAGATATCAAGCTGAGATTTGGTGGTAGTACTGAAGAAATTGTGAACAATTCGAGAAGCATCATCTCTATGATCGCTTTCTTGTCGAAAGTGGAAATAAACATTCCTATGCTATGCTATTATCAGCCATTTGAAATCCAAAAGAACTAATTCTTGAATTTAATTTAAAAAATTCTTATAACTTATTCATTTATTCAAACTTAGAGGTTACAATGGTGGTATCATGATTAGTATGGTATAAAATTGGGAAGCTCTTGACATGATTCATTTTGATATCTCGAAAATGACGACACTGTTTCTAATTTTGTCCACGAGCGTGGGCAAAGTAACCTTTTCCCGCACTAGTGCGCAAAGTGCATTTTTCCCGAACTCAAATGACAAATGTCAACTCAAATTCTTACCTTCCAGTTTGCTGTTTTGAATTTGTTTCCATACCAATCAAATTGTGAGCAATGCACAAAAATGTTCATGTTATACTGTCCACTTTCTAATAAAAAACATTCAAATGAAAGATATGACTCACCATTCGCAGATTCAACATTTTTATTTTGACTAAAAAACGGCTTGATGCAGAGTGGTTCCGGACAACTATGACAGATTAATTATTGTTGCAACTATTCGCATCGTTGCCAAGTTTTTGTTTATGATGTTTCTTGTGTCTTTCCCGCATATATTATATTCTCTAACTGCTTTTGCGTGCGGGAAAGCATCACTTTGCGCACTTGTTAGGAGAATAACTACAATAGGAAGTTCGACGAATTTCATACCGCCTCATAAACAATAAATGTTGCATTGGATTAATTTATTCCTTAATTTTTGTATTGTGAATTTTTTCAATGTTTTAATAGTAGAGCGGAGACAAATCCAAAAATAATCAAGATTCATACAAATCAATCGGCTCTTGAGACCGATGGTTTAACTAACCCGACTTTGTTCTATACAGTGTGTCCACGAAAAACCCCTAGATAATATAAAGAGTTGATTCTTCATCAGAAAACATTTTTTTTTCTTCATATGAACATATTATGTGGGCATATTTCTTTTTTTCCATCTACAAGTATGGCGCTCATGGAATTCTAATTTGTAACGATACAGAAATTTGTCAATTTTTTAAAAAAGGTTGCCTCCAGCGTTGTTGAATAATTTGTGATTTATTATTTATTTATTTTATTTATTTTTTTAATTATATTTTTCAAACGACAAGTAAGCTGCTAAAAATTGACTATAATAAGCTTACGTAGCGCGTGGTGTAGCTAATCGACTTTGTTATATACAGGGTGAGTAAGAAATAAGTGCGCATTTTGTCACGACGGATATAGAAGGATAATCACTTATTAAAAAGAAACATGTATCCGCGAACGTTTTGTAAAAAAAATACATTGTTGAATGTTTCGGAAAATTCCGATTTTTTGTATGTAGATTCGAAACGCCTCGAGCGATTTCGTTCAAACTTTCCGAGAGTGTTTCTTCTTAAAAAAATCGTGTGAGTTCATCTTTTCCAGGACTGGGCCTAGAACTACTTATTTTTTTTTTTTTAAGAAAAAAGTGGTATGCCATCACGTAAGTCATTGTTAGTAGGAAGGTTTTTGATTTTCTATTCAAACTGAGTTCTTGTTCTTCCTCAAATATTACAAGCTTTAGGAAAAATCGAGAATCAATTGACTTTATAACTGCTTAAAAGAAAAAAAAATAACAAAACTTTTTATTAAAATGGCTAACGACGTTTTGACAGACAGAAAATCGAAATTATTATTACTTTCTAGATGATACGTTTGCGAACACAACATGTTCCTTTACAAAAAGTGATGATTCTATCAAAATCTATTCACCATGTCAAAATACTTATTTCAGACTCACCCTGTATATAAAAGAACATAAAACTTTCATAAATCGAAATGATGTACTCATTATTATAAAACAAATTGCACATTATCGTCACTTAACCGTGATAAAAATTTGTTAGGGAAAACACATTCTGTTTCTTCCGTACTTATAATAAATCCCAAACTTTCATCAGCCTTTGGGAAAAAAGTTTACCTTTATAATGAAAATTTGGTTCTTGACTTATCTGACTAACGGCCGGTACTTTCACATTCAAAAAACTAGAATAATTCTGTCAAATAACTATCCGTCAGATAATAAATGGAGCGTTATCATGGCGGGATAGTCAAATCCACCACTTGAATGTGAAAGTACCGGGCCTAAAAATATTTTACCACATTTTTTTTATTATTTTTATCATAATCATTACTTGCTTGTGATTTGATGTGGTTTGGTGTTAATTCCCTTTAGAAGAAAAAATACGAAATTCAAATGCCTTATGTGTTCTCATACGAGGAATATGCCGATAATCTGCGAACTAGTAATTGTGGTGAAATATTTTTAGTCAGATAACATAGAAACCATTTTTTTCATCATGAAGTTAAAGAATTGAATAGGTATCCATAGCATTATTGATGGTTTTTATTATTAATTTATCTCTCAGGCCTCTACTAAATAAATGCATTACGTATCAAGGAAGTCATAGTTGTGCCGATTGAACCACGAAAACATTCCATGGACGACTAATCAAGACTTTTCTTGACTTGACGGTTACCTAGTCTGTTCTTGGACCACTGGACAAGTGTGTCTTCCTTCGTCTATAAATATAGTTGTTCAGAGCGCTTATCCGCTTAACTTATCATTTATGAATACAATTATTTTTGTGAGAATTATTCGATAGTCAATAGCGGAATACCTTACAAAACCGTGCCTATAGATTTGTTCAACAACTCAATTCTTCACAAAAACTCTGCATTACACTCAACGATACTCTTGAAGTCAACCACAAAAAAGCTCTGAGCAATTACAAAGAACAAAGAAGTCATACTATATAAATAGAACCTTCAATAAAAGGGTAACTTGAACCTAATTCAAAGAAACGAGTCTCACCTGTCTTGAGAAACCTGACCTCGTCCCCCCAAAAAAAACACATCCATGACTCAAGTTTGAAATCGACAATAATATCGAATTACACAGCCAATACTTTGCTTATTGCCTTTCCGGGTTTCTGATTTTGAGTCACGCCTTCATAAAGTTGGCAATCATGAAGTGGATATTGACATGGAGCCAAATTAATTGGCAGCTGATGTTGCGTTTTTTCTTTGCGAATATCGATACGTTGATTGATGAGCTTCACGGTTTCCAGGCTTGAGTGCCTGAAGATTCATTGCTAATGAGATGTAGGATAAATCGAGCGTGATGAGAGTATGGCAATAAATGTCTAAAAATATGGTCGAATATTTTTCTTGGAAGTGAAGATATTGCCACATTGGTGCTTGGAGCTGTAAGTTGATTCCGGAACATAATAATTTTGACTCACAAAAACTCCAATTTACAACTAATAAAACTCAGAAAGTTTTCATCCATGAACAAACAGGATGCTCTCCATCAAACATCAAAACTTTATGGATGTTACGTTTATGCACTGAACGCTAGTCCATAATCTTCCTTCTCGTAGCGTGTAACTTTTATGGGTGCAAGTCATTGACGTATTATGCTGTGGTGAACGTCTTGTTAATTTGCTTAAAAAGCTAATAATGTACTTACTTGCTTTCACGAAGAGAGATTGTTCTCTGGAAAGCTTTGTCTCTAGACTAGAGAGTATTATTTCATTTTGCTAAAAGGAAACGGAGAGTGCAATTTTCATTAGGTGAAGATGTAAGTATAAATCAGTGGACCAAACCGTTCAGATTCAAGATAAAAATCGATTGGTTTCTGATCTACCGATAAAGCCAATGGGAAATGTGGTTGCCCAATAAACAAAATTTGCAGATAGTGATGAATACTGTTCAAAATATACTAATATTGATTGTTTTGATCGCCACATGACCGAAAACGGGGTGTAGTTGAACTATCACTGTGTGACGTCATTCCTCTTGCTATAAGTACATAGTAACGAGCCGCATGTCAACAATTTCTCTATTTCAGTCGACTGGATTGGATTGACGTTGACTGTGCGTTTTGGGTTCGTTTGTTGTTCTCTTTTCTCTTGAGCGTAGACGTGTTGAGGAATGGTACAATCAGCAAAATTATTGTGCCTACAAGTTTTGGGACACACCTGAAAAAGTAAAGATGTTTCACTGCCCTAGTGTGTATTTGGTGGCGCCATTATGCCGGGCGATTTATCGAAAAGTTCCTACCCATCTCCATTGCAAAAATACATTTGACTTGAGCGCTGAACAAATACACACATGGGCTGGGACAGACTAACAGAAAGCATAATGACTATTCAATGGAGTGGAAGATGCGAAAACGAGCGGGACTTGTGTGCTGATAGATAGGGTATTTTTGCACTTTTGTGGGACTTTGAGCAAAATAGAAATGGAGAAAATACTTGGTAATATGAAAAATATTCTGTTATAAGGATTTAATTTTCGAAAGATTTTTTTTCGTCTTTTCGCCGGCGATACGCGCGCACAAGCGCTTTTACCAACAGGTGCGCCAGAGGATCCACCTTACGCATGCCCCTGCCCTCTCATCTTACCACTTCACCCGGATTTCGTGACCTTGGGAGAATATCTATGCTTGGATTTCGTGAACCTCTGCCTCTCCCCCTAGCACCTTCATACCCTGTCTGACAACTTCTAGTGCACCCTCGAAGCTTTTCCTCTGACCAAGCACCCGAAGATGGCCTTGTCTCGTCGTCTCTGGAAAACCATCCAACTCCCAGTGTCTCATCCCTCCAATTGGCATTCACGAATACACTGGGTCCTGTTGGTAAGCGCATTGCTATGAAGACCTCACCGCTGGGTAAAAGATACTCTCTCACCTTTTCTGATCCCCCTTAGCTCTCTCTCCTTCAGAATTCTCTGAAAATCAACGTGTCTACTTTATGCCCTTATATCCGGCGGTACGGTCCCGCACAAAACCCACAGAGCCTCCCCATAGCCCTTGATTGTTCAGTTATTCTGGTATCCTTTGCGCGTTTATTCCATATTTTCTCTTTTTACAGGACCGCCGGCTCCACGACCCTCACGTCCAGCCATTCCAGCAATTCTGGAGCCACTTTGGTCGCTCTAGCTCTGACCATCTTTGCGTGCTTGATGAAGCTGAAGGCAGCGTCCATCCTGAGACCAAGACCAAGCGTCTTACCGCACATGACCCTCACGGACCCCATCCTGAATACAGCTTTTCATCTGCGGGAACAAACTGCGCCAGTCTTGCTCATGTTATAGGAAAAGTCCCACGCGAGGTTCCGCATCCGCGCCGTTATCTCCATGCGCTCCAACTTCCTTCCATTCATCACAGGCCAAGCACTAGGAAAAAGAATGTTATCCAGATACCAACGATTCCAAACCTTTGTCAGATTTTCATATTCATAACAAACTACATGTCGATCATGATTATATTTCGGGCCGTTCGTGCTTTGGACTCAGGTGCTAGTGGAAGTGAACATTCGGAACAATTCGGCGCAAAATATAATCTCAAACGTATACCCCTTTAATTTGAATAAAAAATAAAATCGTTAGGAATAAACGTATACTTTTGGGGGGTGGACTTTTTTTTATTGGTAGGTGATACATAATTGATTTTTTACGAAACAATATTTCACTTGTTTTTTTTGCTGAGGCGATAAATACAACTATTTCCTAATATGGTTTATTTGGATCCTGTTTGGATCTCATTTAAGTTGAGTCAAAAACCTAAAATGATGTATCCAACGAAGAAAATAGTAGATTCAGCACGTACCCAAATGGAGAACAGAAGAATAGTTTTAATAACCACTGATTCCAGATTATGTTACGATTGGAACTTTGAGCTTGTCCACATAATGCTGTTATGGCTTCTTGAGAACAGTAATTTTTGACAAACGTGGAGGTTGGTTGCTATATATCAAGTTTTCAAGCAGGATCCGATTTCCATAGATTGTTAGTCTGTTAGTCTGGAAACGAATTGTGTGGAGCTATAGAAATGTCGAATGGATAACAACCTTGCTTGGAATATTCCTCAGCCGATGACAATAATTGAGAGGAGATCAAATGATTACGTAAGCCTTAGCTGAAAAGATTGATTTGTCGATGATCTTTCTGATCGCACCGGAACAAAAATTTGATCAAAGGATTTCTGCAGTCAATCAAAATCTCACAAAACAGAAAATATAAGATGGAGTGAGGTAGAAGATAACTAACTAGTACTGCCTGTCTGATGATTCCTATTCGGGATAAAACCGGTATCAGTGGAGAATCACTCACACAAATATAACTCCTTATTGCATAGGTAAAGCTTGATGCTGGGTATGTCGGCATCAATTGGGCGCCATATTAAAAAATACTGATCTAATATTGATAAATTGGAAAAAGAAAACGATTTCAAACGTCAGGGTGCTATAAGCATGAAAAGATCTTCGAAATGAGGTATTACTGGCCCCTACTATGTCAAAAAATGCAAAACGTGCTCGCGAACCAAATTCCGTTCTAAATCATCATAACGTTCAAAAGTTAGAATAAGAGAATTATTAAATCATAACAAAGAGCAATCTTCAAACAGATTGACTCTCAGCTTGTCTGGCGTTGTTATGGCTACTCGGAAAGAATAATTATTTTTATTCTGAAGACCGTGGAGGCTGGTTGGCATATCAAGTTACCAAGCACGATCAGTTCTCTATTAATTTTTAACAAGTTATTGTGACTGGAACCAATGATTACCCTGTTAGTCTAAACACGAACCGAGCAACTTGATCTGGAACCATAAATAACCATTTATAGCTTCAGATGGTTGTCATGCAGCTTGAAATAGTAAACTTGACACCAGCAAAAATTGCATTTGAAAAGACCGTGTATGTTTTTTGAATGTCTGGACCATGAAACATTATTTGATCTCAAGGGGACTCACTAAAGATGAGTCATGATATTTTAACTGTTTCTGTACAACAGCTCTA
Organism: Orchestes rusci; assembly: GCA_958502075.1. Taxonomy (NCBI): domain Eukaryota; kingdom Metazoa; phylum Arthropoda; class Insecta; order Coleoptera; family Curculionidae; genus Orchestes; species Orchestes rusci. The sequence continues at coordinate 23,899,126 of OY293312.1, forward strand.
ATGAACCTATCTATCATCAGTCGTTTGAACTTTTGATGGTTAAAGTAAAACATGATTTACCCTGTATAGATTGCCTGATAATTGTTGAAGAAAGTATGTATGCCAAAAATTATGGAATGGGTTTATAGCTATTATCTCGATTTGTCAAAATTCACAAATCGGGTGAAATTTAGAGCCAAGGTGAATTTTTGAAATTTGTATTTCCTTGTAAATTTCAACATATTCATGACTTACTTTGTAAAAATTTCTGATAATGGTTGAAGAAAGTTTCCTTGCACAGAAATAAAATAAGTTAAAAATGTTGAAAAAGATGGAAAATACTTTGGAAGTCACAAAATAATTCTAAAAATGTCATTAAAAAGTTAAAATACTTGAAATCTGACAGAGAAGAGATTTTGAAAAGACTCAAACTAATAAAAATAAGTGAAAATATCTGAAAACTGACAAAATCGATGAATTTTGAGCAAACTAATATCATCTTGAATGTTTTAAAAGAATAAAAATACATTAGAACTGACATAATAGGGGAAAGATCAAAACCCTCTATAATCAGTGTAATTACACGAAAACTGACAAAAAATTTTTTTTTTATCATTGAGTTCCCAAAAGAGTTATCAACTTGAAATTTGTACTGTAACATCCTCAAACATCCCACTTGATACTGTTATACTCAAAAAAGCGGCGACCTCAATATTTTTGTGCATTTTTATATGGACCTGTGACAAGAAAATCCACTTAAAAATTCATAGAGCTGTAATCACATTCCCAAAAGAGTTGTCAACTTGTAATGTGGACTGTAACATACTACTTGGAGCTGATATACTCAAAATAGCTGCACCCATAATATTCAAGTTTTTGTGAATTTTATTAGTCTATTAGTTTTCCTGATGACATTCGGGCTAATTTAAACTCCGTCGCTTGTCCAGTCCAACATATTTTCAACCATTACACGTGCACAAACACATTCATTCTTTGAACTTTGCCAAAAACCGATATTCACTCGTTAAGCAATGACCACGTGCATGAACATCTGATTCTCACGCTTTTGCTCGAGTTCATGCCCGTTGAATGTCCTGTTAAACGTAAGCGTGTAAACGCACATAGAACGAGAGAATGAAGCGATCCAGTATCGAGCGCGTGTTATCAGGTACACATGCACAAGCACATCTATCCTTGGAACTTTGCGAAAAAACGATATTTTCTAGCTCATCGACGAGCACGTGCACAAACATCCAAGCAGCCTATTTACAAGCTGCATATGATGTTGAACGGGAGCGTGTGGAAGCATTGTTGCACTCACAATCGTCAACAAAGGTGCACCTAGATAATGTCAGCAGACAGAAGAACAAAATAGATAAACATTGCAGGCATCAACAAGAAAAAAGTCTAAATGTGAATAATTGTGGTGTAAATTGGCGTTCTCATCAAATATATTCCTCCAAAAAATCAAAACCAACAAGTTGCCAGATCATCCCTAGAACATCTAAACCCAACACCTTGGTCTTCTGGAGTTAAAAAGAAAAATACGTAGAAAAAATAACAAATTACTTGTAACCATAAATGAGAATAAACCCATACCCCAAAGCAATGAGCATGCACAATGCCAAACAGATTTCAACGTGATTTTCAACCCATATTTTCCATAAGAGCGCGGGGAAAGAATCAAAAGAACACCAACAGCTGCTCACAAGAGGCAAAACTTTCACAAGTGACTTCATGAATTGTGCTGATCAAGTAGTGTATTTGCAAATAGTGGAGAGTACAGTGACGTGAGCGTCGCAATAAAACCAATGTTTGCCAAAAAACCGCATTCCCAGCTCAAGGTACACAAACCAAAACCAAAGCAACAGAAATTATCAATAATTGTAGATGATGATGTATTATAGTGGATGACATGCGTCAAAACTTGCTTGGGCCTCAAGTAATTGGAGATTCCGATTTTGTGAAGGTGACCCTTCTGGTTCATTTGACCTGTTAATAGATCTATCATTGTGCGTAGGTCTTCTCTGCTCAGATTTTAAAACTCTTTGGACTTGCCTGATAGAGCAACTTGATACTGTGACATACCTGAGGAATCTAACACTTCACCAAGCTGTCGCAACAGAACAGAAACTTTAGCCAAAGCTGAAATTGTTATTGTGAGCTGTGCTGGAGCCACAACAACAGGAGAAACTGCAAAATACAATTAATCAAGCAAAAAATATTCCAAATTCACATGGCTGCTTCTAAATTATAGTTTCACATAAATCTAAATCGTTCTTTATTCCAATTTGTCCTTTGTCTGTCTGGAGCGCAGTCACGCGACCATAGTCTCAAACGAAAATAACGAGCTCAACTGATAAGCCTGGATTTAGTTTGAACATATCCAGATGGACAAACAAAGACAAATGAAACAAATCCACTTGAATTTATTTACACAAAACGGAGATTTCTCATTAGGTTTATAATTAAAACACAAGAAATGTTTTCGTTAAATTGATAATCAAATCTACTACCAGCAAAGTAAATAACGACACATTGTTCCATTTTCCTCCTTATTTCCTGTTTCTCCAATTAATCAATATCGAGTGCGTTTATTTCGAGCCTGTCAAACCTCATGCATCTAATGATAAATAAATTCGGCGGGCAATAATGTGTCATCCCTAATTAGCTGGATGTAATCAATTTGAAAGCTTAATTTTCTGCTATACTGTTTATAGTAAGCGGTAGCGCGTCTAGTTTGGATGAGATCAAATTATGTTATAACATTATCATATGCGATTTGCATACTCACTGTTAACTATGGGAGCGATGTGGGTTTTCCAAATGTTCGGATGAGCTGAAACAAAAAGGTTATTAAGTATTTGAATAACTTGCACATATTTGTTCAAAATGGAGTGGAAAAGGGACAAAATTTGACTATTTTGGGTTAAATATGCTTGTAGACCTGAAATATTAACTGAAAAAGCCAGCTCTAAAAATCCGCACAAACCCATTTTTATCGTGAAGTCGAAATTAATGATAGCTATATTATAGAGTAGGGACTCGATAATCCGATAATAATACGCCAATTTAAAGCATGGAAAGCGTGGACAGCAAGAGAACGTTGCGCATTTGCAGCCCTTGTCGTGGCTTCTTCAGTTGGTATTTCAACTCTTCGAATCAATGAGAATCATTCCAACCTTTTTTTTAATCAATAGTGGAACCTCAATGGCTTTTCAGTCGTTTCTCCGCTGGTTTTAGTGCTGAACCTCACACTTGCTCAACAATTCTTGGTCACTATGAATCTGACTATCTATAGGTGCCGATTCTGGGACCGATAGAACGATTATATCCAGAGGCGAACGATCACTTCTGCAGAATACCGAAATGTCATATATTGGGAATGATCACATCAAAATAGGTATTGAATAGACAATACTTTGAATTTAAATATTAAAGAAACCATGATACATAACTTTTGAGTATATGACTGTCGTTTCATAATCATATTTTATCAAACACTAAAAATGCTTCCACTATAATACTAAAGTGTATAAGTTTATCTCGAAAGATTTGAGTGAAAGCTTTCACTTATTCATTATTCACATAACTCAATGTATGGGCTCAAGTAGATATTGTGGAGGATTTTGGTGACCAAAAATTATTACGAGTTGACTTTTTTTGGTGAGGTTATCGTCAATAAAACAATATAGAGGATCAATTTGTTTATTCGTCGACGTTTCGACTTTTATAGGATCATCTTCAGGATCTATTGTTCATAAAAAGGTAGCACCTGGGAAGTCCAAGGGGCTGCTGTGTGACATAACGACGGATGAAATAGAACAAACATATCACCAGATGAAAAATGGAAGAGCCTCAGGAGAAGACGGCATTACCTGTGAAATGCTCAAACTAGGCGCCGACATCCTATTGAACTCGGTATTTTTTTTTTTCAAAAATGCCTTCATGAGGGTGATATCCCATCTTCCTGGCAATAATATTGGAAACTACCGTCCAATCAGGCTTTCAACACAAAGTTACGAACTTCTCATGAAAATCTTAACAAACAGACTGAAAAATATTGGACTTTTACCAACCACCTGATCAAGGCGGTTTGAAAAAATGCTTATAGAACATTTGTAGACCATACGCACATTAATAAAAAATGCGCGGAATATAATGTACCCATCCACATGGCATTCGTGGACTAAAACAAGGCTTTTGACTTGGTGGCAGCTGTGGGTTGTATTCAAGGCCCTTATCAACTCACGAATATCCAGATGATACACCAACCTACTCAAGAATATTTACAAAAACGCCATGTTTGTAATAAAAATTATGGGTGTGAGGCAAGGAGACCCAATTTCCTCAAAATTATTCACGCTCGCAGTCGAAGATGTTAAAGTGGACATTCACGAGCCTCAATAGGTACCAAGAGTCATTGATGGTCTTTCTTTTGAGTGTTTTGACGCTTGGAAGGTGGTCGTTCGTCTCAAATCCGCGACAAAAATCTCTCTTTTCGATAGGCGAGTGAACAGTTTGTAGACGTGGCTGATGAAGACCATTGGTCAGTAGTGATTTAGTTCTGCCATATCTCCTTTTTTGTGGAGCAGAAGCGGGGAATTGTGCTATTGAAAGGAACACCCTGATATTCCTCTATGGCAATATCAGGGTGTTCTGTTGATTCAAGATTCCCTCCGTTGTCATCAAAATCAATTTTATACAACCGTTGTTAATTCTTCCACTACATTCAATAATTCTTTTCTGTTGGTTGTAAGCTCTTGTTTTGCATCTTTCTTTTCTACAATTGTACGATTTATTCGGGGATTTCTGGAGTGCGCGTTGTGCGTTAGACCGTAGGAGCGGAGTCTTTAATGGACGTGTATCCGATCCCCACAATGTACAGGCATTATTTTTTGATCAAATACTAAGCGACAACTTCTATAGCTTATAAAACTGAGTGGGCTGTCGTATTATTGGTACTAGCAGCCAATTATAGCCAATTATATAATTTATTCCAGATTAACAAATCAACCCTAAAAAGGATTTATGGCACTAGGAGCTTTTCTCAAACATAACTCTTGCAGAAGTTGAGGGTGAACGTCGGAGATTCACAACAGGCACCCTGTAGGATGCAGTGTAAAGAGGCCTACCATCTACCATGAGGTTTATCAAAATACCAACCCCTACCGAGAATTGAGTAAATAGAAAATAATTTCTTCTAGACACTTGTGGCACCTGATGCTCAAAAATGTTTGCGTCTTGAAGTTGTAGTATCATTTTCTATTTCTGATCAGATAGAGAGTGAAATTTCATCAATTTTTATCCCTAACTATCAAAGTAGCATTTCCTTTGAGGACTTGAAATGAACATACCCTAGTATTTTGAACCACTCTGTGAGATGAACTTATGATCTTTGGGTTTTTACCGAGTAGACGAATCCATTCAACAAAATAAGTGGGTCCTCTCTATAACGGTATCATGTCATAATTTATTCAGATAGCACATTTAAATTCAATATTTAAAAATATAAGTCACATCTCAATACAAATCACTTCATAAATAAAACCACCAACGCTACTCTAAATGGTGGTTTTTATTTGAATAAAAAATGCAACGAGGTTTGCAAAAGGAATAAATTACATTTTTCTGCTATAAAGTTTTTAATATCCACAAATGTTTTCATAACAAGACTCGCTGACTGGAGGCAAGATCCGTTTTATTTTGCGTAAAACAATAATGAAGTTAACAACAAAATAGAGCATGATATAACGTCTTTGTAAAGCTTAACAGAAAAGATAGCTAGCTTTTCTGTTGAGCGTTATTTTTTTCAAAGACAGCGCCGTAGTATACAAACCACACGTGGTCAGACACGTGACCTGCTCAATCGTTCAGGTGAAAGATTATTGATGATCAAGTGTGTACTCAGAATTCAGAACTAGAAATAAGGTATGTACATCTGAAGCGCTGCATCTACATATCATAATTTATACAATACTCCTCGTACTCTTCATATCAGCTGCAAGGTAGTGCTCCTCATTCTTCTTCAGCTGCTTTTACCAACCTCTGACACACCTGAAACTTTGCTCACCTATATCAAATACAAGGAAGGGCAAAATTTCAAGCGTGCCCTAAGTCAGCCATGGCCAATACATGAACGGCTTTCTGGAAAGAGGCAGACACCACCAAGATCCGTAGTACTTCACTCAATTATTATAAATGTGAATTGTATTCAGTTTCAAAGATCAGTGCAGCAGTATCATCAAGCTGTACACATCAAGTCAACCGTGGTTAATTAGGCCTCTCACGGTAATAAAATTATTTGTGAACAATGGCTGGTGATGAAAATAGTATTTGCATAACCATTGAAAATTAAAATATTCCTTAATTAAAGTAAGTTTTCTATTTATCAATAATTATTATTCTTTGCTACTTTGTGACAACAATGCCGCATTATGTATTTTTCTCGACAATTCAACTCATACTCTTTTTTGAAAAAAAAAACGCATTTCCGGACATGGTTCCTTAATAAACTTCAGAAGTTTTGACCAGTTGAGCGAGAACAACATACATTTATTACTGAACCAAAATAAATAACAAAATAAGCTATGGCAAATAACGAAATAAGCTATGGCAGAGCAAGAGACAGACAATTTATATTTCCAGCTTAAAAATAATTTATCTCATTTGTCTAGGAACTACCGAAGTGCCCATACCCTAAAATTGCCAAATGAATAATTCATTAATAAGCGTAAAATTAAGCATCTCTCCAAGCGTCATTTTCAGGCATTTTGACTCTTGCTGACAAAAATTCCACCAATTAGCCGCAAGGATGGAGGCGAAGATAACCGCGAAAATAATGAGTTGTCAACGCATGTAGAACGAGTGCTGAATAATGCAACTCGCTACAAGAGGCGCTATGTTTGTCAACATGTTAATTAATCATGTGGGCTTGAAATGTATATTTAACAAATTTCATAACACAGCCTTTTTTAGGCTACAAAGGCGAACGTGATAAAGACAAACGTGCTTTATTTTCGAGAACTAGAACTGATTTTTACACTATAGTATAATCCTCGACTCATTTATCTTAGAATTCACAGCACGTATCTATTTACACTCCCTTTTCTGAAAAGTTGGCATCTCTGAAACTTGGGAATCTCGCTCTTGATTTCCGAAGTTAAGTGATTTATAAAAGTTTGATTTCCATTGGAATAGTTTCAAAACAAAGTTGGGATGATCTTATCACTTTTTCAGGTGCAACAAGTCCCAACTTACGTTATAATGATCAGGTTGAATCTTAAAATCCAGGAGCCAGGAGACATAAGTGTTCTCCCACATACATACATCTGCATCTATATCTCTACCGCTCTGTCAGCCATCCACATTGAATGTGAAACGGGAGATTTTCAAATGGATTCTCCAATCAATAGAGGTATGTACTATATTCAGTGGTTTTGAAGGTTTTGTGTCCAAAAAGAAAAATAATATTCTCAAGAATTATTTATTCGGTTCGGATGCTTGTGTGTCAGGGTGACCATTTTAGGTTACAAACCGAAAGAATATTGTATTGTAGTGGAAAACCACTAGAGAGACCATATACAGGGTGGTGCAACCAAGATACCCCATACCCAACAGGGTTATACATTTAAAAAAAGTTAAGTTTGCCACAAACTTTTTGAGACTCCCTGTACTATGGCTATATTTATACAATATAGCTTTTTTGACTTGATATTATAAACAAAAAAAAATTAAACAAATTCCTCACCATTTTTCCACAATCGTTGGTTGCACCACCCTGTATTTTTCAAAAAGATTGGCCAACCTCGATAAATCAAATGGGGATTTGTGTAAATTCAATATGATGTGGTATATTTTAAAATTTAGCGGACTTACTAAGATTAAGGTTGTTTGTTCAGCTTGTAGTTTGGCAAGGATTTCTGAGGTTTCAGTGAATTTATTGGTGATTTTGTTCATATGTTATGTGATATTTCTTGATTCATTGTCAAGAGAAGCAATATAGGATAAAAATTGTTGTTCAATCTGTTGGATCTAATCAATTCTACTTCAAATATTTAATCGGGTGTTGAGAGTACAGGGTTATTCATTATATTTTGACACCCATCTACAGCTCTTATTGCGAGTGATAGAAAAAAACTTTAAATACAAAAGTTTTGGTTTTTTTCACGTAGTATCTTCTGGTGATAGCGGAATCAACAAATCGAAATCATAACATAGAAAAAATTCATTAAGTCATATTTTTTTAAATGGAACACCCTGTATATTATTGACTAAAATGAAAGATCTCTTCAATCTGATTCTAAATATATATGGTTTGTAGGCATTTGGTTCAGTCACTTTGAAACTATTTGAATTTAAAAAATATATTTTTTTAAACTACAACAAATATTCACAACACTAACTTAATCATATAAACTATCAACATTCCATTAAAAACGAAGCTACATGTTTCCTACATAACCCCCGTTGTTTTCTAAGCACTTGCGAATATTATGTAATAATTTATTATTTATAGAAGAGGTGATGAAGTTTGGATTTTCTCTGTTCAATTCTAATACTGCGTTATTGAGTGTTTGTCTTATTACTTGTAAACTTTATCAAGTATCTCAGCACAATATTCAATTTCGTTGTCATGATTACGACGTTTCCAAGGCAATTTGATTATATTCAGAGTAACAGGCTATAATGAATGATGATTTCTAATTGTGGAAAAATAAATTATAAACTCAAATAGTTCCAAAGTGACTGAACCAAATGCCTACAAACTATATATATTTGAAATCAGATTAAAGAGATCTTTCATTTTAGTCAATAATATACAGGGTGTTCCATTTAAAAAAATATGACTTAATGAATTTTTTCTATGTTATGATTTCGATTTGTTGATTCCGCTATCACCAGAAGATACTACGTGAAAAAAACCAAAACTTTTGTATTTAAAGTTTTTTTCTATCACTCGCAATAAGAGCTGTAGATGGGTGTCAAAATATAATGAATAACCCTGTACATCAACTGAACAGTTCTCCAACAAGATTACTTCATGTGTAAGGAACCTCGTGATTCTATTATCCTGATGGTCTTGAGAAAGAATCTTCAAAAAATATTCATTGTTACGCATGCAGATGCTCTGCAGTGAAAAAAAAATCTCAACTCCTCGAAGGCGTGCCGCGTAATCACTGGTAACCATGGTTACAGTTAATGAATATCTATTTTCGAGTCTCTGCCCCCAAGAATTTGCATCCCTTCATCCACCCCTTGTCGTCGCCTGGAGTTCGCGGTACGTTGTTTCAAATAAAATCGCCACATCTTTTTTTTTTCTTTTTCTCCAGATCCCAGTTTTTTCATGGAATCCTAGGTAGTGTAGTAAAGCCACTAAAACTCCTCCTTGAGAGCATACGCGATCCTAGGGTACCCTCATTTTATTCTACCTCCTAAGTTCCAATGAAAGTGATTTTACTTATTCTGGTCGGAGTTACACTCTCCCATGTGTGTTTCTCTTGTTGTACGCTTCCCAGAGATATATTATTTTAGGAGGTGTCGCATTCTCTTCCCCACATCTCTCGGGTGTCTAATGAGACCAGTTAAAAAAAAGCTTAATTGAGTCACGATGAAAGTCTTTCATGTTATCCACCTTTCTGCAGATGAAGCATCGAGAAAAGCCCTTGAATGCCTGGAAGGTTTTCCAAGTGATTCTTGTGTTGTGACATAGTTCAGTTGATGAGATTTCTCCTGGACAAATCCTCACTGATCTCACACTTGGGCTCTGATCCCACTAGCGCGGAGTCGATTTCTGCAGTAGGTAGCGAATTCTGGTTTCCACCTTGCCGCTTTGCTACTTCTTTCTCCGTTTACCAGAATCAGATTTATTTTGTTTTGTGCTTTGACAAGAGCCGTTACATCTTTCCAAAATTCTAGTGTCTTTGAATTGATTTCAAATACCTCTAGTGCTTGGCTAGCCTCAGTATTGGTTGAGAGTCCTCTTTCTCTTGATCAGAGTCCGATTTATACCGCACTGATTCCTGCATTAAAATCGTGGATATCTTCCTTGAGATTTCCGTGACACCCACAGATACGCCAAACTTTGATTGTCTGTGTTTTACATACCCACCAAAATAGACATTCCTCTTGTTTAAGCCTGCCAATCCAGTAAATGACTAGATTCATTAACTTTTATTCTAATCGAGGTAAAGGCTTTGTAGAGATTTCTCTTCTTGGCTTTGTCTGTCCTGACATGTTACTTGAAGAGTACGGTAGCGCTCGCTTCTTACTCTCGCGAGTATAATCTTCCGGTCCTTGGTCATCATCTATCAAACCATTCTCCAAGAAAAGCCTATCCAACGTCCTTATTCCATGCACCAAGGATAAATGGTCCAACTCTAGTTATTCCATCTCTGATGAGTGCGTGCATGGTTTGGAAATGGGGCTGTGTCACTTTCTGCAACGTTCTTAGCTTCATTGACTTCTCTTATCAGTGATCCTGGGGGGCCATAGAGCACCGCTGGAGTAACTTTTGACTCGTAGATCTGTTTTATCCTTTCCTTCCCTCTTTTGCCACGTCTCACCAATCCCATCAGCCTGCCAGCCATCTTAGTAGTTTTCGCCCTTTCACGATAAGGCATTCAGACATGACCCCATGGTTTCACTGCACGTGATCCTACACAATCCTGCTCACAGAACTGGTGTTCGGATAATTCTGCCAGCAAAAATAAACAGTGCCGACGTCCTGTTTTCTATTTTCCAAGTGTTGCAACTGCTCCAGACCTCGCAAGACTTTGCCTCGATTTCCTTGACAGGTTCTCTTTCAATTACCAAAAGCTGGTCGTCCGCAAAAGCTTGTACACCGTGTTACCCCATTGAATCAAATCTGCCCTCTATACTCAAAATACAGCGTTGATCCTAAACTAGACGCTTGCGGACAACCCTTTTTCTTTCCCCCGATGCTTCTGACCTCACGCCCCCTCATGAAAGTCGCGCGATCACCACTGGTCAGGCGAGAGTAAACGCTGAGGAATACTTCCTTCAATACCTTCCCCATTGCGTCCATGGTGGGCATCCTGCCCTTGAAACCCTTTTGCTGGTAGCTGATTTTCTTCTTACTCTCGGTCCAGCTCCTTATCCTTTCATTAACAAGTCTATCAGACAAACATCCAGTATTTTCTCAACCCTCAAATTATGATATTGTGTCTACTTTTGGAAAAGATATCACCTCCATCTGATAGTGATACCCAGGCACCCTCTGCTTTTATCCTGACGTGAGAAAGATGTGGACGCAGTATTCTTTAGATGACTGCAGTTCGTGTGGTTATAACTGCATCACTTATTTCCAAGCCAATAAAATCAAAGAGCACTTTTGATTAATTGTAATGAGTTTGCGGATTCAAGAACAGAGAATGAAAATAGCAGGATTATCTCGTATTAAGCGATTTGAACAGTTGGTTTCATCAAAAGCAGCAGTGTTGATCATTTTGTGGCACAGCAGCTAGCTTACAAATGATTTTCTGCCCACACACGTTTATCAATAAGTGATTAGATACAGCAAGAAAAACAGCAGTCCAGCATTGAAATGAATGATTGCTGGTTATGGAGAAGATGCGGACGTGATTCATGACACGTCGAGTTGAATGTTGTTCTGGACGAAGAAGGGACAAATAACATACAATTGAACTTTCGTGATCAACGGCTCAATAATCAGGATAAATGAAAAACTGAAGAGAAAGCAACCCACATCCTGCTAACAACATGGAACTATCTTATACAAAAAAAAGTTACAACGGAACACAAATAAGGAGAAAAACTGCAAGATGAAAGAACCACTAGATTGATTCAAAAAGTTAAAATTACAGGAAATAGGGAGGCATGGAAGACACATACTGAGAAAATAATCCGATCTGACTGGCCAGAAACGGAGCAACGAATACGAAATTTCATTAGCAGGAGTTTATCTTCGAATTTATCTTCAATACAATCAAGTTACAGTTGTTCAGAAACCAGAGACCATTGAACCAAAGTTTGTGTGCAATATTTAACAAATTGGCGACGGTGTCAGAATCTTGATGGCTCTAGTGATGTGGGCCAAAATAATAATTTTCAAAACGACTGAAAATGCATTAATTTTTTACCAATAGTGAATATCTATAAATATGATCTAGACGATACAACCATTAATAACTCTTCACTTACTTATTAGCGCAGCCCAAAGCCAATCCAAACAGATGCTGTCAAGCCATTCCGTCATCTGCAAAAATAAACAAATTATTTCATTAGGAGTGTACAAATATTGCATATTGATATATTTTTTTAAAAAAATAAACAGTTGCCAATATAAATTGGAATTTTTCAGATGTGTGACTCACAAATTATGGTAATGCGAGGAAATATGATGGCATTTTCAATAGGTTTTCCATTTGAATGTTGATTTTATTGGTGATTTATTATAAATGATGAAAATGGACCAGAGCATTATGACTTAATATTTGTTTTATTTAGAATAATTGATATATCTACATAAATCTTTCATTTGCATATTTTTGTCATGGATCAATTTCCTAAGAATTTTAATCGAATTCTTTCTTAGGGAGATTTGGTTGTTTTCTCAATTGATGTTATTTTCTGCAGAGTTTCTAGTTATGATCTCCACATTAACTTGAATTAATATTAAAACGAATTTATTGGGTTGTATTCCTTGTTTTGAGTTTTTATACTTCAGCCTTTTCTAGTTTGCTCCCTTCATTATATAAAGTATTCAATGTTAAAAATGGATGGTTTTCATCATCAAGCAACCTGGCTATCATGATTATTTTTATAAAATGGGCATCAGTTTTGTCACTTCTTTGTTTTCTACATGTATTCAATCCAATAATCAGGCAAACATGACCAAGAACGGGGCGTTGCCAAAGTATCCCGGTATGACGCTTGCTATGAATACGTAGTTATGGGTCGCGGGCTGCTCAATTCTCACCCTCAGTCGATTGAATTTGATTGACACTGACGGTGCGTTTTTTGTTTGTTTGTTGATCTCGTTTTATGTGAGCAGAGGCGTGTTGGACAATGTAACGGCTAGAACAAGATTATCTGTCATGTTATATATATCGTATATACAGGGTTTTTCACTTAAAACTCCCCACGTCAATATCTCGGAAACGAATAGGAATATTTGATTTCTGTAAAAAGTAGTCAATGTATGGGGTCGAGTACTTATTTTTCACAGTTAAAAAAATTCGACGCCTACCAAGAGTAAAGCGTCGCGACGCATCGAAAATATTAATCGATTGCAGGAACTTTGAAATTACGCGCATGCAAAAGTACAAGTTATTCATAAACTTTTTTGTTATTCAGTCGAACTCATTTATTCTACTCAGTTTTGAGATATACAGTGTGTCCAAGATAAGAATGTCTATCATGGGGATCTTGAAAACCGTGAGAGATACAAGGTCGGTTAAATGGAGGCAAAGTTGCGTATTTTGATGCTTAACAAAATGCCGTTTTGAATGCCAAGAAATTCCGACTAAGTCCGAAATTATCCGAAAAAAAACGAAATTTTTCAAAATTGTTTTCATTTTTTTCTGACCACATTTGAAGAGATATTTTGAAATGAATGGAACTTCTTTATTGCCACTTTTTGTCCTTTACATGATAGCGTTATTAAATTGAAGAACCGACGTTTCGTCTATGAGCAGCCATCATCAACTTTGTTTTTTTAAATACGGTCCTGGATTTTTTATTACGATTAATATTTTCGATGCGTCGCGACGCTTTACTCTTGGTAGGCGTCGAATTTTTTTAACTGTGAAAAATAAGTACTCGACCCCATACATTGACCACTTTTTACAGAAATCAAATATTCCTATTCGTTTCCGAGATATTGACGTGGGGAGTTTTAAGTGAAAAACCCTGTATATATATATCGATGCACCTAATGATCTTGTATCATTAAGAAAGACGGGATGTTGCAGATATAAGATAAACAAAACTCTTACAAACTTACAAAAGATTTATTCTGGAATTCCGGGAGAGTCAAACGAAAAAGTAAAACGCCTTGCCACAGATTTAAAATATTTTTATAAGAGAATAATATGTCAGTTAAATATCCAGAATAACTTTAGTTCTCATATCCACCATTTCACAAACTCTCAAATACCGTATACATATTAAATAAAAATGCAGCAGTCTTCTCAAACCACAAACGACTTTTCATGTCAGGGCTTTCTCTGTTGAAAGCAATTCTATTTTGAAAAATGCGATTCTTTCCGTTACTTTAATGTCACAAATGTTGGAATACATTTACTCACAGGAAGGTTGAAAACTTTATACTTGATGTGAATATTTGCTGGATGCGGATATGAAGTGAATATAATGGGACAGAATAATGTTGGGCAATTTTTTGTTTGAGTGAACAAAAATGTACCACGGTTCCAACCATGTGGAAATAAAATCCTTTTTGTAGGATGATTCTGCGAATGGTTCGACCATTATTACACGGAAATTCCCATAAGAAAATCGCAACTCATTACTGCATATTTGTGTACCGTTCAAGGTTGGAAGTCGAAGCTGGCCTGGTACTCCGTGTACTGTAGACTTCCATAGCGACACTTCGCTCTCTGCATAAAATGAATGAGAAAGCGACGCTCGCTAGGATTCGACAGATACACGGAGTCCCAGGCCTGAGTCCTCTCTGGTATGTTAGAGAACGGACGTGATAGTTCAACAAGTGTTTAAGAGAGTTCCCAACTTCCGGCAATCTGGACTCTCGGACTGATCCATTAGCTGAAAGAGAAAACGTCCAGCAGGGGGCGCCACTAACAGGGAAACAGCGCAGAAACTCGCACCCACATCCACTGTCTTTTGTGATACTTCTCCTTACTGCCACCCTGATCGACATCAACCCATGAAGAATTGATGTCTACCAGTATGAAAGCTTGGCAGAAACGAACCTCTCGACGAGATTCATGTATCAGGACAGCAGAAGTGGGCGGGGATCGACGCACCATCATCGGACACACGGCGTATACCTACTGGGGGGCTATACCTCTCACTTTTTTGGATTTTTGGTATCAACGCGAGGTCATGTAACTCGGTGATAGGAGTCCTTCTTGGTAGGTTGAGGGCAGCGCGTTAATATTAATAATAATTAATTTCGCTTCCTTTGGACGTGCGCAATTTTGACATGTTGCACCATACAGGACAAGCATAAGCAACGTCTGCTTTAAATTTCGCCGCATCAGTTTTGAATAGAATATAGTAGCTCATCTGCGCACATAACCATTTGGATTGGCTCTGTAGTAGGAGTATCAAAGGGAAACGTGTCTAAAAGTACTGGCGATAGTACTGTACCTGATGGCCCTCCTGCATGCTTAAGATCCGGATGCCTTAACAATTGAGTCATGTGGATCATGGATGGATCATTGATAGTAGAACTGGTACTGTTAGTTCAAGGGATGATCATAAGAGATGTTGAATGAGAAGGGATGTAGGATAGCAGGAATCCCAGAGCAGGTGACGAAAACCGGTTTTATCAGACTTCCGGAATGTATTGAAGTAAGTGTAACAATTTATATGCGGTATGCGGCCATTTATTTTCAAGATTTTTAGAAGCAAAATCCCCAATAATTGACCCCATATTGTTACATCAATCATAACGATAAGCGTCCTTCTACTCCCTCGTGCTATATTATCTTTGTAAAAAAACCTCAACCAATGGCAATTTTATCGGAACAAGCCTGTCAGAAAAACCCAAATAGCAGCGTTCTTCCCGTTCCAGATCATACATTAAGATGACAAGCGTCAGAATTAAACGACTTAAGCTCTGAAAGATCTATGAAATACAATTTGTCTTACAAAAAACGGATATATTTGTGTCTTGAGCACACTTTATAACTGTTTTTAGGAAGATTATACGGGAATGATTGATGGTGGGTTTCGAGCACCATAAAGACACATATGGTGCTCCTAATGGGTTTTTTTTTAGAGAGGATATGAATGCGGAACTTGATCGGTTGAAGAATTTCTGGAGAAGTTCGAGAACAATCAATTTGAAGGAATCAGTTTTTGGCAACAGTTTTATAGTCTGTTGCCATTTTACCTTGTTATGTTATCTGTTGACAGTGGTCAATGTGATACCTGAATTTTTTTTTGATGGTATTTTGTGGACAACAACTATTATTATTCTACCGCTGCTTCTAGCGATTACGGTATAGAATTTCATACCAGTGGTTTGAGAATTTAGTTCTTGTGAATCTAGTGACCCAGAGTTTTAGTGACCAATTGATAATAAACGTTCATTAGGCTCTAACGAATCACCACCGCAGTTCGGTGACTACATCATATGTCTTGCATGCCTCCATGAAGACGCCCAACCTTCGTTTTATCATGGTGATTACGGTGTTGAAAGCTAAACAAATGTCTATATTAAAATAAATTCATTCATTTTGTTACAAATAGATCCAAACGCTTGTAGGAAGAAAATTTTATTCCACAATATCCACAATTCTGATACGGCCCCCTACCGTATCAGAACATAGTTTGCTAATTTATCATGAAATCAAACATGCCCCAACCAACCACACTGATTAACCTGTTGGAATTAGTGTTGGTTGAACAATAAAACACGTCAAAAAATTCCGAATTGAAGAAAAAATAAAATGTATCGCTTGTAAGAGCTTGGTCCACATCTATTAGGATTTGGAGCTGTTAACTGGCCTCCAAGATCATCTCATTCTATACCGCTGGATTATTTGGAGTTATTTACCAATTAATAATTTTTCATGAACCGTTTTCTTCCATAATGAGCTGTTGCAAATCAAGTCCTGTGATTCATTTTTCGCAGCTGTAACTCATGGGTATTTCACATCAGCAGAATAATTTGATAACAGAGAGCTATTGTAAGTTTTGAATAAACAAAGATCAAGTGTATTTGTATAAAACAATGAATGAGTAATGTTTTTCCATTTTCCGTCTGATTAAGATGTTGAATCATTTCAATTTCAACTGTTAACTATTCTGATAACGATGAACGATGAGAAAGTAATTATGAACAAATTAGATCCAAATCAATACAAACTCATTTCAAAGTCACGAGTCGAGAGATAATTCATTTTTGATATCAAACAGCTGGCTTGAAAAAAAATTAATGACCGTAAGCCATGTGGCCCAATTTTTGTTGGTAGGGATATATTAATCAATAATTAATCAATTTATGGAGCTCCTGAATAATTTATTAGTAAGAATTAATGTTTGTTTTACATTTTTTGTGAATGCTGTTGACAAGTTTATTTAATGATTTTTAAATTTTGAAATTATGGTTTAAAAAAATAGTTTCGACGTTCAAATAAATTTGGTTTAATAAGAGTAGGAAAAAAAAAATGTATCATGTTTTTCAACATCAAAATTGATTTTCCTCGAAAACGGTTGACTTTAGAGCTTATGATCAGGAGTACCTTTTTGTGAAGTGAACATTAGGGGTGGTATATATGTATATAATTTTTTCAGTAGCGTAGAAGTTGGGGAGACAAACACTCACCACCCTTTCAAAACCTTTACCAATTTTGACATTAAAAAAAATATTCCGATTAAAAAATGCTTACAAAAGCTGTTTTCTGTACGATAAACGGTAACGGAGATATTCGCAAAAGAGGTTTTTTTTTCAATTTCATGTATCTCGAAAATGGTCAATTTTTAAGGGTAAGTTGATAGAAACTTTTATTCATATTTTTGGACGAGTGCTCACTTCCTAAAGTCCTCGCATATATTATGAAACACCCTGTATACTCGGTAGTTTGATTTTAATCAATTTAAAGAAAAATAGGAAGCATGATAGTAATTCATGTTTCCTCCACTTCGTGAGCTAGATAATAGGAGAATAAAGTAGAAATACCAAAGAAAAAAATGATTTCAATAAATAGAATTATCGGCGCTAGCAATTTTGAGAATTTTGGTTTGGAAAGTCAAATTTCTTTTTTTTTTTGGTGTAAAGAGTTTTGACGTATGGGTAAAAAAAATTATTAAAATCATTATATTCCAGTTCGTGATATTATGGCGTATATAAAATTGTTATCTAGATAATTTGATCAACATAATCAAGATAATTTTATTGGTTGTAAATTGAAGCAGTTATTATGAAATCTTTATAAAGCTAGTTGCGTAAATTAGATTAAGGGGCTATGAGATTATTTTATTAAAGAGAGTCCATATAAATATCTCTGGAAGTGCATTGTTTTGAAGTTATAAGATGTTGGACTTTTTTTGAAAAATCGTTTTTTTACAAATTTTACCAAAATTTCAAAGACTTACCAAATATTTTAGTTTTATAAATAATAAAAAGACACTCACTGACTTTGTCGTAGTTTTTATTCTTTTCCTGAATAGAACATAAAAAAATACAACTTTTTTGCCTCTATTGTTTTCCTCGTCATCCAGGTAATTGAGAATCCTTTATCTCTTTGAACAGCGTTAGAAGATTGATAGACAGAAAGTTAAACAGAGAAATATTTGACTTTTTTACCTATCTCGGAAAAATACATTCAAGCTGAAAATAAGACTGATTTGCTATGACAGATAGAATAATAAATATGTCGAAATTGGAGGTTCGTGAGAAATACAAGAGCCCAGAATGTTGAAGAACTGTTTACTTTCAATATTTCCAAAAATTTGTTTACTTATACTATACTGAAGATATGTTGAACTTTGGAATTGAATCTTCAAGTTTTGAATGTGAATTTGTAGGTTGTGATTGCAAAAAATACAAAGGAGTAGGATGATCTATGTTTCACAAATTGTCGAAAAATCTCACAATGAGTTTAAGTTGAAGAAGTTTGAAAAGGTAAACTTAAAAAAAAATATTTTGAAACGGTAAAATTGACAAAAAAGATCACAAACTGGCATAATTTTGGTTCTTAAAACTAATCAAAATCGTCTCAAAACGTCAATCGATGAATTAAATGTGACATTTTTAATCAACAACGATATTTTTCAACAGTTTAATTTCTGACTTTTGAATTCAGCACACCATTTCACAAAATTGGAAAAATATATCTTACCATTTTTTGCCAGATCAAATCCTGTTATTTCCAATTAAACTGAAGCACGAATCTCGACGAATTTTCGAAAAACTTAAGTTAAAGTCGCGTTCCCACTGAGTCACATTCGCACCACATCGCGTAATAAAATAATCGACGCAACAGCAACTCGCGTTGTTCAAATCCCGCCGCTCCGAGAGCATCTGTTCGGTCCGCCGTCAAATTTATTCCGAAAACGTTCTTTCAGCTATAGGTCGATTCACATCAGACAGAACCGGCTTACACTTTGTTTCTGAGTAGATTAATTCAATATAATCCATAAGACATGTCGCACTAAGCTGATAGAGTCAAGAATAAGTTCATTTTTTAAAGGTTTAATTTTTTCTATAGAGTTGATAAACGTCATATCAATGCTTCATTTATTTCTAATGAGCTATAACATCGAAAACATTATATTTTAAAGGTCTTGCGGTAAGTGTTTTGTTGGTTAAATTATTGAAAATATTCTAGATATCAATTTCAATTCCGATCTCAGTTTGCCTTTGAGGTTATATTAATATTGATTTTTGAAAAATAGCCGTGAGTAAAAATAGTCCAGACCTTTACATTCCAAAGCATCATTCAAATCATTATTACTCACACTCAATCTGATCTTGTCCAATTAGGAAACTTGGACCCCACTTCAACTTTTTTTTTTTTATTGTCGGCAGCTTTTTTATTTTGTTCAAATCCACAAATAGAGCTCAATGAGTTTTCCAAGAAGAAAGTGATGAATTCTTGTGCCCTGATAAAATAATTCCTGATGAGATGAAATGGTGAGAAATAAGATGTGAAAGGGTTAAACACTTAAAAAGACTTGATAAAGAGAGTAGCTATATTATTTTCCAGCGGGTATTGATGGCTATTACCCACGACGATGAAGTTATAGCCATCACCCGCGCATGGAGCACAATGGGATATTATTCAACGAGTGGGTGATGATGAGAAGCGTAATCATCTGAGTGAGTAATAGCCATTACCCTCAAATAGAATACAATACTTCTTCTATGATAATTCAATAATTGAAGCGAACTATGCAATATTTAATTTCTTCTATGACTATTCAATAATAGATGTATTATACATCCACTTTCTATTGGTTAATTTAATGTAGCTCGTTACTCATACCAGTGACTTTTTTTTATTACTCAGTTGTTTTTTACCAATGAAATGATCTGATGTCATCACTCCACTCCACTTTTTTAGAGCCAATCAGAACATTCGACAAAATGTCAACCTTCAAATCCATCATTTTCAAACAGCCCATTTGACCGTCCATACTTGTTTTATAGTCATCGTCACATTGTGTTGACAACCTAACCTCACTTTAAGTACAGTCGTTGTCATGAAAATAAAACTAAATATTGTAAAAAGGTCGCTTCAATTATTGAATTATCATAGAAAAAGTATAGTATTCTACTCGCGGGAGATGGCTATCACTCACTCAGAAGATTACACTACTCGCCTACGGCTAGTATATGACAATTGAATAGAATCGTATTATGCAAATTAATCAATAAAAAATCACATTAAAAAATTGACCATTTTGACTGTTGGAGGACAAAGTGAGGTTGGGTTAGCACACTCTAGTCAAAATCAGCTTGAAAAGTGTCATGATGGAATTTTCATTGATTGAAATGAAAATGAAAATAAGCAAAAAAAAAAGTCACTGTATGAGTAAATAGGATCTCTGCACGACCATCGGATCCCTCAAGACTGTGTATAATGTCCGAGGTCATTTTGCACCTGTTAACCTCAACTTCTAATCCTATTTACAACATTGCTGGCGGTATCAGTTCATTTGCATTGTCCACATCGAATAAGCGAATAAGACTCTAGCTTTCCAACTTAGGCAAAAGCGGATTAATGCGATTAATAACGACTTGGGACGTATTATGAATTGAGTATCAAGGAAACTAATTCGGTGTAACAAGGTATAAACTGCTTTCTGTTGGTACGACCAAGCTGGAGCAAAGGTCTCTTTTTCCTGTGACACTTCTCCTCAAGTAGAACTTTCAACATCATGCACGGACTTTGATTTTCAAGGATTTCTTCGTCTTCAGAAATGATTCTCTGGTGTGTTTTCCCATCCTCATTATCAATTCCCCCTGTCTTCCTACTTTGAGAGATATCTTTCCGTATAAAAAATAAAAGTTTACCGTTAGGCTTATTACCTGGATAGACCATAAACACCACCAGATAGTTCTCTAAACATCTTACTAAAATCAATAATTTGAGTAGACAAATCCTGATTATTGTTCACAAGCGCTTTTTATAAAAACAAAAATAAATTTGCATCCTCTTCCTCAACATGAATACACTACTGATTGATAAGTCACATTGGTTGAATATTTGTATTATTCAGAAGAGTTTGAACCTTGCCATAACAGGTGGCTATTTGCGAACGTCAGGGCTAATCACCGACACCAGGGAATTCGTCTCACTTCATATAGTGGTTTTGCCAAATCCATGACACGGTAACATTGGTTGAACGTCTCTTCCAAAAGACGGTGCACCTCTTAAAACCAAATTTTAATATCGGCGTTGACCGGCCCAGAATTCGATCCAAGGTCCAGATGCGTGAGTAGTCCATGCACTAACCACTGCGCCACAACGCTGATAATTGTGAATTATTATTTTCGACGTTTTTGGCCTCATTACCTGGCAGGCCTTATTAGCCGACAGTACCTTATGAGGCTTTTGAGAGCAGCAGTACCAAATCCGACCTATGCATGAGAAGAAGTCACTGAATATCTATTTTTCTACTTTCATTTTGAGCACCTCGTCATCCATATCGATATTTTTGTTATTATGTTGGAAAGAAGAACTTTTCAACCCGTAAATGCCGCGGTCACACGAAACCCTCACTAAAAGAGCCATAGAAGACTGTTATTACACCAAATTTATTGTCATAAGAAACGCTTACTAGAAGTGCAATTCTAGATGGTTATTAAACTAAATTTATTGATGTTGTGAAGTTCATTATTACTTCCGTTTTCTATTTACTGTATCTTTTTTTCCTCAATTTTTTTACAATACGCATTGTCCTTGGAAGAAATAAACCAGCGATCGATAGACTCATTAGTAAAAACTAACCAAATGGCACAGTTCATATACAGTTGGTTCACTTTATGTCGGAACGCTTGAAAATCGTGTCCTCAACCTCAAAGCGATTGGCCGTTATTCCTAAGAACAAAAAAACTCGCTTTTGGCGACGAGTGAAGCTGATTCAGTCTTTAGTTGATATTCGATGCAAAGGGTTCATTTAAAGTTATACGCTATATTTTTTCAAATTTTGATTAGAATTATCATCATTTGATATAAACCTGTGATTTACGACTTTCACATGACCAGTGATTGTTTAAGACAAATCCAGATGTTTGGCATCGGTGTTTGCCAGTCTCCTCATTGTATCAACCAATTCAAGTGGAAAATTGGAATTCGATTTTCAATGTTTATGTATATTTTTTAGCTGAGTCACATTTTCTATGTTTACGATCATAGAATAATGTTTAAATGTTTACGATATTGGAATTTACTGCCGTCATTTCATAAAGGTTTATGATTCCGCGATTTTTATTAATGTACCTTAGTACCTTTATACTGATTTATTTTACTTACTGAAAGACGTGTAGATAATATTTTTATGAGAAAAAATACAGCTGAGGTTTATTTTCCATAGAAATTATTCACTCTGCTTTAATCAGAAATAATCCAAATCCATCTCTGCTTTTATAGTGGGAGCAACGGATCCCGCGCATGGTACCGAACCATGAAGCGTCATTATTATGGTTACAAGAGTGTGGGTGGTACTGAATCGTGGTGATCTATCGCGTTTAACGTTTTATAGAGGTACGAATGATAGAATCGAATCACAACAGATGGCTGTTGCAAATAGTGAATATTTTAAAGTACACATAAACGTTTAATGGACAATTTTAAACTCGAACAAGCAGCTTGTTTGCATAGTTTAGCCTGGGAATGATTCTCATATAAAATCCGCCATTTTTGATAGGTTGGAGTTAATGGCTTGTATTTATGAATATCGATATTTTATACACTCTGCAGTTTTACGTTCTCTATATAATAAATTCTACATTTATTGGATCAATATCGTGTTCATGTCCCATGAATAGAAAATGAGAATTTAACTATCAAAATGTAGAGTCCAGTTTCGAACCTCATTGGTCCGTTTCTAGCTGATGAACATCAGGTACTACATGGCTACTCCGGCAAGACGCATAGCTAAAGACAAGAAAATGATCAGGTAGAGTGTGACTTGCCGAATTTTGTAAAAAACGCCACAGGAAGTCGTCCCAGCTGTGCAGAAAATGAAGCCGTTCTAAATGATAATGGTAAATTTAGTGGAAATCCTTTTGCTGACATTGGATTGGGAGTAATTTGTTGTTATGTATGTAAGTTATGACTGAAATAATTCAGGCTGTGGTCCTTAATAGCCATAAATTCCACTTATCGCTGTTATGCAGGTTCGATTTATTGTAGAACAATAGTCTTGATTCATCGGATTCTCCTATCCTATGAAGGGTTCCTTTATGACTGCCGCTGTTTACTTGATGGGAATGTCGTGGGAATATTTATATTTAATATTTGGCTGCCGCACAGTGTCTATATCTTGTAGATCGTGGTGAAGTTGTGACTTTGTTTGTAAACTCTTCAGCTGAGTACTGTAAATCAAATAAAAAATAATGACTATAAAAATTCAATCTTTTTCAAATGGATTCTTTCAGGTTCAGTTAGAATAACATCACAACTGAACTCATTGCACATTTTTGTTACCAGCTTTTAGCGAGCAATAAATTCAACGACCGCATCTTCAAGCTCAAGGAGCACATGAATAACCATCAGACAATTTCAGAATAGATTTGATATATTTACTTGAATAGAGCAAATGTAACAAGAACTCACGGCAGTATTAGACTCACTACTTTCGATATAGAAACGGTAAACATAAATCTATGACTGAAAAAAAATTGTTTCCTGATAATTTTGCCTGATGTTAATGAACATCATTTTTCACCAAAGCCGATGGTGGAACCCGCAACTAATCCAAACCAGATCAGACTAAGATCAACTAACCTGACACAATTAGGCAAATTCCCGTGATCCTATAGATTTCAAGCCTACATGCGGTTATTTTAAGTATAGTGCTCCAAACAGTTTAGTTTAGGATTGTAATTATAGTGAAAAACAATGTCGATAATATTTCAAATATCAATGGAGCTCCGACAAATATGATGATAATGGAAGAATGATGATAAGTTGAGAAGGGCCAAATGTGGGGATTAGAACATAATTAATCAAAGACGTCGAGTTATGAGAAAAGTTTGGACTTGGAGACTTCGCAGAAATAGATTCAAATAAATCATGTGAGAAATTGAGTGAAATGTTGGCTTCATTTACGTTAACTTATCAAAACAGTTTTGAAGATTATCACGTCAAAAATTGAGATAATATTATATATAGTAGTCGATTATATTTTATAATCATTTTTATTATTCCTGAATGACCCAGTATAAGAATATTGAATTCTCTTATTTTTACCTTTGCTTTTATGTCCATTGAATATTTTACAATAATGTATCCATCATATAATTCAATATCCGCCCTCCATAAATGCCATGCAAAGTTCAAACAACTATTTTTCAATAAATTGAATAGTGATTAATCTCTTGGGGACTGTTTTGGTATTGATCGGTTAGATTATACAAAAAAACTCATAACACTGGAACATGGCACAATATGCTTTTTTATTAAAATTAAAATGAGAAAAATGAAATTCAGAGTTGGTATCTTGAGTTTTTTGAATGTGGGTCTTCGGTTAATTTTTATGAACAACTACTTTTGGTGGTATCGAACTATATTATTCGTAAAAATATTATGATTCTCATCATTGCTTCATGTTTATTGATTATAGGACTATTTATTATATAACATATGTGTTATCTCCCAAATCTGTATCCCTTTATATTTATACCCAGGATTATAAGGAATTATGAATAAACTTGCAGAGACACAATAGTACATTTTGTATCAAGGGCGGAAAGTAGATGATTTTGACGAGGGTATAAGTAGCAGCACGAGCGAAGCAAGGGCAGATATTAGCCGAGTCAAAATCATCTTCCGTCCGTGGTACAAACAGTGCTTTTTGTACAACCGGTTTGTAATCATTTGAAAAAGAATAGTTATGAAAATCAAAAATAAATAAAATGAAAATGATCGATACACTGCACTACACTGCTGACAAGTCAGACAACTGACAAGTGACAACTTTCAATCATGGCTACAATAGGTGTGTTCCCGTATTATTTTGTGGTGCGGATTCATTGTCACCAAGATTGTCACGAGATAAGTTCCTTTTAGTATGCTGGACTGACACGTGGTTATTGGATCCAGAGGCGTTGGGATCCAAGGAACCGTTGCTAAGCGACGCAAAAGTACTTTTTGTACAACCTACACGTAAAGTCCACTTTTCAATGCATGCGAAGCAGGCGAAAACTCGTTAATTTTGGCAGCCGGGCCTAAAAGTACTTTCGCGGCCGCGGGCGCAAAAGTAGGTCGCTTAGCAACGGTTCCTTGGATCCCAACGCCTCTGAATCTTATAGCCACGTGACAGCCTAGCATACTAAAAGGAACTAATCACGTGACAATCTCGGTGACAATGAATCTGCACCACAAAAGAATACGGGAACACACCTATTGTAACTTGTAATCATGATTGACAGTTGTCATTAAACTTGTCAGTTGTCTGACTTGTCAGCAGTGTAGTGCAGTGTATCGATTATTTATTTTTGATTTTCATAATTATTCTTTTTCAAATCAATACAAACACAAACTGGTTGTACAAAAAGCACTGTTTGTACCTCGGACGAAAGATGATTTTGACTCGGCTAATATCTGCAGTCGCTTCGCTCGTGCTGCTACTTATACCCTCGTCAAAATCATCTACTTTTCGCCCTTGATACAGAATGTACTATTTAGGCCCGGCTGCCAAAATTAGCGACTATCCGCCTGCTTTGCATGCATTGAAAAGTGGACTTTACGTGAAGGTTGTGCAAAAAAATATTACCGCTCGCCGTGCAGTAATAATTTTTTCCTACAGCCGTGCGGAAAATTCAATTTTCCGCACCGATATCCGTGTGGAAAATCAGATTTCCCGCACCTGTGCGGAAAAATCTTTCCGCACGGATATGTCAAAATAATCAATATCATAAGCAAACAGCAATCAGGTTTCCAGGTAACTATGGTCGCTCAGTTACACATTTCGACATTCATTATTATTTATTTGTCATTAGTTGCATCAGAAACTTTCAAATTACGAATTATATTCTTATTGCCGCACGTCTGTAGAAAAACTATTGTACCTAACACTTGCGGAAAATGTTTTTCCGCCCTCGGCTGCTTCACCGAACTCCGCTACGCGTCGGTCGGTGAACGGCAGACTCGTGCGGAAAAACTAATTTTCCGCACTTGTTAGGTAAATAGCTATATGAGAGCACGCGAGTGAAAATTCCATTTTACCGCACCATGCGCTCTAAGTTTATCATGTTACTATAGCAACGCTAACTTGTTCATTCTGTCAAGGGTGGCAAAATGCCAGAGACGTGTTTTTATTTCTTGTTTACTTCTTTTGTATATTTTGTAAATAAAATACTGTGTATAATTCGTATGGTGATTAGGTATTAACGCCCTCCAGTGATAACAAACCTCGCCTCACCGGCTCAATTTGCAAATTTTACTCCCGTGCGGTGATACCCTAGTAAAACCCGCGATTTCGCTCGCCTGTTTGTAAGTTAATATAGAATAACAAACTTTTTTATAAAACAATAAAAGGGGTAACATACTTCAAATAATGATATGTTCGCACAGATCTATCTTATACAATATCACTATTCTACTCGCCGTATCTCTTTTACATTCACAACACAACGCTAATATTTATTTTATTTGAACGCGGCTTGATGCTTTGTACATACCAATAGAGCATACCTCAAATTACTGTCATTTCTAATAATTGGAAAGAAATGGCAGATGCTGCCAAATGATGACATTCAACCAAAAAATTTGAATATAAATCTTGATTTCTCAAAATCAGCTATGAGTTAATGACGAATGAAACCATTTCCTTGGACTATTCCCGGATTAAACTGACAACTTTGCATATTTTAGCGGTTTCTGAGTTATGAGAATACAAACAGAAATATTTCCATGTTTATACAGGGTGTTCACTAATTGAATGCCGATACTTAAGGGTGATAATCCTTGAATGATTTTAAGACAAAAAGTTCATATGAACATAGGACCGCAAGAGCTTAGTTTTCAAGATACAGGGTGTTGAAATATTAAAAATAAATGATTTTTTTATAATTACTTTGATACTATTCCTGATATCTTTATGACATTTTGTACACGTCTTCTAGGCTTCAATATGCATTTTGTGATGTACAAACAATTTCATTATTTTTACCAGTGGAGTCCGTACGGGCTTTGCACTCACTATTTTTGGAGAAAAAACTTGTACGCCACTTCTTCCTTCTAGAATAAAAATTATTTTTGAAATTTCTATTCATTTCTGGGCCAACTTATTATCTTGATTTTTTTCAGTACGGCGCATGGTTTTCGCTCAAAAAAATAAAATCTACTTAATTGCATTGACACCCTGCTATGTCTTCAAATATTTTTAAATCAGTGGCGCCCTCTTTAACATTCCCATGCATTTTGATGCATAGAAGACGTGTACCAAATTTTAAAAAGATATCTGGAATAGTATCAAAGTGATGATAAAAAAAATATATTTTTTTCAAATTTCAACACCCTGTATCTTAAAATCTATGCTTTTGCGGACCTATGTCCATATGAACTTTTTGTCTTGAAATCATTCTACGATTATCACTCTTAAGTATCGGCATTCAAGTAATAAACACCCTGTATATGTAGAAGAAGAATATGATGCAACGCGACGACAAGAAAAAATGGTTTGGAGATATTCAATCGTTAATTTGGAGAATCAGATTAAAAGAATTTGCTGCCAAAATAAAAAATAAATAACTTGGTTCTTTGATTTTTACAATTCCTACACGTGTGGTCATTTGTAGAGATCTCAGGATCGATTTGTGTTGTTTCTCTGTTGTTCTTGTAATGTTTTTTTTGTTGTTTCTTGTCGCTTCTATGGTGTTTATCGATGTTTTCTTTGTTGTTTTTGTGTCGTTTATCTGTTTTTCGCTCTGTTCACCTACTTATTGAGCAGTGGCGGCTCGTGATGTGTAAGTATAGGTATGCGCTACCAAATCACGACCACGATGAAACCACGCTACACATAGATAGAGCTGTATTTCGATTTGTCGGCTCTGTGTTTATGATGTTTTAGTGTTGATTTTAGTTGATATAGGAAAAGTTATCTACTGAATCGTGACATCACACGCATAACGGCATCAGCGTTCATGTGTATCGTGAATATAACGGAGTAACAGAATGATAAGAGTGAGAACTGACAACAATTGTACTAGAAAATCTATGACAAATGTACCATATCTGTTAGTGTTGAACTAAAATAGCAAGATTAGAAACACACCTAGAAAATAGGCTTTTCTGCCCTAGTGTGTATCCAAATAGCGCACGTCGGCACACGTATATCGGACCATTTACCGAATAATTCCGACTTTCCGACCCATTTCCATAGCAACAATGCATCTGACTTGAGCGCCGAACGAATACACACATGGGCTGGGACAGACTGACAGGAAGCATAATAGGTGTGTTTGTTATGCTCCACTAGTGCACAATTTTCTACACTACAACACTCATTGTGGCTTTGTTTGTGAAATGTTCGTTTGTTTTTTAGAATAGAATATCTTTATTAAACTAGAAAAAGTATTCTATCCTAGAAAAGAGACAAACACACCCAATGACTATTCAACGGGGTAGAAGATACGCGTGAGTTTTGTGCTAATAGATATGGTATTTTTGCACTTCTGTGGGAGTCTCGGCAATATAAAAAAAGAGAAAATAGAAAAGTATTTTGTTATTAGGATTCACTTTTCAAAATATTATCTCTAGCGAGAAAATTAATTCTTGAAGATTTTGACGAATAATTGCTAATAGAATCAATAGGGCAGAATTATTCAATGAATGATGACAGGATTAAATTTAAGGGTGCACGTGCAAACGTTTTTGGGACTTCTCATCGTTTTCAAATTGGCATGGACTGATGAAGAAGATTTAATGCAAAATCGAAATTGACACCTTCATGTCTAATGTGTCTACTATGAATTTGCTCTTACAATTATTGATTAGTTTTTATGGTTGTGTTTCAAATCAATTCAAAACAACAAACACATTCTTGAACTGTTCTTTCAAAAATATCAAGTTCTTATTATGAACTTTTTCCATTATTTTGGTTCAACATGGATTATATTGATCTGAATATACTCCATAGAAGTAATCAATGCGATGTTTTGAACCTGTTAATACTTGGACATAACAAGCCTCCACAATGATTTGACATAACAGATATTATGTCATGCAGCCACCAAAATGCATCCAATATAACCGACCGCATTGTCAACCGATTCGGAACTATTTCGCTGGAAATCTGTTCCATGCTTTGCATATTAGTGCACTGTTTTACGTAACACAAAACACTAATTAACAACCGACGCCCCGCACAATGATTCGCCGCGCACAAGTGTTCAACTCATTTTTGCGGTGTATAAACACTTTTGGTAATCAAACTACCGTGAATGGAGAATGATGGAAAATGATTAAGCTTGTCAAACTGATTGGGAGATTTTTCGCACAGGGTGGTTCAATTAAATAGAAATATCAAACAAAAGTTGAGTTTTTGGGACTGTTGAGACAAAAAACAATGTAAGAACGCTGTGGCCTTATTAAACATAACATCTTGTTGATTTGAATTTTCCAGATCGTTGATTGTTAGGATTTGAACAGTCATAGATATCAGAATGATGAAGTTGAGAGATATCACAGCACTTTCATTGTCGACAATACACTCCATTCAATGATGACAAGATTATAATTATCACCTCGAGCATACACTGATGGTTCAAGCTCATGCACGGCGCAACCATAATTCTAGGCTCTTTGGTCAACATAACGTCCCCTTAAGGTGCCGCACTTCGGAAGACTTTGCGAAATGTAGTTCGAAGCTTATCAAACCGCTATTTTCTAGCCTGCACACGAGAACCACTAAAGAACCATCCATCAGCGGGTTCCTTTGCTTCTTTGTCCGCTGGCCCTAATGGCCTGTGGCTGAGGTGTTCGACTTTCAAAACAGGAAATCTTCCGCGAATCGCACGATGTAGAAAGCGCCTTCTAGGGTACGGTCGATTGCAAAAAAAACACGATCAGGTTTAAATTTAAAGTGCATTGGGTGTATATGGTTGTTTAGATTTATGCAGGATGCATTTCATCTGTGCACTTCTATTACTCACCTTTTAGCGAATGTGAGCGGAGAAACCTGAAAAGTAAATATACAATTAGTTGACAGAAAACATTTATTATGCAAAATGCAACTTTTTCCATAAAAAAGACACAAATGATAATGCATGGGAGTCTCACACAACTTATGTAAGAATCATTCATTGTCTTATTATTACGATTGTCCGCCATATATAGTAATTCTACTAGATTACGTCAAATTATAGATGATATAATATGTCATTATAATAAAATTAATTTGCATCACTAATATGTAAAGAAATTACAAGTTCTTATTTGGCAAAAGTATGCGGAGAGGAGAAACATTGTATTCATTGGTATAGTAAATAGCTTCCAGTGGGAACTGAGGTATTTGATCCATTGGGAGACTTTATTCCTTCATATTTAGCCTTGTATAAATCCAATTTGCTGAGAAATGAAAGCAATTTTTCAAAGTGGAATGTCGTGGAAGCTGTCAAAGATTAGATGTTCTAACTCAAATAACTTGGATGATCCTGACAAAAAAATAAACTATAATTTATAGAAACACAACAAATATACCTATCCTCGTACTTATAATCAAGATTTGAGTCGTCCTCAAGTTTGAGAACGGTCTGATCAAATGTACACTTGAGAATAATCTTGCCCAAGTATGCTGTACT
This sequence comes from Orchestes rusci, assembly GCA_958502075.1. NCBI lineage: Eukaryota > Metazoa > Arthropoda > Insecta > Coleoptera > Curculionidae > Orchestes > Orchestes rusci. The sequence continues at coordinate 23,930,273 of OY293312.1, forward strand.
GGAGTTCGCAATGAGCAATGCTTGGGAAAAAAATTGCGAGATTATATTATGTTATTATTATTATATCACAATTATATTTGCTTTGTTTGGGGTACTGGGGTTGTTTAGATAGCGTTGCCTGCCCTTTGATCATTAGAGGACCCAATAGATCTGCTGCAAGTACATAAACATAATTTTAAGAATGTGTACTAATAGCCTGCGCGGAACTAATTATCTGAAAGTCTTAGCTTGATCAATGAACTCCTGAAAATTCACAATATCTTGAGAGTTAGTTAGAAGCGGCTAGGTGGCCAAGTGGTCTAAGGCGCCACTCGACAAGGTCACCGGGGAAGTAGCTCGCGATCTGATCGGGTTCAAATCCCGAGGTGTGCAGAAATATTTTCTGACCGACATTTTTAGTGGTACCCTCATTGACTACTGTTACTGAGTAAACTGCAGTATTATTAATTACTGACAGTCAAAAAGTTTAAATAATTAGCCTAAATTAATTGGTCTCGCTAGTACAAATATATATCTAGGTTTTGTTCCCCATCATCAACTAAGTTAGTACTGCGATGGTCCTGTGGTTGTCGAAAAGGGTCTTTAAGGCCTACTCGCCGGGCAGTGGTTTGCCCCCCAACCATTCCAACACCAACCAACCAATAGTTGGTTTTTGAAGAAAAAAGTCGTCACTTGGGCTCAAAATATGTTGAACGAAGAACACAACTTTGCATCATCAGAACATAAAAACACTTGATATAAAACAATGTACACTTACACTGCATAGTAAGGTTATCTAACAACGATAAAATGGGTTTCTGAACACAAGAAATCCAGATGATGGTGATGAAAATTTGAGTCCTGATTCCTGACTTATTGCTTGGCTGAGCACAACTTGATTGTGAGATGAAGACCTCCTCCATGTTTTGCCACCATTGTCTGTCCTGAGCACTCAGGATCCAGTTCTGGCCGGATTACCTCTGAACATCATCTCTTCAGTTTGTTCGGGGGCGACCAGTTTCTTTGGGCTGCCACTCTGCATTATGATCTTTGTCCACTTGGTGTCATCCCTGGCTACATGCCCTGCCCAACGCCATTTATTGATGGCGATGCGCTCCATGACATCAACGACTCCTGTTCTCTCCCTGATGATTTCGTTCCTGATTTGGTCTGTCAAGCTGATCCCCAGCATCGCACGTTCCATAGTTTCAGGCGTCGCATACTTTCCGCTTCAGGTTAATGCATGGGCATGTCCGATTTTCTGAAGATGTGACCAGGTTTTTCAAAAGCAGCACACGCCAAGCCAATTCGTCTGTTGATTCATGCGGTCTGATTGTCATTGTGAAGCTTGATGTTGCAGCCAAGATACACGTACTCTCCAACAGCTTCAGGCGTGTGGCTGTCGATGTTCTCTGGACTCATGACCTTGGTCTTCAGGAGGTCCATCTTCAGGCCTACGGACTCCGAGGCTTTCTTCAGCTCTCTCAGCATGGATCCAAGCTCGTCAGCATCGCTGCTCATCAAGATGATGACGTCAGCGAAGCGTAGGTGGCTCAGGAGCGTCTCATGGATATCGACGCCTTTTCTCACCAAAGTTAGGTTTTGAAACACGTCTTATAGGGCCAAAGTGAACAGTTTTGGCGAGATTCATGCATCCTTCCTTCGTGCCCTGTCCAACGTTTTTTCCCTAGTCTTCAGCAACTCACTCGTCACTTGGTCTTCTCCGGGAAACTTACGTCTCTCATCTGTTCTAATGCTGATCTCAGCTCTGACCCATCAATCTCGGAAATCTCGGAACCGACGTTCTGGATCTGTGCACCTGAAAATGGTCAGGTTCTGGTACTCACTGAATGTATAATTTTCGGTATAAGTTCTCGATGATACCCACGATTTTGCCATTCTCTGACACAACTACACCCTGATTGTTTTTCATATTATGAATGAGTAGTTTTTCTCCAGCCGTTCTGGTATGGAGTACTCTCATGTAATATTGTCCTCTATATGACTTCTTCAATCGTCCGCGTGTTGTATGCTCTCATGTCTTCACGAATCGCTTTATTTACTGGTCTGTCCAGCTGGCGGTACTCCGGCGCTCTACTAAGGGTGTGGTTGTGTCGGGAGTGAGATTTGAGTTTCGCTGTCCGCCAAATGTGCAGACTCTCATGGTTGCTACTCGGATACTTCCGTCCGTGATTTTCCCTGTCAGCTCATTTAGTTTCAGATCTTTCAACATTCCCCGTTCGATCTGCCTGCTGATCTCCTCCTGCCTCGCCTCCAACTCAATAATTTCTAGTCGAGTGTCGATACATATTTTGGCTCTCACTTGTCTGTGGTCGCTTCTCGTATTGAAGCGGTTTAGGACTGACAGATCGGTGCAAAAATTTGACTGTACCGTCAAGGCTTATCCTGGTCCACTTTCTTTGCAGAGGCTCTGACTATAGCCAATAACTGGGCAATCACTGCATGTCATGGTTATGATTACCGTGTACCTTGATGGGCATTACTTTGACCAAATTGACTTCTCTTTCTCCGGATCTGGAGGAATTTGGAGGAATTTGCTTAGACCAAGTACGTGAGAATTGTTTGTTCGTACTTCTCCAGACTGGTGCTTTGATCGTTTTGATTTACCAGAAATGAGTCTGTCTCGTTTAGTTCACTGTTATCAGTAATTCTAGGGCAAGAAAAACTGAACTGTTTATGTATTATTTGTATCAATGTTTCATGTGAGAAGTGGTTAGACTAAATTGCCAGTAGGATATCGGTCGGTTCTAAAGCTACCATCGTTCCAAAAATCGTCTTTAGCATTGTAACAAGAGCAGTGTGGATCATCGGTGAACTCAGCAATGTTGGCTGTGGTCTGCATAGGATTTGTTCAATTTGTTGCTTGATTCAGACATCCGGTATTTATCCTGTATGCCGTTCCTCTTGATCATATTTGAACCACCATAGTTGTCTACTCTTGGTGACTGAAAGTCTCTTTCTAGAAAGGAGTTAACAGGACTCATGTAAAAGTTATTTACGTTACCAAGACGGTAAATGTCTTTTAAAATCACGAGTCAAGATTTTTAGGAATTTCTAAACGAGTAGTCTTATGAAATTGAACGGCTGTGTGGCAGTCCATCTCACATTCTGACCACGAGATGGCGCCAGCCAATCCATGTATCCACTCAGATAATAAAGATAGGTTACCTATGTTACCAATATTTTATGTCAAGTTATTAATTGGAACCATGAGGTGTCGTCAGCTAAACCATGCTACCAATGCAATTTAACAGTCTTTGATGATGCAGAGTGTCATTTAGCGGAGTGGATAAGTAAATTTTTATCACAGTCTCTGATGATGTAGATGATACTTTACAGTACAGTAAAAAATAAAGATTATTTATGTAAGAATAGATGACGTCCAAGATCAGCAGTTGATTATTTATCAATTATGCTTGAAAAAAAAAAGTTTTTGATAAAATAGTGAAAATATGTTTAAGTTGGCTTGAGTATAATATTATCTTGTGGTCTACTGCTTCATCAATGATTGTTCTGTGATTTTCTTATTACCATGTCACTTGGCAACCAGTTGCAAAATTCTACTTCCTACTCAAGCTTAAGCAAAGGAAAAAATTACATGCGTTCCCGGTACCATATCGAAGATTGCTATGTTATCTAATAAGCATATAATAATGTGCTTGAGAGATATCCTACAACTAACGTACTTTTAAGTGATGTATAATCACGAGAAAATATAGTAGCACTCATTAGGACACTACTTATGACACAAATAATTGTAATGATTCTGCACTGAGATAACTCAAACCATTTCAAATTATACAACTATATAAAGATGCTAGTAGAAGTTATAAACAGTTGATCACTGCAACGAATCTGTATGTTTTCAAAATACTCTCGTTCCCAAAAAGACCATTTTTCAAACATTTCAATCAATTGCAGCCTTAAACAAAAGTAAATTATGAACAACTTTGTTTCCTTTTCCATCCATCTTCTTAGCTAAACAGGATTTTTAAAGTTCTCGACGAATAACTTCTAAATTGATGATATTAAATCACGGAAGAACCCTTCAAAAGCGAGTCAGACCTGTTTGATGTGTGTGAGCCTGTTAAAAGGCATGTTGACGACATTCCACTTTGGAAAATTTGCTTTGATTTCAAAATAAATTGAGTTTAAACAAGGAATATATGCAGAGTTTATATTATAATCTTCCATATTTCGATGGAAACACACTATAGTAAGTGAGCAAATTGAACTTCCCAATACGACTGAAAGCTAACATTCTCATGGAGCATATATTCGTGAGAACCTAATCTCAAAATGCGTCTTATTTTATACCATTACCATAGTCATAATCTCGGAATTACGATCAATCAATAAGTCAAAATCCGTGTTTTATCGTCAGTCTATTCAATTAAAAAAGATAAAATACTCGGCTACTGGCTATTAAGTAGGTCGAACTATAAAGTTCCCTTCGAGGAAGATTTACGACTTAAGTTATTTTCTGTGTGAACAGATCAACTAAATAAAGGCGTGGAAATCGAATGGAAATACGTTTAGCTACAAAAAATTATGTTTAGGATGTAATTTCAAACGAGCAATCTATAAACAATTCTCGTGAACCGGACACAACTTGATTGAAATCCCAAGAACGAACTGTTCTTATTGCACTTCATATGCATAATTGCACACAATAAAGCTGAAATAATCAATTGCGCAATCTGAACACGGATTGGGGACCTCACATAGAGAAGCGTATCACATTCATAATGATCAGTTTGTCGGCACTATTTGACTAATCGATATGTTAAATTAATTCATGTATTCGCTAATAGCGTTTAATTCTTATCAAAGTAGATTTGCATGCATCCGCTTTTGATGTCATAGTTTAGGCAATAACTGCCATGAAAAGCACATGAGAGATCAATTTGGTTATCATTTGCCTTCAAAGCTTAACTGTGATTATAGTTATTGTTGACGCTATGATCCTGTGATATCTAGACGTTATATGGGAGCTTGATTTGTTGATTGTATCAATAGATATAGCCGCCAGAATACTGAACAAAATGTAGGTATTTTTTCGTCAACTTCCTCCATAGGGTCATTTGGTCAATGACCTCACAAGCATATTTCAAAAAATGAATGGTTTACCTACTTCGATGATTATTTATCAATTTATCACAAAATCACCCTATTTGATCTTATATTATTTTGAATGTCCTTCGTGATGGTCCTAACTAGACGCTAAGGAACAGTAAGCATTCAGAAATACGCTTGGATTGTCCTTATGGTGATGAAGCTTGGCGAAAGTACTCGAGAAAAACACAGTTACCGAGCATAGCCGAACGCCTTGGCGAATTGGGTTTTGGGTCCACCGCTAAAATTTGATACATATCAGCGTCATCGATCATTGTCGTTAATCGATGATCGGCGTGACGTATTAGCGATATGTTTTTTTTTGTGGGGTTATTTTGGCCACGCACGGTTGAGATAAAGATTGATTTATCACCCTATCTACTGTGAGAGTTGAGTTTGTGTTATAGAAAAAAATGGGATTGAATTGACCACGATCCGCCATTGCAACTTGATAGAATCAAGCAACAAGATGAAATTGGGAATTTCACAGTACAACAGTCGAATCTCACACGAAGAATAACAGAATGAGAAAATGGAGATAACACGAACATCTAAAATTCCTCACAAACTGTTTTATCACCTTTTTCTAGGTTCAAGATTTTGAAAAAGTCTTTTGTCTCTGAATTAGGTAATATCATGCTTATACGCGGGCGCCACTGGTGGACAGGAAAATTAACTCTCACTCTCTTATGTAACACCCTGTGTATTGATGACCAGAATGATAGATTTTTTTCAATGTTATAAAGTCGATTTTTTATTTCCGCTATCACCAAAAGATACTACATGAAAAAAAAAACAAATACTTTTGTATTTAAAGTTTCTTTCTATCACTCATAATGAGAGCTGTATGTGGGGATCAAAATTTAATGAATATAACCCTGTACATTGATCATTGTTATGAACTTTTTTTTTCGTCATGCCTTTGAGGATAACATTTTGAAACCACCTGAAGATCATTTAATTTGAATCCCATAACTGTAAAGTATACTTTTTTTTTATGAATTGACAACCTGCCATGAAATGGTTTTATCTTCTTTTAATATGAAATGGCAAAGACCGCCATAGTCTTGGGATACCTTCCCATTGAGTCAAATCAATAGCGCCGCACTGAGTGCAAATTAGTAGGTAGGTATGCCTTTATGTGATTATTCCAAGCACTGCAAATTAGGTATAACACCCGGTCACAACCTATTAGCATAGAAAGTCATATTATGTTTGCATAAGAATCACGCACATTCAGAATTCATTGGTCAAAAGATCATAATTTATTAGCAAAAAATAGGGAAAACTATCATCAGACGAATGGTTACTCGTATTTTGTGTCAACCACCTTTTTTACAATGATAGTAGAGTAGCGGAGAGTAATATGGAATACAATATAATGGAAAAAACTAAGAGTGCCACCTGCACGACGCGATCAGAACTATGTTTCTCGTGAGTACAGTTGGAGATCCTAAGCCGTTCGTGTCTATGGATGTTTATATTGAGGAGTTATCTATTCTTCTCGCAAAATTTCGGTAAAAGACCACAAAAATTGTATTCACAGTGATTTGGTTGATAGTTTCATATTCAATTTTTTTATTAGAAGGACTGTATTATGATATAAGGTGTCCTAGTTATAGTTAATACTCGTTCAGATATCTCAAAAAAATCCTAACCTTAACTCATCTAAGAACGGCTAATATGCATAGAAAAGTATTCCACTTAAACATTTTCATTTGACTGACAGATGAGGAGAAATCTAATCTGGATTAAATGCGCACGTTCCTAAGGAGATGAACACTCCGTGCATTATTCAAAATAAAATTCATTTGGAAAATGTTGTTAACATAATAGAAAACAGTATTCCACATAACGTTTTTTTTTATTTTTGATATAGCAATAAGTTTACATGTCCAACGGATCAACCAGTCAAGGCCGCCGGGGTCAAAAATCTCGTACTAGCGTGGCCACTGTCCAGAAGTGTCGATTACTCGAGAGACATCGGTGCTTGCACTCAAGTATATTATTATTATTCATGGAGTTTTTTGTCCATTTTTGGGATTCGGTTGAAAAAAGGGGGGGGGGTTGGTTCTTTTTTTATATTATTATTATATCTTATATCTCTAGGGTCTAGGAGATCGAAGGAATTTTTGCTTTGTTAATTTTTTTCAGGCAAACCCATAGTTGTGAACAGGACGTCAGGTAGCACTTTTTTATTGTGAATCATCCTTCCAAAATGATGAAAGTCCGGGTCAAAATATTCTTAACATGTGTACCCTCAACATGGATGATAGTCGGAAACAAATGTTTCTTCTGTTGTAAAAATAGCGACTGAGTTTGTTCCGACATATTTAAATTTTGACACAAAAAAACCGCCACATGATCATCTAGAATGACATTAACAATATCAGATTTCCTCAAAAGGTTCATTATTGATGACGAAACATGGTTTTATGCACAGACCTTCAATAACAAGACAAAAAACAAAACAACGAAACGTGAACCAAAATTAACTTCATTTTCTTTTCTGCAAATATTTACTTTTATTTTTTTATATTTCATTTTATTTTCTAGAGCCTTATAAACACACATCCGCAAAACTGATTAAAGTTAACTGATGTTGATCTTCTAGACTGACAATTGTGAATATTTATTTGATGTTCAATTTTTCATCGGAAATATTTTTTTTTCACAAAAACATTTTGAGCAATAATTATTTTTAATGAACTAATATTTCGAATTGCATGATAGTGTTCCATTGATAAAACAATGACAAACAACTGTTCTGATCTACCATTTCACCGGTAAGAAAACCAAACAAACAAAATTCATATCTAACGTAGAGTATCGCAAGTCGGATTTCCCGAACCCCATTTTTATAAACCAAGTTGTTGATCGCAGGTAAATTGGCGATATTTAATGTGAAATATGAATCGAATTTGTTCACGATAAAATTATAAGTCTCATATTTGGTTAATGTTTGTTAATTAATGAAGGTATCATTATCATAATTATTAAACAATATAACATGAAATGTGTTGAACCTGAAAATATTTATCCCTTTACCGTGAAAACCCCTTTCATAATTCATAAACCACGTTCAATATCGCAGTCTTTATGCGATATCGCGCGTGATAAAGGTGATGGGCGTCATGTGTCTTGTTATTTTAAGTATTTGGTTAGATGGTTATGAAGTCGGAACAGATCATCCCAATAATGAAACCGACCAGAATTTGTGGTAAAAAAAATCGGGGCTTTTTCACCATCAAAATGCACTTTATTTGCTTATACGTGAATTTTCGAAAACAACAACAAAATCACGCCTCAGCCACCGGATTTGGCTCCATTCGAATTTTTCCTGTTCCACAAACTCAAGGGTAGAGTTTGCCACAATCCACAATTAAGAACATAAAGCTATGCCCAAAGTGAATTCCAAGAATGAAAAAAGCGCTTACACAAGTATATTATATCATCTGAGGGGGATGCCTTTGAAGGGGACGAAATAGATACTGATGAATAAATGAATATTTTTTGAGGAAAATACATACATATACATACATATTTACCGACCTTATTGGACAATTATTTTCCCTTGAATATTTTAATGTTCCGCTTCTACGTACTTGATCTCTCTATTCTCTGCCAACTATTCCAAAAAACCAAATATTTATCTCAACGGATCGATAAGCACGGAACTTTATGAGGATATTGCGCGAAGTGTTAAGTTATTTTATCACTTCCCATGTAAACATTAGGCATGTATTTGGATCACCAAACTATAACTAACACTTACACAATATGTACATTCACAGCGGATTCCATACACTTTTTGTCGTGATTTTTCTAATATACATTGTAATTTTTATTTGTTCTTTATATACAGGATGTGAACTAGGTTATGCATGCATATATTTTGAGACAGTTTTGGTTTCCTGAAAACTTAAACGAATAATTATGGTCGAATGATTAGTGAAATTTGAAACACCAAACCGTTCAGGAGGTATTTAATTTTACTGATATTTCTGCTTTTCAAGGAAATACACAGGCTGGACCGAAACTATAAACAAATCAAGAGTCATGTGCGACAAATTCAAGTTTCATACCTTTACATTAATCAGTTTTTTAATAACCAAATTCAAGCATTTCAAGTACCATGATACTTTTTAATGCAGTATACAGTTCCAATTAGGTGAACAATGGAAAAACTAACATAACTGCGGTCCTATTCAAAACAGTTTGAATAAAACTGGATAGCCTCTGCCTATCCACCAAATATAAATCAAACTGGTGCAATTCATAGAATGTATTCACTCAACTTCAACTAAGTGACAGATTTTCGATAAATGTTTTATTGAATTATTGGACATGCATGTGAATAGATTGTGAATGGCTTTGTATTATTATGAATGTTGTTTCAAACAATTGTTATACAATTTGGCTACTCAATGGTGTCTGTTGCAGAATTTGTTTTTGGAATTTGTCAGTGACTAAAAGAAGTGTTTGTTACATTGATAATTATTGATCAAAAAAAGAAACAGCAAGTTCCCAGTAACTGCATTATCCAAATAAAAGTCAATTTACCTAGCGAGATGTAAAAACAAATAAACGAAAACGAGGTGCTCTTTACGCAACACGATTATCTCTCAGGCTAAAAAACTGAAACGGAAGAACAAAGAGCGATTGAACCCGGATGACCTACAGAGACGAACGAACCAATAGCATCGCAATTGTCAGTTTTGTTATTCTAGACCCGGAGGACCTCGAGCGACTTTTCTTTGTTGTACGGAAATAAGAATAGGAAAAACGGAACAAAAATTATACAATGGTTTCGGATTGAGATCGCTGGTGTTCCCGTTGTTTTTTAACGGGCCAGAAGAGTGGCACAAATTGAGTTTCATTTCAATCACCCGTTCAATTTCAATCTAGTCCTTTCCTAAACCGAATCCAAAAACTACACTGACTGAAATAGATTACAAAATGGATTAAACAGAATTTTGTTCAAGCCGGCAGACTTGCAATCGGTGCGGCCGGTTGTAAATCCATCAGATTCGTTCGCCAGGCCGCATCACTCGCTTCGGTTGGCTTAAAAAGAACAAAAACTCTTGCTCAACATCGAATTAAATTTATTGTCAGGCCGGACGTATTTTATTCTAAATCAGATATGTCCATTATGGGTGGTTTGATTCAATCAATTCAATATACTAATACCAAAGCAGGATAAAAAATTATAACTTCTTCCCCTTCTGACGCAATTTAATATTGTTATTAACTGACAAAAAACTTATGGTTTTTGACGAAGTTTATGCCGATTGAAATTCCATAAATCACATACTTATTGGCTTTAATACGTTTTTTATTTATTTCTTAGTATCTCATTTTCATCCAGACCGTCGTTAAACCTTCAGATACTGATTTTTTTACATTTAATCACTATGAATGCCATAAAGTCTCCATCACAAGGATTTTGCCATCAGCCCACGTTTAATGAAAATTCAAATTATTGAACAAATAATTTTATTCCATTTTATCCATTACAGTAGATGCAAATTTGGGTGGAATTGTTGAGAGTTATTTTGGTGAATTCCCAGAACCCATGGACTGAGCTACTGGTGATTAACCTTGGACCACTCTTGACAGTGATGGTTTTATGAATAATTGTCTGCAAAAATTTGATACCTGTGACATTTTCACTCCTTGGTGATGAATGATGATATTGTGACAAAACAATCTTCATGTACAATCTTGAATAGAAAGCCTCTGTGGAGACTGCAGATGGATAACAAAAAATTCACCAAGTTTTTTTATAGAATATGCAAACCTGGCCTGGGACTCCGTGTACTGTAGAATTCCATAGCGACACTTCGTTCTCTGCATAAAATAAATGGGAAAGCGACCATCGCTAGGTTTCGACAGATACACGGAGTCCCAGGCCTGGTATTTTGTCGTGAGATAATTTTTTTTAATTTAGTGTGATTGCTATTGATTCATTCTTCCAGAAAGACACTGGATGATACGCGACGCTTTTTCTGTAAAAGTATCAATTGCACTAGAAGAATGAGTTTTGAGTAGATCCAAAATAATTTTGATCACATCACATTAAAAAGAGGAAACATAACTGAAACGATATACATAAAGGGTAAGTTTGATACTCTTGAATATCTTCAAAATGGCACCTGGAGGTTTTTGTGTATGCGGAATCGAATAGCGATATCGGCACTGTTGCCAGATTTCCCTGAAAATGCGGTGTTGTCATAACTTGGCATCTAGTTAAGATACAATTTTGATTTATGGAATTTTCGACAATTTGACATGCCCATTTCACTACAATAAAAATAAATTGGGCATTCCATCAAATATAACAAATGAAAATTTAGGATAGGATATCAAATGTAGAAGTCGAGAAACATAGCATACAGATGGAGTATGGAAACCTGAAGCTTTAAGTCAAATTTGCCTTTTACAATAATTATTAGAGTTGGATAAGGTTGTGATGTGATAAGAGTTCCTGAATGAATCTGATTTTCGAAATATCAGATTTCACACAGAAAAAAAAGATTAATAATTATACCTTTTTGCAAAATTTTTCCACTTTATACCTACATGAAATAGCATTTTATTTTGAAAAAAATATTGCTCATTTAGGAAAAATTGTTATGAAACGAGCGTTTGCAAATGTTATGTACTCTACTCAAAAATATATATACAACATTAAAATGGTCTGAACTGGGGAGGCAAAAAGATGAAGGAAGTGAATTTGAGAATAAAACATCCAAGAAAAGCACAATGAAATTATCGTTACCTTCGGGATTTATTCCAATGAAATTGAATACCACTGAAATAAAATCTAATCATTTTATTTTTTTCTCCAATGAAAAAAGTGTTTTGAGTTTTTTCTCTTCGATGAGAAGAACAATGATTTCCTACTGTTCACAAAACTCAGAATTTCCGTTCATCATCAACGCTTTGAGGACACTAGTATGGTTTTTATTTTTTTACTCGAAACGGTGAGTCGAGGAGACAAAAGTCAAGAGAACTTATTTATTGGACACTGAACGTGGTTCTAGAAAAAAAAAAAAAAATGGAAAAGTAATAACTCCGGCCATGCACAAGGTAATTTTTTTCAAATACTCAGAAACATGCACTACCACCTAGTATTTGAATCCTGAAAATTTCATCAAAATCGGTGGAACGGTTTTCAAAATAATATCAAAATTTCATATTTTTTTTAGTAAAATTTGTTCACCCTGTATTTTCGAAACGGGGCACTTCCAGCCATGGGTTTCTCATCTCAAACTTCTTATTTATGATTCCTCTGTATGCTGTATGAGTATTGAGTTTATCTGGGACACTAAAAAAAAAGGTTAAAAAAGTAAACCACTTTTGTTTCGATAAATCTAACCGTTTTCGAGAAAAACGCAAAAATAACTTTGCTTTTGCATGTGATGAATACGAAAATTGTAATTTATTTTCAACCTTGAACATAGAATCCTTTGAAATTATGCGCTATAAGTGGTCGTGGAACAAGTTTGGAGAGAATTAGTTTTGACAGTTGGTAATTTGGTAATTTTTTTTTTCATTTTCAGTATTTTTGTAAAAATAAATTCAAAAAAATCCCAACTTTCAAAACTAGTTGTTATCAACTCCACGGCAACTATAGCGCATGTTTTCAAAGCATGCTATGTTCAAGGTTGAAAATGAATCATAATGATTTTTTATTCATCAGATGCAAGCAGAGTTATTTTAGTTATTTTTTCGAAAACGGTTAGATTGATTGAAACCAATGTGCTATCCTTTTTAATGACAAAAGGTTGAGATAATAAAAATGTTTGGTCAAAAGTCGTAGTGTAGCAGAAAAAAAATGAGACCATTCTAATCAAAGTATAAAATCGTATGTGGCGCCCTTTATAAAATGCGGAAAATGGTGGGCGAATTTGAATTCCTTATCCCGATAAAGCCATTAATAGGAGATTTTGTAAAAATTTATGAGCGTGGCAAAAATTCGTGGTTCGTGGCTCTTAAATATATTTAAATAGCAAGTGAAATGACGTCACAACGTGATACTTTAGCTATGTATAGCGAAGTGGTGGCCTTAAGGGGACCAATACAATCAATTAATTATGCGGTATATTTTTTGGGTATTTGAACAACATTTTTTGATTAGGTCACCGATTACGTATAGTATAATATTTCAAAAACTCATGCAAATAAGGAAAATTGATGAAACAAACAATGAAAAATACAATATTCGAATTAAAAGTCACATTTCAGTTCTCACTTTGGAATGCACAAGAGCAGAACAAAACACTCATAACAACAGAAAAAACAATCTCATAAGATCCGTCGCAGCTCAACTTCCCAAGTCCGCAACATAAAAATAGAACAGCATGAAGAACCTTCAAAATGCCACAAAAAGCGGTGATGTTTTGGTGATGATATTAGGGTTATTCCAACCTAACATAAGAACAGTTCCAGAACTGTTTTTTCCAGTGAATCAATCAATTTGTGAATTTTGACAAATGTTTAACCTGTCAAAAATTACGTCACTCCCTGGAAGTTACTCAACTGATCCTGGGACGGTTTTAATATAGTTTGGAACAAAGCAAGTCTGTGTTGTGCTTCATAATATTTATTTATTGTGCAAATTGATACACTAAATTATGCAATTGCTGAAAAATTCAGTTTAACTCTCTGTCGACATACCATTAAAAAAGTTCCGTTCCAACCAGTATTTATAGCTTCATGTAGTATGATTTTTCAATTTGTCTTATTTTCAGCCAATTTTAAGAAGTCGATACATATTTGGTGAAATATGAGAGAAGTGAATGTAAAGAGAGAACCTGCTTTTATAAAACAACTTGATTTTTTTTTAAATATGATTATCCAAATACTCATAACCAAAAAAAACTGACACAATCTGATAAGATCCGTCGCAGCTCGGCTTATTATTTTCTCAAGTCCGGAATATAAAAATGTCTTTGTCCGGACAACAGCATGAGAACCCTCCAAGATGCCACAAAGAGCGCCGTAAGTTTCTCATCGCGATTAGGCTGTGCCGCAATTCCGGCACGACATAAAACAAAATAAAATTCAGCAGAATTTCGACCTCATTTTTGATGAAAATAAAAATTCAAAGCATGTCCCCAGAGAGATAAGCCCAGTTTCCGACAAAAGGGAATTTTGTGCGGAGACAACACATCTCTTCATTCTTTCCCTCGAAAAGTTTGGTAATTTTTTCATGAATGTGTGCCACTTGGATCGCTTGAAATGCTTTTTATGGTGGGATGATTCATTATCGCTCGTTTTACTTTACCAGTTCCTTGAGGCGTTTTGATGCTTTGTTTAGGGATGGGGAAATTGAAACGTATGAACTCTGTGTATTTAGTATCATGAGAAAAGGGATATTTTATTTTTGGAAAAACAAAAATGTAGAGGAAAGTATTTTTCAATTTTCCTACTTTTTTTTCAAGTTTAACCAACTATTATTTATCATGATTATCATCAACTTATCGATTTGCATCCAATGTAAATTAAAAACACAATTTTTTTGACGTTTTGAGACGCGTAATAGCTGCACACAGCTTCGCACTCATTTCCTTCATTCCGAATCGAGTTTGCTAACCGCAACCCGGGCAACTCGTTCAACAGATTCAAATGAGGCGCTCGGTACCTTGCCAGTTGCCTGCAGATCAATCGGTACGCTATAACATACTAGTTTATGTTTACTTTGATTCCGTCATATTGATTCTTTGTAGTTGTGCTTAGTACAATTTTTTGGGCACTCTTTCCATATATGTTTTCGTCATTTTCTTCAAAAAAAACTGAACACTTGAACAAGTGAAACTTGAAATTGTGATGCAAATTTTGTACTCACGTGAATTGTGAAGCAACCGCTACTTGTTTTGACTTCATGGATCTGGAAAAAATAAAGTTGGGTGAGTACTCTAATTCTCTGAAGATTATTTGAAGTGGAATACTAATGATGCAGCAGATAATTGCAAAAGACTCAAGAAACCACACTTAAAAAAAATAATTGTAGGAAACAATCCAATAACTTTCATTATTTTCTCGATATTTTGGAATTTTAGATTGTAGTCTCATCCAGTAGAAAACACAGGCATATCATAAATTCGTTGCCAAGCTCCGGACTTCTAGGACCTTCTCTAAGATTTCTTGATGATTACTTGCACATTGATGCGAGCGAAATACATATTTTAGATCTATTTATATGGATTAATCTCAAGATTGCTTGTTTTCTTCCCAAACATGTTTTCTATGTTTCTTTGCTTGGTAAAGTTATGTAGTAAATTGTCTGCAACAAGGAATTATAAGTTTAAACATGGTTTGATGCTGATTGCTTATGCTTAAACATTACTTATTCCTATTATAATTGAGATATCAACTTCAAATAAATTCTATTCAAAAGACAAATTATTGAAGTTGATCCGGTGCAAATTTTATTGAAAAATACACAGCGGCGGAAAAATAGCTTGCCAAAGTCGAGTATGGATTTTGATTTGTCAATATTTGAAAAATTCTCCCTTGACTATTGAATTTATTGCCACTGGGCCAATGAAAAAAACACATTTATTTAATAATAATAATTAATTGGTTCCCGTGGCAACCAAACAAACAATAACCTATTTTGACCAAAATGTAAACCAGTCACTGTCTAATCATTCTGACACTGAAACTTATATTTGATAATTATCGCATGAAAAACGATTTCCCCCATTTGTTGGATAATACATTGTATGGCACTCGTGCGTTATGTTCCACAAGTCACTTGAGAAATTATACCACTCGGCCCAAGGGCCTCGTGTGACTTATTTTCAACACACCGCACTAGTATCATAAATAACTATAAACCTATTGATAAAAAGGATTAGCTCCATTTTCCGAGCCATATTGAAGATGTGAAGTTTTGACAAAAAAATATCAGAAAGTAATAATAAAAAAAAAACAATAAACTACGTTCCAGCTTTTATATCGACCATATAAAAAAAGTAAATAGCAAATAATAATCACAAAAATTCGAAGAAGTAAGAATTGGTTTGATACAATCTAATTAGATCTTCTGGGTCAAAATATACAAGTATGGACATAATTTTATGTACAATTTTGAGGTGACTTTGAATCTTCAATTCCAGGTTGCACGGATGTGTGGGTCTCATTCCTAGTGATTCACGGCTTGACTTGATTTTCAAGCCAGTTGACTTGACTTGACTTGAAATCAAGTCAATCTCAAGTCAAGTATCTGTTTTTGGAATTCAAGTCAAGTCAAGTAGTTAGACATCAAGTAGCTTGACGATCAAGCCCAAAATATTCAAGCTACTTGAGTTTGATTTCAAAAAATGTACATTTCATAACAATAATCTGAACTGCCCAAACGTAAAAAGAATAAAAATCCGAGTACAAAAAAAAAGCAAAATATAAAAAAAACAAACGGACATACTTTGTTAAATAATAAATAATAAAACAACAAAACGAAATGATGTAATAATACAAAAAAACAAAAATGAATGCAGTAAATTATTATTGTTGTTTTCGCGGCAGGCCGGCAGGTAAGCTTCTTAAGCTACGTTCCTGACAATCCTGACAGTTGACAGTAGTGACATTGGCAGGAATGACGCATATCACCGCATCGATCGGAATCAACATTGCCAAGCTGCATAATTGTCTCAAGTTTTCGGTTTAATGCCCTACCAGCTATACAGCTAGGATTTAAATGTAGCAGAGCTTACAGCTTGTCATTTTTCTACCGGGCGTTGACTTCGACCATGGAAAGCTATCAAATTGAAACTAAGCAGAATCAAACTGATTCCTATATCTTGATACTTGAAAAAATCGAAATTAATATTATCTGGCAGAAATAATAAGATGCTTTGGTCAGTCAGTCATAATGATAATTATTGCTTAATTATTAGAATAATCATAAGAATTATTATTATTATGTAGATTTTAGATAAAAAGAGGAAAAATACGTAAGTACCACGAAAACGAATTTGATATGTGATGATACATTATACTTATTCACTTATTCGAATGTGTACTTAGTTCAAAGATTCTGGAATAAACCTTATAATGTGTGCCTCATTTTTTGCGCAGTTGTTGATGCAAATTTATAAATGAATTGACTTACTAATTATTCTTAATCCTAATAAAAAAATCCTCAAAATAGTTATATTTCGTCTACATAATATTAAATTGTTTTTATTGTGTGAATATGTAAGTATGTACCGTACCTATGTAGGTATAATATGTAATTTGATTCTGATTAGTTTCAATTTGAAATTGATTTTTCTTAATTTGAATTCATCAAATCTTAATTCGAAGTTGAAGAGGTCGGTATAGATGTTTTCACAAGTGCCTGCTTGCTGTAAGCTCAGTGAATCTCCTGTGTACATTTCACGTTATCAAGTATCAAGTAGCTTGATTTCAAGTCAAGTCAAGTCAAGTAGTTCTGACTGTAAATCAAGTCAAGTCAAGTAAAAATTTTTGAAATGCTTGAGTTTTCAAGTCAAGTCAAGTATCTAAGAAAATAGTCAAGCTACTTGGCTTGATGAATCCCTACTCATTCCAAATATGAAAAGTTATAAATGCATAATTTTAGAATTCAGACATAGTTTCATAAACCGCAATAGGCATGGAAAAGTTCAAAATTTTGAGTAGTTGTTACGTGAATGATTTATGGCTTATCAATAACTGAAAAATTGTTTGTTAAAAAAAAACAAAGGAGATACCTTTTTCATCATTGAACATGTTTCTGTTGAAGCGTTCTTCACATACGATTAACAGGTCACTTATCTTGACATACTCTATATGAGAACTGCCAAAGACCTATTAGAAAAGGTGATTTTTTTTTCGATTGTTTCTATTGTCTTTTTTGCAATGTAAAATTTTATTGAAATAAAAATGAATGAAAAAAAAAATAATTGCTAGGTATATCTAACGAAGGTGATGTAATATTATTTTAATATGGAGATATTGATAATCCAAGATAATATGGTAGATATATTATGAATTGATAAAAAAAAAATTGAATATGTGGGTATGTAATCAGCCTACCTAACTGACTCCCAAATATCGAAAAATGAAAGCGTATAACAAACATCAAAATACAGGGTGTTTCATAATATATTCGCAGGACTTGAGGAAAAGATAGCTCGTCCAAAAGTATGAAAGAAAGTTTCTGTTAACCAGTTGCGGCTCGTGATGTGTAAGTATGGGTGTGCATGCGCAATACAAAAAAATCTCCGGAAAAATACGGCGCATTCACCATCTCATTTAAATCAATGTTTGTGACTTAACTAGAACAAGATCCAAACAAAATGGCCATGAACCAATTATTTAGAAAATCGGTCTATTTATCGCTCCAGCAGAAAAAACAAGTATTGTTTTGTAAAAACAAAAATCAATTATACCATTGAAAAAAATCCACCACAGCAAAAGTATACGTATATTAATATAAAAACTGGAGGTATGTAGGTATCTACAAGAATCTTATCTTTGAATAAAAAGTCCATACGTCGTTTTTTAAGCCAAAATTAAAGGAGGAAAAGTTTGAAATTACGTGCTGCACCGAATTTTCACTTCCACTAGCACCCTGCGCAGCAAGAACAGCTTCAGCCCAAGACATAATTCGTAGTACTCGTACTCGTGAGGAATTATTAAATATTAAATCTATCAAAAACCAAAAAAATAGCCAACAAAGTTGATTATAATATTATTTTGGGTTGAAATCACTTGCGTTTCTGTTTACAAGAACCACGATACTCATAGAGCGGTATGCCAGTTTATCCTGTCAAATTTTATGTATTACGTGAAACAGGTGCCATTACCAAGAAGAAAACCTTCCTCTTCTGCCATTTACCAAGACTTGAGTTTTACGTATAACATTTAATAGAGTAACTTAATAAAAACTTTTGTTCATATTTTGGAACGAGCTGCTTCAAATAATCAAACCCAACGTACTTACATTTTTGAATACGCCACATTATTCCAATATCTAACCGCACATGTCAAAACATTGCAACACATACTTATCAGGAAAATCCCCGACTCGTGACTCATCCTCCGCCTACTCCTAATAAAGATAGTTTCTCATTAAAACTTTTTATCTTTGATTCAACCGCCCGTAGACTTTGCGCTATATAATTACCTTTTGAAATCTATTAGTTATCTACTTTGCCATCTAAAGATGGCCATCCAATGCCATTCATTCATGATTGAAAGAAATACTGAAAAAGTTCTCGATTTAGAAAAACGACTGTCTGGTAATGCTACAGTTTCTACGTGTTCGATTTTAGTCTCGATTGAACTTGAGACGTTTTCGAGAAAATATATTTTTTCTAATTTTGTCGACGTCTGTAAAGAGCCAATGAGATTTTATTTCGTCAATGTGGATCCCGGCTTTGTTGCTGGCCAGAATGAAATATACAAAAATGGTGGATAATTAGGTATTTCCATTTTCATGGTGAATGCAAGTCGGATATGATAGGCATTAGCCAGTAGGAAGTAAACAAGCAGCTGTTGGACGAAATAACAATAATTAAATTATCGACATACGTTTTATGGAGACAGTCTTTATACATATGTATTATTCTAAAAATGATTGACTACACTCGACTTGAAAATAATGACGTAACGTAAACTTTTGTGACATTTTTCAATAATAAAATTACAACTCTATAATATAGTCTTCGACGATTCAAAATCGCATTTTTGCTCAAAAATTTTTAATACTTGACCATCCGCCATCTAATTTACTCTACTCTATTCTCGAATTTTCAATCATCCACTTTTGTGTCGTATCGCACCCAAAAGTGGATATTTTTTAGGATGACTTTGATATTCTCTCCATTTTCGTGTATTGTTAAAAAAATCTTTTTTTTGTAAAAAAGATATTTAACTACTTTTTTCCGAACTTGAAATTTATTTTGAGTAGTTATTATTTTTTCTCATATAAAATTTGTTCGGCTGAGTTTTGATTCATTGTGCCATTATTTTTATATATTCCTAACATTTTACAGGGATATCTTCAGATTTCAAGTGGATACACATACGGAATGTCTAAAAAAGTTGGCAAGAAACGAAAACCTCTATTTTAATTTTACAAAAAAAAACTCCTCCATCAAATTATAGAGGGTGTTACTTGATGATAGGCCGTGCTTCCAATTACGCATTTCTGAACTAGATTCAAGTAGAAGACGCCCTATAGACATGTGTTCTGAATAGTCTGGTTCCAAGTTACAGGGTGTTATAGGTTTAAAAAAAAATCGGATTCATTATTAGTACATATCTCAAAGATCCTTTTCTCGATTTTGTTGAATTTTGGCAGAGTTTTTCATTGAAACAAGACGCCCAATTAGCACCAACTAGATGTTAATTATGTGTTCCAGTGACGTCCAGAAGGACAGTTTCACGATTAAGATTGCCAACAAAATGTGCATCACTGGCTTTTTCTAAAAATGTTCTATATATTACTTTGTAATTTTTATAACTATTTCAGAAACTTATTCTGTGTGTTTTCAATATCTAAACAATCATTTCAGCAGCATTAGAAAAAAATACAATGTCCATTTTTGTATATTTTAGGGAAAAAAAATCAGAGACGTTTTGGGGTTCACAAATAAAAACGCTCACCAAGTTTGCCTAACCTTCTGAAGTACATCCTGTATATAAGTGGACTCCACTGTTTTCTTTTGTTACCTTTATGCATATTTGTTGTTATTTCTGATGTTTACCAACGCTTTTAAAATTGTTTGTTTTCTCATTCCTAATTATGTTCTTTGTTCATGTAGAAATCTGAGTTAGTTCGTTAAACGGTAAGTTTCAATTCTTTTCTTCAAAACCGCTTCAATTTTTTTGAGCTAAGAAAAAATATTTCAGATTTTTTTTCAAATCCTTCTTGTGTATAAAATGGATGTTTTATTTTTCTTGATTCTTTTTTATTCACTGAAGGAAGTATCTTAATATTTCATTTTCAAATGATTTCGATGGTTCAGAAGATGAAGCTGACTAAAATGATTACACAGGATGAGTTCTATAATACCTCATACCTCGCAAGTTTTTTTTTTAATGTTTAATGCAGGAATTCCGAAAACTATTGCCAGATGCGAGAATGTTCAAATGGGCAAAGTCTTGTAAGCTCTACTCAAAACCACTTTTACTTTTACTTTTTTTTTTTGGTTTGTTCAAGTCTTTCGTAAATAATTATTATAGCTGTTAAAATTTGTAAAACTAACAATTGTTTTCAGAAGTGCTTTCAAAACTGCTGATTTCTATCCATTTGAACTTTCTTGCATCTGCTAAAATTATTGCAGATGACACATCGTGAAAAGCTTGAACGTCCAATTTTTTCTTTGGTTTTTTTGTTAACACCTTCCATCATTAAGATATTGTATTTTGATAAAAGAGCACGTCATTAATGAACTAGGGAACACAGTCCAACACGTACAGTTTCCTGTTTTTCACTCTATCTTGAAACTTCTGACAACCCACTGAGTGAAGATTGTCGCTGCTCTTAGGCTGACTTTTTGTAATGACTTAGTGCTGGTTCTTCAGTGATAAAATTTGTCTTTTTGAAACATCTTCACAGCCTCCACATAAATAACCGATCTATCTCTTGACCCACAACCTACTAACACAATTTACAATAAATGCTGAAGTAAACTTGAATGGAACTACATCTACTTAATAGTATGCAAACATTCCTATTCCCACTAGAAGTGATAATAACATATTTATCACGTTCATAATTTGTTTGCAACACACTGCATCACAAATGGCACTCAATTAACACTTCAGCGCACGTAGGATGAATCGTGCCGAAGAAACTAATTACTCGCAATAAAGGTCAGAATCATCGGGACCATGTCAAGACGCGGCCTATATTATCAAGCTACACTATTACCAACATTTTAATTTTAACTCGAAAACGGTAAATTTGAATATAATCTCTAGTGGGTGTTCATGTAGGCTGTACTACCAACTGCACAGCGTAATAATCTCATGATGAACTACGTTGTTGGCTGTTAGTTGTTAGTACCCCAGTTGTGTACAATTGGATTTGTTGTGGATGAAGCTAACGGTGCTCGTACACGATGATTTGTCGCCGATAAGGACACACAGAAAGTGTCTCAAACTAAAGAAATATATGAGGCATGGCAAATGGAACTCTCAACTCTCTTAGTTTACCATGGAAGCTTGTGAATCACCACTTTCAAAATGCATCATTATTAATTATTATTATCAATGCGTAGGTATACGATAATAAAAATTACTCGCATCACTCAATGAGCTCAATGTAAGTGATCAGATCACCTCAGAAATATTGACTTTTCTTCCGTTTTTATCGTAATTAGTGTTTATTTGGTCAATTTTATTATTTACTTGGATAAACATTTGATTTGATGGTCAGATGTGTCACATACCGGAAAGGTTGAGAGTGAAAAGGACCTGCTCTAGAGAGAATTTCCGGACCCATACTAATGAGAACTTATTGTCTTATTTTCATGCAAAGAATACCCCCTTTGATGGATAACGCTCACTTTTGAACTCACGATTTCGACTGACATTAATAGTCCCAAATTCTGCAATGTGTCTACCACACTAATCAAAGAAGAATTCGAGGTTGAGTGGTACGACGACAAACATCTGGAAGTCGTGCGTAACCAGCTTCATTACTGGAGAGGATGGACTCTGGGCTTAACTTCTCCCAAAAACAGAAACGTCTGAGTGTTACAGTGAAAGCATGGGAGAAAGAGGTCCATCAAATCTGTACAAGAAGAGGATTAATGGTCGAAATCTTCCTCAGCATACAAAGCATAGACTTATTAGATAGAATGTCCTATGAACATGGGTCCGCAAATCCTTCCTCACCAAGGTATGATTTTGAACAGAACAGAACTTGAAAAATGTCAAATAAGTAATAGCTAAAATATTATAAATCTCCCCCGTCGCGTCATGTTGTACAAAATCTTCTAAATGCTTTGAGGTCTTCGAAACCTTGTAGGTCTCGCGACCTCTTGAATTATTGTTGATTTTGAGTGGATGATGTAATTTCTAGGTTATAAGGTAGTCTTTGAGAAGCTTCTTCAGACTGATATTTTTGATTGATTTCCAGCTTCTTCTTGGAGTCGAGTTTTTAAAGTGATAATCATCATCAATCATCAACTGTCCTCCTTCTTTCTGGCAATGGTTGAAGAAAACCTCATCGTTTCGCTTTTTTTCAGTTTCCTCTACCTGTGGTTCAAAACTGCTATGTCTTACTAGCCGTCAATCAAGAACTGGACCTGGCTTAGCTAGCCAACTTGGAAAAGCCTTTTCAAACGTCGATTTTGTTGAAGGAAGAAATGTGAAGTTTCTGACAGCACCTCATCCCAATTGTGGTTATTTAGTCCTCAAAATCTTTCAGATTATCCTATTGCAGCGTTCAATTTGGCCATCACATTCCGGATTATAAGAAGAACTTTGACTTGTAGCTATTCATCTGGGATGTAAGTATAATGTTTCAATTTCTTATAAACATTAATTCTATCCTTCGTCTGAATTGCTTTGATAAGTTTTCCTTGTGTTTTAATGAATTGAGGCTTGATTTCTTTACATATAGGGAAGAATGCTGTCATTTTTGGGTCTCTACAAGTGAATGAGGCAGATTTTTTGATCTATTCCAACGTGACATACGCGTTACTCCAGAGTGGCATGAGGCTCGATGAAGATCAAAATAAATAGTGTATCTTCTCTGATAGGGCCACAAAATTGAAATTAAATAATTCTAAACGCAATCTTATAATTTTCTCATTTTTGATTCTGCTAGTGTGTGTCATATTGAACATCAAAAGTATGTTTGGTCTATGATAAGAGTGAATTTGTTGCCATTTCTTTAGTGATTACACAATTGCACATGCTTCTTTTTTGTACGGCAGAGTGTCCTTGCTCACTTGACGATAAATTTCGAAAAAAAGCAACTGGTTGGTCCGATTGGCTAAGACAAAAAACAAAAGGAATACTAGGATCAATGGATCCAACAAAAGAATGAGCAATATCATCTCTAATCATTTGAAATTGAGTGTCGGTGACGTCATTGATTCACGCAATGTGACAACTCTGTCAAACTAATTCAACGAATAATAACAAAAATAATAATTATGTCAAGCATCATCTCCATAACTTTACGCTTCAACAAGAAGACATGGAAGTAAAGTGAATGCTCGAGTAGCTTTAAAAAGAAAATCTGGTTACGAGATCTTTTCTTTCCGCGGTTGGTTTTCAAATTAAATTACGCTAAACGTGAGTACCTATTTGATATAAATAAGGTTTAGAACCTATTTTTCCAAACAACCAGCAGTATAAATACCTACATCATCGTTTTCTTATCCTGCAACTCAGCAATAAAAAAATGAATATTTTATCCGTAGTATTGATTGATACACCATCTCATATGAGACTGATGGCAAATTATTTGAATTTGCTTCCACAGAATGTGTTTTTTTTGTCTTGCCATTTTTTTCTATTCAAAACAATCAAGATTGTAAAATAAAAAGTGATGAAAGGTTATGAATGTGTAACGCTATAGAAAACACTAATTGAGTTTTGATTTATTTTCAGTCAATATTTATGTTCTCTCGCATTATTTCACAACTTATTTATGTTTTCAACTGACCGTTCACAATAATAATAATTCAACGATCAAAACACAACCGACTCACAATTACACAAATAGTGTAAATAATAATAAAGAAAAATTACACAATATGGCAACTCCAACGTTCTGGCTTTGTTAAGTTTGTTAATTGCCTTGACATCGGTTTCTTAGCAATGATTATCACCGCCAAACTGTGATATTTAGGGGCGACTTTAGTCAAATTCTCTTCAAGAATATTTTCAAATACACTTCCAAAAAGATATTGACGATTCTTTCTTCCTATTTTATAATTGGTTTAAAGCAAACAGAGGATAATATCAAGTAAATAAAAAGATACTTTGCTTAGGAAAATGGAAAACCGTTTTTTGAAACTCAGTATTATATTGCTATACAACAAAATGTTATTTTCCCAGAATATTTCATGAATTTTGATAACAATAGTGGTTGGTAATACTTTGTCATGAAATCAAGCTGTATACAGTTTTCATTTAACAAGAAAATAATTACAACTTCCGCCATTGTGTTGTCTTAAAAACTATTTGTATAGCGTCTTGATATTAAAAACTCAACCAACTGCACTGGATTCCACAGAACAATAATTTCCTTTTAGTTATCTATCGATCCGTAAGAATTGAAAACGCACTGATTGAATAGTCACCATGACTGATAGATAATGAGATTCTATTGAGCAATACCCACTTATTTACTTGATCAATTTATAATTACATAGCAGAAGAGCAGATTGCAAATCTTCAAAAGGTTTGCATGTATGGGTGGAAATTGCTATTGCAACGATTCGATGAATGATTTTGTATAGTATTTATAATGAGTTGCAAACGTATTTGGTATGGTGTTATTATAGTGATTGTAGGTTTATGGAATAGTTTTTTTAATTGGGTGAGGTAGCCAATATTGTTTCCTAGTATATGAATAATGCGGGGTGTTGTGAAATTGACCATGACAATATAATTATAACGGATTTGTTGATTAAAGCTGATAGCTGGGAATTGAGTGATATGATTATGGATTGGTTTGTGATAAGTATAATCCGTTTTCAACTCATCAAACGTTCAATTTTAGCACACCGCCGAAACTTCGATGACTTTGGAAGTTAAAACTTTCATAACTACAGATTGGGACGACTTTGAAGACATAAAGTCGCTTCCAAACTCTCAGAGGTTTTCTTACTGTGATTTTTTTTAGTATTTATTCTTCATTTTTGCTATTTTTATTGATATCAGTTTATGTGAAGATCTCAACATTGATTTTCATCATTTTATTGTTTGATTCCCAATCACTTGAGCAAATATGTTTTCCCAGTTTTTCCCATACTACATTACTACTTGGTTTCCAACCATTTATTATTTCCTGTATATCGATTTATCTTCAATTTCCAAATTTTAGATCCTCAAGTTTTTTAGTGGTTTGACTTCACAAGCGAGAAACAAACTTGTTTTAAAATGTATAAATCCACTATGAAAAAGTTGATTTTGAAATACCTACAGGCAAAATTGACTTTTTTCCTCAAATTTGGTTTGACTGTTGAGTTTCTTCACCCTTTCAAGAATAATGAGAAAGTCGACTGAGAGACGGATTACAAACCTTTCTTTTAATCTCGTTGATAGCACCTTTGAAAATTTCCAAAAAGCGATAATGTAACCGAGTTTATGCAAAAAAAATCAAAAAACACATTTCAAAAACATTTATATGTATTCAGAATTTCTCTTTTCTCAATCGTAGATAAAATCATTTCAAGTAACGTTCTTTTTTTTAAAACTTTCTTCTAAACATTCCTCGTTCATCGATTTTTGATGAGAAGATACGAAATTTGCTTCACACAATTCTTCCAATGCACCCCGTATATTTCATTGACAATTTTCGAAAAAAAAGTTCCATGCTGAATCGATTGGTGAAAAAATCAAATCCTCAATTTCTTTTATTTAAGGAGTCATGAGTTTTTTTAGGAAGCTGTTCCATTTTCCCCTTCATTTTCAACTCGAATGTTCACATCATTTTTTCAATACACCCTGTATATTTCTTTGTCAATTTTGAAGGAAAATTTCATGCTGAATCGATTCGTGAAAAAATTAAAGTTCTATCTCTTTTATTTTTGAAATTATGATTTTTTTTAGAAACGTGTTCCATTTTTCCCTTAATTTTGGTACGACAACTTCAAGTACATTTTTTCCAAATTTCCGATACACCCTGTATAGTTTCTC
The DNA here is from genome assembly GCA_958502075.1 of Orchestes rusci. Classification (NCBI taxonomy): domain Eukaryota; kingdom Metazoa; phylum Arthropoda; class Insecta; order Coleoptera; family Curculionidae; genus Orchestes; species Orchestes rusci. The sequence goes on from OY293312.1 coordinate 23,957,234, forward strand.
GGCAATTTTGAATCGATTGGTGGGAAAATTAAGAGTCTATTTTTGTTATGTTTAGTTATGAATCTTTTGAATAAATTGTTTTGTGACCTGATTGATAATATTTTTTTTTGCATTTTTGATATCAAATTATCACTTTATTAGCTGTAGTTATCTGTAAAGGTGATTTTGAATTTTTTCTCGCTTTTTTGCACATGATATTGTTTTTTTTATTTTCATTAGCAATTACTTTTTAATTATCATGATTCTCAATTCTCATCTTGAATCTTTCTTAGTGCTTTGTTTTAAGAAAATAATGTGGCCCAGGTATACGTAGCTTCTATTCCTGTAAATATCTTATTTGAAACAGAGCTTTGTGCATCAGAGAAAACCCAAAAAATAAATGTATGTAAACAAAAATATTCTGTTTTTTTGATAATTTTCAACATTTATCCCCTTTTCTGTACATTTTTGTTTTTCTTTATCATGTATTTCTCTGTTCTTTAGTTTTTACTTGGATCGCATTTGTTATCAGTTGTTTCATTCTACATTTAATTCATATGCCAATTGATAAAAAGTATCATTGTTCTAAAGAATGTCAATGATAATTTTTCAATCTTACATTTTTTCACTTGTATATCTTCAGATGACATTGTGGTCTATATGGTACTATTCTATCTCTGTTTTTTAATAATTTCTTAATTTTTTAGTTTTCACTTAGATTATTGGTTGGTTATTTTATTCTTCATTTCATTTGATGACATGTTCAATGTTGATACGTACATAGTATGTATTTTTGTTCATAGTCTTCAATATTTTTTTATTTTGAGATCATATTGTAGTCCATACGCTACTTATTTTTGTGAAAATATTTTATTTCAATTGTTTAATGAACTTTGTGCTTTCAAAGGAACTTTCTAAAAAAAAAATAACTAAAATCATTCAAAATATATTTGTTTTCCTTGATGACCTTCACACCCAAACCTCTGAGTCTGGAATAAGTGCGCATTTTGTCATGGTGAATAGATTATAGCAAGATAATACCTTTTTGTAGAGGAAATTTAATTGAACAAAATCGCTCCAGGCACTAAAGAGATTTACCCAAAATTACAACACTGTATTTTTTAACAAGACGTACACATTTTCCTGCACAAAAAAGTGATTAACCTATCATACTCTATTCACCATGACACAATGCGCACTTATTTCGGACTCACCCTGTATAAAAGAAAGTCCTGCTGGTTACACTATTTATAACTCAAGATCCGCTGGACCGATTTTTATGATTTTTTGTTGCTGAATATGTTTCCGCCCCGAATAGCAGAATAACTATTAAAACATCGCAAAAATCAACGAAAAGACAAAATTATGCAAAAAAATACTTCAACACATTTATTAATAATCATGAGGCTAATATTGAATAATTTGAAGGTGATAAATAGTTCAACAAACTTGAAAATACAAATACTAGCAATAAAAAAAACCTTTCTTTCAAGTAGTTGATCACTTTAATGAAAAACGAAAAAGCATCAGGCAAACTGTTAAGATCAAAAAAAGTACCAAGATCTAAAAAACTAATGCGATGACTAGTCACAGTTCCCACGATATTTTCCGTGCTCTCTTTAATTGTTGAACTGTAAGCTTTTGATGTGCTCGTCTATTTTTTGGCTTATGGGTTTTGATGACTATTACCGCAATCAGGTCAAATACGAGTGAAAACCGATATCTCAACAAACATCAGCCCTTTGGCAAACATAAATTTGATCAACACATCAAACAAATGAGTTATAGACTTTGTCTAATGGCAGATCGGGGGAAAAACAAATCAACCAATCAATTATCTAGTTTCATATTTCATTCTTAAGTGATTCCGGAATAAACAACATCGCAGTCATTTATCACACGATCAATTTTGATTTCACAGTCGAACTGAGATTGATGTTTAGTTTTGATCTTGGGCCAGTCTCGCGCACAAATGGAAGTGCATCACCATGCCATCGAACAATAAACATCACAATACAATTATTTATGCTCCGTTGCGTTACAGAAACGACCGTATTATTCTGTTCAAATACAAATTTATGTAAGTGTCAGTGAAGTCTATGCGATTTGTATGCTGTGATACACAATTTACATGGGATATGATAAGTGAGTTTGTGTGTAGCTGCTGGACTACGCATTAATTTGGTCGATTTACCACATTTTGACCATTTATTTCAATTGAGGTTCCAGTTTTCCGTATGAACAGTACTTTTACTAGAACTAAAACCAGAATCAGTGAAGTGACTAGTTTCCTCAGTTTGACAATATGAATTTGATAAGTGCTCTTTCAACCGTTCACGACCGATATATCGCAAGTCCATAACTGAAACCCATTTTATAAACCACGTCAATGATCGCGAGTAATCTGGTGATATCGAACGTGAAACATGAATCGAACTTATTCATAAAAATACTATGATTCTCTTATTTTTTCATGATTATTAAAAAAAGGTATTATTGTCAAAGATACAACATGATATTGTGATGATATTGTGTCATCAACCAAATTGGCATCCCTTTGTCTTAGGGGTTATGATGTAGAATGTTCTGTCGCTTACAATAAATTATTAATAATTAATCTGTACACCGACAAAAATCTGTTTTTTTTTAATTGTTTTTGAAAAGTCGAGCATTCAAACAACTAACAAGAACAAGGAAGTGTATTTTGAAGTTCATAAACCACGTTCGATATCGCAGTCGTCATCCTACGTAGATTATGAGGCATCAGACAATGGCAGGGATCTATTATTGTTTAAATGTCATCTTGAATACGAACTGAATACAATATTTTGAGTAGTGCCAGGAAATTTTTACAACTAGAAAAGTAGTTTCTCGTTATTTTTAGAGGTTTTTCTGGTAAGTCTGATGTTGAAGAGACTCAATTGAGTTCCCAACGATTTTAAGGTGATGTTTAATTTGATTTATCGAGCATTTTGTTGCAGTTTTAGTTTGAGTTTTCAAAAAGTTAAATTATGATTTGTCAAACCTGTCCAAATCAATTATTTTTACAAAATATGGTCAAAAATTTGAATTGAAAAAACATTGTGAGAGAGGGACAGTAAAAAAGTATTTTTACAGTTTTCTCTTCAGCTCCCCATGTTAAGGAAATGTTTGAGGAAATTTTATTTTTGCAACAACTACAGGATGTTCCAACGACCAACGATAGATAGATAGATAATCATTTATTTGTCACAATAATGTTACAGATAGAGGAAAGTAAGTTTTTGGGTATTTGATAATAATTAGTATCAAAATCATATCATGTCATTGTGTAACAGGATAAAGGAAAAAGCAAAACAATATTTTGGAATATACAGGGTGTGTCACAAAAGTGTGGCGTGAAAAAGTATGATTTTCTTAAATGGAATACCCTTTATTTGATTTAATTTCTTGATTCTATGTGCTTATATAAACTTTTTTTGTTATATAATGTATGAGTCTAAAATTCATAGTTTTGAATTAATTATTTCACTATATACTTGATATTTGGTAGGGATAATGACTAGTGTCATATAAATGTTTGGCCATGATATATTCGCCATTCGTTATACGGGGTATTTATTATAATGGTTCAAACTTTCCGATTTTCAAAACTGATTTTTTTTTCAAATGGCACCACACCCATTTTCTTATTAGGTCATTATTTAATTCATGATTCAAAAACCTATTATTTTATTACCTGAAAATGAATAAACAGGTATATTGAACGGGTATTTGAACATTTATCAAGACGTATTGTATTACCAATTAGATACATAAATATTAGTTTTAGTTCTGAATTATATAATCAGAAAATTCTCAAAGAAAGTTGGTTTCATACGTAGAATGGGAAAATATTTATCTATGAATACTAAATTGTTACTTTTCAATGCAATTGCTGCGCCTCACCTTCTATTTTCTCTACATTATTATACAGGGTGTTTCATTAATAAAACATCATTGTATTCGTAGTAAAATATGCCATTTAATACAGGGTATATTTTTTTTACGCGCCATATAAAAAAATAAAGTTGATGATGATTTCTCCGAAACGAAACGTTGTACGGAAAATCTCTCACCGCTGTTTTGTAGAGCTTGAAAAGTGGCCACAAAAAAGTGTCTTTTGTTTTTCCATATCTCCCTACATAACGTCAGTAAAAAATAAAAACGAAATCGGCAAATTTCGTTTTTTTTTTTGTGGATATCTCCGAAACCACTCGGAATTTCAAAACTTTCTAAATGGTATATTGTTAGGCTTGGAAATGCGCAACTTTTCTCTGATTTAACCACGTTCGCTTCTCTTACGGTTTCCAAGATCCCCATGATAGACATCCTTATCTTGGACACACTGTATATACATGCATTTATGCATCCTACGTGTATTGCTTGTGTACTTGTCCTATATTTATATTTTTTGATCACCATGTAATTTTAATATTTCTACAAATTGTGAAATTTTGTAGCTTTTTATGCTAAATAAACATATATTATTAGAACTTAAAACTAGGTTTTATCACAAAACAAAAGGTAGCGATTTAGAAAAACCGACATTTCTCGATATCTTTTGAAGATAGGTATAGGACATAGGTACTCCACAAAAATGATAAGTTTTTGAATCATAAATTGAATGTAATAATAATATGTGGTGTGCCATTTGAAAAAAATGAGATTTTCTGTTTTGAGATTCGAAAAGTTTGGACTATCATGATAAATATCCTGTATAACGAATGGTGAATATTTCATGATCAGACATTCATATGACACTTGTCCTTATCCCTACCAAATATGAAAAGTTCAGTTTCTCAGATAACGACAACAATTATTTTTCGATATCATGAAAATGCTGAATTTTACGGTTGGACTCGAATATTTCAAAAACTATCAATTTTGAACCCAGATATTATGAAACAAAAATAGTTCATACTAACACATATAATCAAATCAAATATAGGGTATCATATTTAAGAAATCATACCTTTTCACGCCACACTTTTGTGACATCCTGTATACTCCCTGATATTTTCATAGTATGCGTTTTTTATTTCATTACCCTGTGGCACATTATGATTTTGGTACTGACTATCATCACATACCCAAACCTCAAAGTTTTCAGCAAATAGTTAAAAAAATATGATTTCGAGTATACCATTTTTTTTTTTTTGAGTAGATTTCCTCACAAATTTTCAGCATTGCTAAAATCAACCAAGAAAAGAATGCTTTTTTGCAAGTTACATAGCCTTCTAGCTTCTAGATCCATAGTCGCGTTAGCTGACATTTTTTGTTGTTGTTTAAAAAAAAAAAAATATTTGGAAACTACACAAAAACTGCTGAGATGACACAGGAACGAGTGACGGTACCACCCAGATTATAATGATGATTCCAAGCTTATTGGAAGTTTATTAAATGTACTGTCGCTTTTTCAGTGCATTGATTTTGACTCAAAAAAGTTAAAATGCTTATAATAATCGCATCGAAAATAATGTAGCGTCTTCAACTACCCGCTCTCGTTTTGTGTGTCAACAGAAATTTATCCACTTACTTCAACTTGCCCTTATTTCCATTCTTATCCACATTTTTAACGTATTTGTATGTCGTTTATTGACATTTTTAGCTTCCTCGTCCCCTTTTATCCTTACGTACATATCCAGTTCTCCTTTCCCCATTGACTTTCCTCTTCAAATACTATCAAATCCTATTTGATTTTATAATGTCCACAATATAAACATGTGTGAATTGGCATCCCCAGTGGCGTATTCTATATAGATTTGTTGATGTGGGTATTGTTAAATAAAATTCCTCTTGAGAATAATTTGTGACAGTTTATGATAGTGCTAATCATATCATGGAAATAAATGATTGGTTTCTACCAATAAAAAACTAAAATATAAAATCTGAATAATTTTCACGTATTCACCTTGTTATTATACAAATTTTAAATAAGAGCAGGGTGAAATACATACATACATAAAAGTTCTGGAACAAAACAAAATTCAACAACAAATAGAAACATATTATGTATTATACCCACTCCACTTCATGATTTTTACACTGTAGATGCTCTCACCACTTCACAATTCCAGCAGTGTTTTATGATGTCTAGCCGTCATTGATTCGAGCCAAAATTGGACCTGTCTATGTTACATAAGGTGCTTATGTCGCTACTCGTCGGTTGGAGTACTCTGGTTATACATTGGTTAGGGTGTTGGGGTTCTAATCCGGCGATCCTAGGTTCGAATCTCACACTACTCAAAAAACAAAGACAAAACCGGAAAATCACTCTCATCACCTGCCAATTGTTTCTCATGTGCATGCTCAACATCCTTACAAGATCTATACGTTCCAGGCACTTTTCACGTGTTTAACCCATTTTCCGCTTTTTTTCATTCGCACAAATTTTCAGTGATGTTAATCCGTGTTATTCAAACCGTTTGCATTTATGATGTATTTTCAGATAGGTTAATTTTCACTTATAATCTCCCTGGAGCTCGAATTATTTCCGGAAATTTTGTCGAGTTGCGAATTTTCTTGAAAAATTCGCAACGAGAACAAATTTCCGGATTTTTAATTCGAGCTCGCGGGAGATTCGGCTAAAAAATCTCATGCCAAAACTGATCATTGGAAAAAACATAACCCAGGACTCACCTCGCATTTAGTGGAAGAAACTTACTCTACTCGCCATTGAGGAAGAAAGAAGGGAATCAGGATTTTATAAAACATTTGGAAGTTATAACCAATCTTGTCCATAATTGATAACATTGCAACTTTGTAATGGAAGTTGAAAATAAATCATTTATCAAAAATATTTGTCAGTGTTTTTAACAGCTGTCAAGCACTCGCGGCTGGATGTAGCTCCCATGCACCAACCACAGTGTTGCCGTTTGCCTTATCTCTGTCTGTGAAAGTTGGGTTGGGTTTGATTGTTAGGGAGAGTGGGGACGGCAACACTGTAATCATATGGGAGCTACATCCAGATGCAAAGCCAGGGTGATTTCCACTTATTAATCTTTCAGTCACGTGATTATGAGCAGGGTGATTTCCGATAAAATTAGGTCGTTGCCACAGCAACATAATAAAATGCAAGCCTATGATTGGTTAGAATTGACTAGTAGGAAATGTTCAACCTATTTTCTTTACGCCCCCCCTACCTATTCTAATTTATTCTGCAATTTCAAACAAATGTAATTGATTTTAATTTTTAATTTAATCTCCCCTCGATTTGATTCCCAGCATGACGTTGATATTTGTCAATAAGCCCCCTTTAGAAGACGATGCTGGATTCATATGACAAATAAGAAGTTGATTAATGTTAAACTGTAAATTGGGAAGTAAAATCAAATGTTGCGTGGAACTTGGAATAGAAGAATAATGATAGTGATATTAAGAGGCAAAGAAAAAAAACCGTATGGTCATGACAGGGAACAATCAAGTTCCCAAATTAAATATCAACTTTTAACACCCTGTAATTCCTAAACCATCAACATCATTATTTATTCACTGTATCCCTCGTTGATGGATTTCCCATGGTATAACAGTCATTGTTCTATTTCAGTGATCAACTACGTGCTAAGTTTTTTCAGAAAAATACCACTAAATGGGTTACTGGAATTAACTAAATTGGGTATTTTGCTGAATATCTTTATTCAACCCATTACATTGCCGCATAGTTTGAAAAATGAATTTTAAATGGCACTTCAAAACCGTCACCGTCCAAACTTTTGTTTGCATGAGGAATTGAAACGGAAAATTGGAATAGTGCTGAATTAACTCGAATTTATGGTTTTGGACGTTTAATATCCGTTTTCACACAATTCAAGCCGAACATGTATGCTGCTCTGTACCCACCGTTCATTAAACAAAAGATTGAAATTTCATTAGTGATTTGAATCAGCTTTTTATTTAATTCGCTTGAAAAATCACATTGTTTTACTTGAACTCATCTGTAAAATGAAATTACCTAATAACATAAAAATTTGTGGCAAAACAATCCAGCAAAGCCGAGTACTAATTAGTGCAAATTAAAATCTTAGTATGCAAGGCTCCACTGCTAGGGAATTGTCGTTTTGCTCATTGTCACATCCTTAGAATCTCATTATTTCTTTAGTAAAATAACATTCACACTTGCAGGATATTCAAAGCAAATAACGAAAGGCATGTGAATCTGCAAATACATAAATAAGCCTAGTTGGGTTTGATAATTGCGCGGGCGAGTAAATAATTAGTCAAGTGTTATTTTATTAATAGATTAATTAAATTATTGATTTATTGTTCCTATAACACCTAGGCTGACGATAATTTCACGCTACACAGGCATGCATAAAATAATACCGTTTTAGTTGTTAGGATTTATTGATTGTGATAAACTGTGGATAATATTATCATGATAATATTATAATCGATTGGTATTGAATGATTCTGATAATTCTGAAATTTTTAATGTTAATCAAGGTATCTGGGTTTACTTACCAAAAGAAATCTTCTTTGGTGCTCCTCAACCTTGACTGAGACACTGAAAATTAAATAAATATCAATTTGAGAAAAGAGATCCTACGAGACTAATGGTGCGTTTGAATTATTTAAAACTTCTATATAAAATTTTTCCATTAACAATTTAACGATCTCCAGTTGTGGGGGATTCTGATTGGGACGTAAAAGGGACAACTTTTAATTGTATCCAATTTGTTGCCATGAAGTTATCGACGGCAAAATCCTCACTCGATTCAAAATTCCCGTCAGACTACAACAAAAATATGAATAAATCAATACATTGTTTACTAACCTAGTATTGAGTTTAACTCTAATTTATCATACAAAGGTTTGGGGTCAATATTGTGCTACAAAATAGTGTATAAGGGTATTATTACTTTCTTCCCCGGTGCTGCACCCTGTAACTTCAAAATAATGCACACCCACCCTCTTGTTATGTTGAGGAGAACTCTGTAACTAATCTGTAAGTTAATTTTAACCTTTGCTGACTTTTGTAGACTGAAACCACGTTCTTTATATATAGATTCTTCCTGAAGAAGCCCTTAACTTAGGGCGAAAGCTTGAACTAAGATTTAATATACAATACCACTGAGCAAGTCCATATTTATTGCTCCCTCCTCTGAGTGTACGTTGGGGCGATCCCGATAGTTAAAAAACCTGCTTGTTACCAGTAGCCCCGTTACTGTCCTACAAAATAGAACTCCACATACTCTTAACGTTTTATAGATAATTAAAATATGTATCATTATTATTTATATGTGTTTCGTCTCAGGCTTCACAGCTCATTGCTGATTTTGAAATATGATCGGTACGTTTTGGGAATCGTCTGAGAATTGAGTTGTTTTCGTTGGTTTGCCACTGTTGAAGTAAATGATATGACTAGATGGTTGGTCATGTTGGTGAACAAAATGAAGATCTTTATATTTTTCATGTTAGTTTTCACGGAATACTTTGAAAATCTGACGTTTCGGCATTGAGGACATCACCAACTTAATTTCTCAAATACGGACCTGGAGTTTTAATTATATTTTTATTCATCTTTTGACGTCCTCAAGGTAGTGAGGTGATTGGATGAAGGTGTAGAGCAATGAATTGCCTTATCAACCTCAATATTTTCAATTAATATTCACCTATTATTGTTATTTTCGATATTTTGTTTAAATAACACTTGCGACGAAATTTATTTAGTTTTTTTTTATGTTTTTATGTTAACTAAATGTCTTTGAATTTATCGTTTTTGGAATGTGATTTGTATTTTGGTTGGTTGAATGGACAATTTGCTCATTTTTTGGAAATATGAAAAATATAAGGACTAGTAAGTACTGATGCCATTGATTTTTAAAATATCAACCTACGACCTCTAATCATTTAGTAATCACCGATTAAAATCAGGATCCACCACGTCACAGAATACATTATCTCTCTCCGTCAGGCGTATTGTCTATGATAACTCTTTCTCTCGAGAAGGTAATATAGCTCGGCCCCGTTTTTGATCGTACAGTGGAATTTACTTCTCCCGATATGACCGTTCTATCGGTCCTAGAATCAGCACCGTGATGTTCGTGTGTTATCGGACTCAATGTGCTCCCGCCCCGCTTGTGTTGTGCGGATATGTGACAGAAATGCTTTGTTTGGTGTTGTGTGTTCAGTATTTGGAGGCGATGAAAATTGGACAAACCTAGAGGTTTGTGAACTTAAACATCACCTTAAAGTAACTGACAAGAATGTACACAGAAGTCCCCCAAAAGTAGCTGCCGGAAACATTCACAGACTTCCCCTCAAAGTGACTGCCGGAAAAGTACACAATTTTCATCTTAAAGTAATCACCGTGAACAGTCACAAGCTTCATCTAAAAGTAACTGCCGGTAACAGTCACAGATTTTCGCTAAAAGTAACTGACTAAACTGACGAGAATGAAAATGAACTTTTCCTAAAAGTTTAACTGCTGGGGATCCACACAAACGTTTCCTCAAAGTTACTGTCGGAAACATTCACAAACTTCCGTTAAAGCGACTGCCGGGAAGGGACACAATCTTCCTCTAGAAGTAATCACCGTGAACAGTCACAATCTTCATCTTGACGTAACTGCCGGGAAGAGTCACAGCTATCCCCTAAAATTAACTGACAAGAATGAAAATGAACTTTTCCTAAAAGTATACCTGCTGGGAATCCACACAAATGTTTCCTGAAAGTAACTGCCGGAAACATTCTTAAACTTTTTTCTCAAAATGACTGCCGGAACCGTCACAGATTTTCCCTCAAAGTAACTGTTTGGTTAAGTTTGGTTAAGCTATATTTTCCTGGGAAACTTGATCATGCGACACACTTTTTCAAAACATTGCTTTCAGCTTCCGCATGTATTGTCCGACCTCTTGGGCCATCCAATTCTTCAATCTTCAGAAATGAAACCTGTTCATCTTTTAACATGACTAATAACAATCAATCAGATCAACAGTCATACAATCTTGTTCATTCGTAGAAGCTCCAATTCAACTCCGAGTGATAAATTATCACACATTACCTTATAACTCTTGGCAATATATTATTATCGCGTCAACTCAATTAAGTACTGGATATTCAAGCGGACAGTTGAATTGCTTTCTGAGAATGGTTCTATTCATGTCAGGAAAAAAGTCTGTTTTCATGTCCTACGCCTTCTTACACTGATATATGCACTAGTTGGTTCTGCGAACACGATCCCTGTCCAAACTTCTCGAAATTGATTTAGCAGAGTGATTTTAAACATCAAAGGCAGTTGACCGTTGATAATAGTTGAGTAAACAAGATGTGTAAATGTTACACACTAATGTCGAGTAAATCTGCTTAAACTTCCATAATTATATTAGTTGTGGAGGGTCGGGTAATGTGATAACTATCACTGCTTTGGGAGTATCTTGATAAACTAGGAATTGAAGCCAATAATCATTTATATTTTAACTGTGAATAATATGAGTTTTCAAAATTTCTTGGATTGTCTATCTGATGGAGCGTTATAATCTTTTCGTGTCAATTTCAATAGAACACATGTTGGGAGAAAATACTTTGGTCGAATAGATCAGTTTGAGTTACACGAGGGGTTACCAGCTCCACGCCACACCTTCTTCACAAGTACACATTGGAAGGAACAGAGGCAAACCTGCTGGAGAGAGTTTGGGAATAAACCACCTACATCGGAAAACTGGAATGACCAGAGGTCAGGCCCAATGGGAAGCAATCTAAAAAATGATAGTGACTATCATAAAGATGAAGCACGAAGATGATAACAAATTTCAGGAAGCTCCAGAATACTGAACAGTCCGAGACCATTGCAGAAGACTCCATGAAGTAATGCGCAAGAAGTTCCAAGGAGAAAGCGTACGGCGGGAGAGAGAGAGAGGAAGTAGGATGGCAACAACTTATGCCACCACTGGGTTAACATGGTCGACCACTGCCGGAAGAAAAAGTCGGCAGAAAAAGCCAACCCTCTGGAAACAACACCCCTCCAGAGTGTTTTGAGACTCCCTGAATGGGAAGAGGAATTTAGGTCAGTCTTGGTTAATTTGGGTTAATTTTGTTACGTTCGCGTTACTTTGGATGGGCCTAGGTTAGTTCAGCTTGGTCTGAAGTTTGCCCATAGAAAGGTTTATTGCAAGTGCCTCGAATGCCTGAAGATGGATCACAACATCAAGGATTGTGCCAAAACATCTAGATGTCTGAATGGCAGGATCGAGAGGCACAGTATGGACACTACAAAATACTCCAACTTAAAACTCCACAAGCGCCAATCAAATGCTCAGGCATACCTGTAGAAGAAGACAGAACAACTAACGGTGCCGCCAGTGGAAAGATGATGAGAAGAACGAGACTGACTAAAGACCAGTTACGCCACCAGAGAAAAAAGCCTGAGTATCAAGAATTTTTCCGGAAAGAGAGATAAGGCCCTGGAACTTGAATATTCCACCCGAAAATCAAGCACGTCTAACGACAGCACGAACAGCCTGCCTAGGTTGCTGGATAAAGGAGCATGAGAAAAAAATTTGAACTGGGAATAAGGCATAAGGGCTGAAGAGGATAAGATGATTTATGTCTAGCGGAGTGGTCTTGCAAACAACCGCTCTTTGGGATAGGGACCAAGGACCTAGCGGGCTACAAGTATGGTATTGGGATGAGCTATGTTTGGGTGGTTGCTATGGAATGCATATTCGAGGCCGAGCTGGAGGCCATCAGACAAGAAGTGAGACCTTCGTGCAAGGTAGGAGTGGTACTGTGGTGTGCGATAATGCGAGGTTGATTGGCCTTGTAAATAAAATCTAGGCACAGGAATCACAGGATAATTAACCATGTCGAAGGACAAGGGGATCAGGAGTTACTGGTAATAAAGAAAGCCGATGAGCTCGCCACATGGCAGAGAACAAAAGAAAAACGAAGAGATCGGGAAAACGCTGGGACTGCTAGACCAGAAGATTATCAGGGCGGGGATGTCCATGCCAGGGAGAACAAGAAGATTGGACCCACGAGATGGAGTCTTGTAAGAAGAGAGCACGCAGAAAGTATAGCTCTGGCAAAAAAACGCGGGGCGGTGGCAGACGTCGCAAGGCTCAACGACTGGGCAGCACTGGCGGTGTCAACAGCCAAAGATAAAAAAGTAATAATAAAATGAAAGATCTAGAGCGGGAAGGCTGTATGGATGCAACGATTATAAAACTACACAGGATTGCTCAGTTCCATTTAACGTACGTTTGGCAGTTTTTGTGACGTCACCATTGGTTTGTCTATTTTCATTTAGCCGTTGATCGTGTGTCGAGTCATGTGTGTCTTGTGTTGTGAATTTGTCCAATAGTTTCTGTTTTTCCAAGTACTTTAAATGTAGTTTGAGTTGGCGAAGATATACAAATACATATTTTATTAGTTTCGTTGTGTTAACGGTTAACGATGTGTAACAATAATTTGATTTAGCACAAGAAGGAGCATTTTGTTCACACGAAGGTATATTAAATGGCCACTACTCTCTGAGGAAATAGGCTTCTTGTTTAATAATAATTAACTCCAATGGTAAACATTATTTTAGTTCGTTATGCCTGGGAGAATATGTGCCGTTGCTGTGTGCAAAAACAATCAATTCGGTCTTAAAAACAAGGCTCAAGCATAGTATTCCATTCTTTTCCAAAAGGCAAGGATTTATTGTCTTCTACAATACAAAAAGAGTGGGTGCATCACTGCAGAAGAAAAGACAAGTTTAATATAGATTTTTCGACAGTTTGCTCCGACCATTTCACAGTTAATGACTATGAAAGAGATTTACAGCATGCGAGTTATTGGGTAAAATAAGTAGGTACCTATATCACAACTATAGGCTTTAAATTTACAAATCTTTAAAATTAAATTTTTGTTTTATGGAAATTAGGTAACGAGCTTTCTAAAATTGCAATTCCCATATACCTAGGTACAACAATATTTTGGTCGACGTGCACTTTTGTACACATAGGTACAAATTTAAATTGTAAATTTTATAAATCAATACTTTCAAATGACATATTATTGTGTATTGGAATATTACATCCTTATTAATTGACTGTTTGTTGAGATATATTTTTTTTAAACTAGACTTGCAAAAAGAAGGTTTGTAATGTACAGGGTCATACCGAATACAGGGTTTTTCACCTAAAACTCCGCACTACAATATCTCGGAAACGATTAGAAATAGGTACATATTCAATTTCTGTACAAAGTAGTCAATATGTGGTGTCAAGTTGATATTTTTGGGGGTCTACAAAATTCGACGCCTACCAAGTGTTGGGTACGGGACGCGTCGAAAATATAAATCGATTTCAGGGATTTTGAAATCACGCGCATGCGAAAGAACATGTTATTAAAAAACTTTTTTGAAATTTACTCAAACTCATTCATCTCACTCATTTCTGAGTAAGCGGTGTTATCTATGGAGATATGAACATTTTGTAAATATGAAAGTCTTGGATATTGATCTGAATTTTTCAAAAATCTTATCAAAAAAAACAAAAGACTATCAGAATGTCAATATTTTTTCACAAGTAGCATTTTTTCAATGGAACCCCCTGTATATTATCATATATTTTGAAAGAGCTTATTTTCCTGATTTCAAAAATATATACTTTGATACTTTTCTGATGAGTCATTCAGGAGAAATTCGAGTTTAAATATGTTTAAAAATTGAAATTCACATCCCAGTTGCTTTGGTAAAAATGATAAAATTGTGATTATAGGTCTGTTCGTAGAACAATCACAAACCAGTCCGAGCCAATCAGCATTAAGCATTTGCAGTTTGCAAACTATTTCTGATTATTTTGACCAATCGATGAAGCGCTGATCGATTTGTGATTGTTCTACGAACAGACCTTATATCAATGGAATGGATTATATAGATTGAATCAATAAAAATGGAGGTCAAATATCTTCGAGTTCCAAATATTCACGAGTTAATAAATTTGTGCAACTTCATCCATGGCAACCGGGATCTAAATACTAATTTTTACACATATTTAAACTTAAATATCTCTTGAACGACTCATCAGAAAGTTATCAGACTATATATTTTTGAAGTCAAGAAAATAAGCTCTTTCATATTATATGATAAAACACAGGGGTTTTCATTGAAAAGAAATGCTCCTTGTGGAAAAATATTGACAAAACTTTGAACAGTTCAGATAAATACCTAAAACTTTCATATTAACAAAATTTTCATATCTCCACAGATAACGCCGCTAGCATATGGGTCATTATATACGGAATGACCCTGTACATACAGTGGCGGACGTAAGTATGGAAAGGCCCTTAAATTTGATAAAACTCTGATCCTGCATCAGTTATCAAAGAAGTGATGGTGCATTTGAAAACTTCAATCCATTTGTCAGTTTGAAGGTCCTGGCGATTTTTTTCAACAAATTGTTTAGTGCCCTTTTTTACGTTCAAAAAACGCTATTTTTCTAACTTTTCTCTGTCTAACTTTTGATAAAAATGGCTAGCACCATTCAAAAGACGGGCAAAAGTTATGTACTTCCTGAAAATTTCATAATAATTGAACAAAGGATAGTCTAGCTATAAAATTTTGAACTTGGCGAAAATGAGCCATTTTTGTAGAAATCATGCAAATTGGGTAATTTTTGCCAAGTTTAACATTTTATCACTACGATATACTTTGTTCAATTATTATGAAATTTTCAGCAAGTCAATATCTTTCGCCTCTCTTTTGAATGGTGCTATTAATTTTTAACAAAAGTTACACAGAAAAAAGTTAGAAAAGTAGTCTTTTTTGAAGTTGAAAAAATGGCACTAAATAACTTTTTGAAAAAAATCGCCAGGACAAGTAAACTGACAATTGGATTGAAGTTTTTGAATGCACCATGACTTATTCTTTGATAACTGATGCAGGATCAGAGTCTTATGCTATCAATCTAGTCAGATATGTAGCCGGCGAGCTGCCTGTGGAGTTCCCAAGCAGTCCAAGCACTACCCACGCCCGACGTTGCTTCACTTCGGTGATCGAACGCAGTCGCCCCAGCATCAGTGGTGACGTCACAGCGAGTTTGACCTTGCCAGACAGATTCGGCAAACTGAGCAATCCTGTGTAGTTTATAATCGTTGGTATGGATGTACCCATCATTGTGGTAATACTTTTCAAGGATCCTCTCATTATTTCGGCCATCAATGTACAGCTTGTTCAATGCTTTTCTGCGGTCACGTCACAGTATCTGACGTTTGACAGTATGTCGTAGATTGTCAAATTGATCCGAAAGACCCTCGTCCAGACGTACGTGATTTTTTTTTTAATGTGTAAGAGAGAGACGGAAAAGTATGACGTATAACCACAGGAAAGCCATGAACAGACTATATATTGCATTGAATAACTTCCGGTTATGGGATCCATCAAGAGTCTGCGAAAATCTTATTGGACATGAATTGAGTTCCAAAATGACATATTGGACAAAGTGGGTATAGCATACCATTTGATGTTGGACAAAAAAACTAAATCTAATCCATGAGGTAACGCATCTGTTGAGTAACTGAAAGCTGCGACAAATGAGAACGGTTGAAGGATATTGTCCAATAATCACAGCATACAAAATCTATGGCATGTCGTGACATGGAGATAACCTTGGCAACGTTGGTCACTCTTCATAGCGTCAACGTCGAGCAGTTTTTCATTCAGTTTGACAAGCCAAAACTCGGTTAATTCAACTAAACCACGATTTTGTTCAAATGAAAAGTATTGATTGCTTTTTAGCTATTTTTCAATTGAAATTATCGTATTGTCATTCTTTCTTGACAAGTGTACAAAGTTTCGAATCAATCAGGGCATTTCAAGTAGGTAAACATCGTGTTCCCTTTTTTTTTTTGGTTTAGCTATCTTCACCTTTCTCACTACGTTATATATTTTTTCTCTATCTGTAACGAGATCTGAGAAAGCGTTTGATTTGTGTTCCATTTTTTCCACTTCACTCCCCATGGATCACAACGCCGCAAAAGAAGTTTCACTTCAAAAAAGTTTACTGATTAGCTTATCTAAAACATTTTAGCTTACAATATGTTTTGCAATAAAACAAACCGGACCACAAATCCCCTTCGTTGAACTTTTCCGTTTTCAATATGGAATATTCCAGCTGTTCCACGTAAATTAGCTTCTGTTCAAAGTGTCACAGCATTTTGTTTCTGAAGCATCGGAAGCAGATGTTGCCGATTTTTTCTTTGGGCGGAATTGCTGGAGATTATTATTTGGAAAGGCCGGTGTTTGATGGCGAGTTTGATGAGCCTGGAAGCTGTTGAGCACTGGACTAAGCTTTATTTTTTGATTTCCAGTTCGGTTGTATCTATTATTATTTTGATGACGCTATAAACGTTAATCTCTGTTTATATTGTGTTTTCAATAGTCACTTTTCTTTACATAACGAATACCGATAGCAATGACTTTTTCTAAAATGATGGTGATACTTTCAAAAAATTTGAGGGTTTTGAATTTTCAATAATACTAAATAAAACAATGATGTTTATATCTCAATAGCACTTTTCAAAACTACATGACTCCCTTGGATTTCGACATATCAACTTTTATAAGTAGTTGCCTTAAACTTATATTTACTGGGTGTTTCAGAAACATGTTGTCAAACATTAAGGAGTCATTCCTTTCACAAAAATATCACGAAAGTTGATATCAACAGAGCAGTAGGAACGTGTAGAGGTGACGCCCCCTATAAGCTAAAGTCATACTAAGGTCATTTTTGAATCTCTTATGTCTGAAAACCTTGACATAACAAATTTTATGAAAATATCTTGATAACACTACATTTGACATTTGACACATTTTTTGACAGAATTTTTGGTTTTAATATACAGGGTGGCAAATGAACTTATGTCAATATTTCAACAGCAATTTCAAAATTTCATAGTTTCCGTGGTTTTTGAGATACCTACCTATCAACATGAAATTTTCTATGTGATTTCAAAAATTCCACGGGATTTTTGGATTTGGATACACAGGGTGATAAACTTCAAAATTGCATATTACTCCCTTGGTTTTCGAAATATCAACTTCAAAGTTTAATGGAAGCTGCTTTGAATGTATGAATTTAATTTATAATTTTTAGGGGACCTTCACAGAATTTTTGTTTTCCAATATACCTACAGGGTGGCAAATTAACTCAAGTCAATAATATTTTCGTAGCAATTTTCAAAATTTCATAGCTTTTTTATTTGGAAATATCAACGTGAAGTTTTAGTGGGAATCCCTCTGAAGATCTACAGGTTTGGTTCTCAAAAGACAGGGTGACCAATAAATAAATTACAAAATTTCAAATTTCCATAACTAACTTAGTATTTGAAATATCAGTTTCAAATTTTAGTGAGAGTTGCGTCAAATGTATAATTTTCATTTATAGTTTCTAGAGTCTTGAAGAATTTTTGATTTTTCCCATTTGGAAGCGGGCCACCCTCATAACTTTTTAATTTATTGATCTATTTTGACGTTTTTTTTTTAAATGTAGAGAGGGAAAAGGCGTATTTTGAGGCCATACGTCGCCCAGTTTTTTATACGACACCCAGTTTTTTCCTAAAACCAAGGCCTACTAGAGCATATGTAGATGCTGAAAAATCCAGAAAACATATTAGCAATTTTTTTAGAGAAAATCTGCCTACGCCACTGGATCTTTCATCCCCTGATATGGGTCTGTACCAAATTTCATAAAAAAATATTCAATTCAAAAATATTATTTCTGTGTGTAATTTTTTTCTATTTTTTTTTGACAGACTTGTTTGTTTGTTTTCATTGTATTTTGACATGAGAGTATCTATTAAATGTTTATATTTAATAATTCTGATAGATTTGCGATCGCAAGAGTTTTGAGGTAAAATACTTCTTGGTGCATAATAAAATGAATCGTTGATTTATCAATATTTTTTTATGAAATTTGCTACAGATCCATCTCAGGGTATGACGAATCCAGTGGCGTAAACAGATTTAAAAAAAAAAACGCTAATATGGATTCTGAATTTTCAGCCTCTAAAATATGATCTAGTAGGCCTTGAATTTTGAAAAACTTGACGCCGTCTGGCCACAAGATAAACCTTTCCACTCTCCACATTCCAAAAAAAAATCGTCAAAATCACTCCATAAATAAAAAAGTTATGGGGGTGGCCCGCTTTCAAATGAGTCACTGTGTATATTCGGAGTGCTATAGGTCCCTACCCTCACTAGTTGACAAAAAAATAAAGATGTATGGAAAAGTGTGTTTCCATGAGACAATAATATGATTTTCTATTTAAAATAGTTATCTATATTTTTGATATGAAAAGACTCTTGTTGACTCTGCCGTGCACCTTAAAAGGGTTTTGGAAATACATCGATATGAGTCATCAAAATATACAGGGTATCTTCAAAAGGTGCGGAAAAACTCTATCATAATATACCCCTTAGGTCAAAATATGTCGATTGACCGCAATTCATCTTAGTCCAATATTGCACCGTTTTCAAAATACAGGGTGGTCAAGTTTAAAATTAAGTAAGTTGCTTTGAAACGTCTTATTTTGACAACAGGAACATATCGTGATTTTGTAAATCATTTTTTGAGACATTCGCGTGATGTAGTCGATTACTAGGATTATCCGGTGTGCCATGGAACTCTTTAAATAAAAATATTCCGAAGACGGCTCACTTGACATATTATTATGATGCCTAAATGATTTATTTATAGATTTATTATTCAAGCTGTTATGGAATTCACAAGAGTATTGCTAAAATGATTAATGGCTTTAGAGGAAGGATATCCTACAAGGGCATTATGAACCACATAATGGCCTTAGTAAATATTCGGCAATGATTTTATCATAGTGATTGTTGCAATTTTCATTTTTAAAACAAAACATATTTTAAGATAATGTCACGAGCATGGTGTCAATATCCTAGATAGAATTCTTGAGTAAGATCATAAGATCAGCTCTGCGATAATATCTACAGATTCAATACTGAAATAAGTTAATCCAAGTCAGCAGGAAAGATGATGTCAGCTCAACTATCCAACCATCAGTCAAAGAGCTACATTATCAATCTATTGAGGATTTCAATTATGATCAATCAGTCTGAAAATCCCCAACAATCCTCAAAATCCCAAAGCTCTCCGGCAAACCCCATATCCGAACCAATTGCATCGCATAAGCATCGTTAATTATCTCAATTTTGTTTAATTCGACCCGATATGCTGTTGCGACTATCATTAATTATGTTGTCTTTGCATTCAACATTCACTTCCTCGTTTCCCAGGCCCGGTGATGGATTCGCGGTGTAGACAAATTCTAAATGGATCACGATTTGGGAGCAGTTTGTTTATCTTTTGAGCCACGGTCAGGATATGGTTCGTCACGAAATAAACATTTGATTTGTGATGATAAATGTGAAAGCATTGGTGACAATTTAGACTCGTCATGTAAACGTTCAAACAATGATGTTTGGAACTTAATCACTAGTTACGAGAATGAGAATGATGAGAATTGTGGTTGTGCTCTCGGCTGTTTGGTTATGGGAAGGGCTATTACTTCCAGTTGCCAATTGATGGTGTAGTTGGCTTGGTTTCATGAGTTATTTTGTAATTAGGAAATGGTCTAGAAATTTGTTTCTGTTTTTTTGTCTTATCATTAGATTACGTGACATTCACGGTCCATGTGATATCTATATCTTGGCAATCATTTTTTATCGATTTAACCAAAGCCATAGCCTCATAATTTTTACTAAGAAAAAAATTATACCAAATTATCCTGGAATAGACCTTCAATAATGATTATCATTTCGATTTGTTTCTATTCTTTTGTTTCATTTTACAGGATGTTACTTGATGATGGACCGTTAAATAGTCTGGTTTTCGCGATACATAGTTTTATTAGAAGGTTTAGAATAAAATCGGATTCAATATCCAATATCTGGAAGATCCTTTTGCAGATTTTGTTGAATTCTCATGGTAACAAGACGCCTAATCAGCACTAACTAGATGGTAATTATGAGTTCCAGAAGGACAGTTTCACGGATAAAATTGAGAAAGGAATGTGCGCCACTGGCTTTTTTTGATAATTTTCAGATAGAGAAGCTAAAAATACAACTTTTTTATCTTTCGAAAATTTTTCGTATCTTTTTGCATTTTCCAGGAAACAAATCAAAGCCGCTTTATTGCACGTCGAAGAATTGTTTAAATAAAGTGGTTTTTATTTTTTTGTATCGAGAACGAAGAGAAATACGAAAAAATATGAAGATACAGAAAAGCTGTATTTTTAGCTGCTCAATCTGAAAAAAATAGACAATTTTTAGAAAAAACTGTCCCTCTGGACGCCACTGAAATGCATTCATCATACCAACAACTAATAACTGCTGATTGAGCGTCTTGTTACAATGGAAAACTTTCCAAAATTGAACAAAATCGGCAAAAGGAACTTTGAGATATAAATAATAAATTCGATTTCTGAAACACCCTGTAGGGGTGTTGGATAAAACAGCTACGGATACCACTTTTTTTTCTTGATTGTTCATTCTTCGTTTTCGAGGAAAAAAAACAAAACCACTTTATTGCATGTCGAAAAGAACAAAAAAGCTACGGAAAAATATCAAGAGACAAAAAAGTATGTGTTTTCATCGGCTTCATTTGAAAAAAATATAAAAATTTCATGAACATTTCCCCGAAGGAGCAAATCAATGAGCTTCAGAGCAGGGGCAGTTATGTTGGACATATTCAAAGCATCCGATGAGACGTGACACACTGGACTTCAGTACAAGTGCCTTCCATCATACCTAATCAAGCTAACCTGGTCCTTCCTAAATGACAGAAAGTTCCAGGTCACCGCAGACCAAGCAACATCGTCCCAGGGAACAATCCGTGTCCACCTTCCACCAGGCTCTTCCTTAGCTCGATGTTGTTTTGCCTGTATATGGCAGACATTCCAAGGCTTCTCTCGACCAGTCTACTGTGCTGAGCCCCCACCATGGTCATCACAGCTACTGTCAGAAACAGACTCACAATTCGGTTGCAAAATACCTGGACCCTTGGTGAAAAATGGGGACTAGAGCCGCACATTATACCTTGGATGCATACAGCGATCATGAGACCCATAATTACCTACGGAGTCACTGACACGAACTCGAACGTAAAGATGCTTACGAGAGTACAATGGCTGGCAACACTAAGTACAACAAAAGCAGAGAACAGCACACCACCGCCTCTCTAGAGATCATTCTAAACCTCCTGCCCATTGACTTGGTCATTTAAAGCACTGCCACAAAGCGAGCTCTTAGACTGAGGTTGGCCAAACTGTAGAAACAGGCAACAAATGGATACTCAATGGTGCCTAAAGGAAATCTCGAAGGCAATGGATAACCAAGAGGCAAAGCTGCTACTAACGGCAGTAGACTACATGGTGACCAAGAGTTTTTTTGAGAATAAGGTAGTGGTTAAAATACCTTTCAGAGAAGACTGGGCTCAAGAATCCATTATGAGGAGGAACAGATTTACATCTTCACAGACGCAGTAAAGACAAAAACAGGCACAGGAGCAAGGATATACTCAAAGGAACTAAACATCCAAGAGTCTATCAAGCCTGAGAAAGGATGTGGCATTCTGCATGCAGACATTGTCATTAAAGAAGCAGCCAAGCTGCTGCGAAGACTGGACAATACAACAAAAGACGTCACAGTCTATGCAGACAGCAAAGCAGCGTTGAGCCTACCAGAATCAGATACAATGAGGTCAAAGGTAGTGATGAGTTGCCGTGAGGCATTGTCCTGGATCAGGAACAAGAAGCTCGTTCTACGCTGGGATCTTAGACATACCAATATCGAAGGGAACACGATGGCAGATGGACTGGCGAAATTGTGAAAAAGTAAAGACGAAGCCGAAATAGAGAACACATCGCTACCAATGATCAGACTGCAAGATTTAGTGAACGAAAACGGTGACACTACACAGCGACAAGTGGAGCAGTTTGAACGACTGCAACACATGGAGAGCTCCATGGCCAAACTTGGATATGGAAAAAGACAGAGAAATTACTAAAGCAGAGCAAATCTTTTGTGAGCACCATTGTGGGAGTAAAGACACTGTGACATTGGAACCATGCTCCGAAAAGGGACTGATGATCTCTGCAAGGTCTGTATCGAGGAGGATGAGACGATAGAACATCTACTGTGCCACTGCCCAACTCTAAAAGAAACTCGCCTCAGAACCTACCTTGCTAAACGATCGAAAAGGTCTACAGAGGAGCCCAAATAAAATGCTCTGCTGAGTTCATTTGCAGTATGTGATGCATAAATCATCACTATACATAGACCAAAGTCAGCAGGAGGTGGTACAATAGACCCAGGGAGGTCACAGTGCACTGGATTTGTGGCAAGTCCACAATCCGACACCCTTTCGAATCTACATCTACATCTACCTTGAAGACTTGGAGGAATCGGTAAATGCAGACATCGTGCTAATTTTGAACTCAGTGGAAACCATGGGATACTCTAGAACGAAGAAAGGAAAGGCTGCAGGTTAAGGCCAGGGGGCCACCTCTCCAATCAAGGGATCACAATGTGAAAGTAATGCGAAGCAGAAAAGTGCGAGGCAGGGTATGCCCTTCGCAACATAACCTTATCTACCCGGAGCTAATCAATCAGTGGGTGGACAGATGGTCCCTTCTCGTGAACCCCAGGAGAACAAAAACCATATTGTTCAGCAAGACTAACAGATACCTACCCGCTCAAAAGATCCATTGGGGCGCGACCTCACTTGTTTGGTCCAATGGAGTGAAATACCGGGGAATTCAATTTGATAAAAAGCTGATCCAGGCAAAAAGCCAACGCACAAGCCCGCATCCTGCATCCACTCATAGAAGCTGGCTGCTGTTTTTATACAAGGTAAACATTCGTCAGATCATGGCTTATATCACCTCACCCTGGAGCACGATGGTTGCGCCAACCACCAACTCTCTTTCGTCCGCTACCAGTTGGAAAACATCATCATCATGCTGGGTTCGTGAGGGACCTGATCTTAAGGACAGACTCAGGCCTCGAAACAACGTCATGCGGAGCGATGCATCAGGTGCTCAATTCTCCAATTAAATCTCCTAAAAGATAGTTATTTTGTACACATGTTCTCATTTGGGTTGAATTTTTCCTTGATATATGTAGATAGTTGGGGTCGATTCTCCCTTATCGACCTTCAATTTTTATTTTCTATGACTATTCAATAACAAATGTTAAATACATCCACTTTTTATCGGTTATTGTGATCCGTTACTCATACCAGTGACTTTTTGTCTTTACTCAATTGTTTTCAACCAATGAAAAAATCTAATCTCATCACTCCACAAGAGTCAATCAGAAAATTCGACAAGTTGTCAACATACGTCAACCTTCAAATCCATTAGTTTCAAACAGCTCTTTTGACCGTCCATACTTGTTTTATAGTGATTGTGTAAACAACCTAACCTCACTTCAAGTAAAGTTATCAAAAAGTGCTGTGCAAATGAAATTTAATATTGCATAGTTCGCTTCAATTATTAAATATCATAGAAAAAGTATAATATTCTATTCGCGAATGATGGCTATCACTTACTCAGATTATTACGCTACATCTTCGTGAGTGATAGTCACCATTACTCACTCGTTGAATAATATACTATTATTACCTATTCAGTGGAAAAAAATTGTTGCAATATTTCGATTTATGGCTATGTTTTCAGATACCTTCATTTGAATTTGAAGAATTGCAAATTCATCTTATAGTATAGTCAAAACCTCAAAGCTGCGGTGAATTGGAAAAATCCAGTAGCTCTGATGTCGACCCCCCAAGTATCTGAGCGATTGAAAATTTGGTTTAATGATTTTAACCATATTCGAACTAGATAATATGTACTAAACTAGTCTTTACGCGATATTTATAGAAATCGACCAAGAAATTTGAAAGTTATGATCAGAAAACCATTATTATCTGATGAAAACCGCAATATGAAACAACAATATGAAAATCGCAAATAAAAAAAGATATCATTGGATCGAAAGGATAGTAAATGTCATTGGTAACGGTAATTTGGAAATGATATTGAAAATAAAAATGAAGGCTATGATTTTTGTGTATACCTACTTCCCAAGAAATAATTTGAGAACTCTAGACCAGAAGAAAAGAAAAACGTCTTGATTATGTATGAATATGGAACTACCCCGTTTTGCATATTATGGCCAATATTCTTTCTCTATCGCTATCTGATTGTTGGGTTATAACCAAGGTCGATATTTAGTCAATCTTGACCAAAGTTAAGAAAAAATGTCATTTCGGTCGAATATAATGGCAAAAAATTTGTTTATAGATAAATGACATGATGATGGTCCTATTTTAATGTCACTATCTAAAAAAACAATGCATCATGTCCGAATTTATTGAATTACTGACTTTTTTCGGGGATGTTAACATAAACAGAGATAATTACGCCCACTGGCAAGTTTGTCTATAACTCTCGTAGGCTATTATAATTATTTTGGATTCAAGGTTATGTTTTAAAAATTTCGCAAACTCTGGCAATAGTTTATCGAAATGGACATGTACTTAGGGCGCATTCATTTTCTGCAAGTTTCTAGGTAAAATTTTGACGTGAAACAGGTTGACAGATCCTTTATTCAACTTTGACCTAGTGGTTGGTAAGAACCTATCGACCTATTTATCACTACTAAATTACTTTAGTTTCTTTCTAAGCATAGAGAAATATGTAGACATTTTGCCCTATTCATAATTGAGCATCATCATCTCTGGACCTATTTATAGGTCGAGAATTGGTAAATTTGACCTTCTCGTTTATTAGGTTGATTTATAAAAATGATCATGAGAATACCATAAACTCTTGAGAAAAATATCTTTTGTGATGTCAGATGAAACCTAAGTATCTGATTCCTCGAAAATTGCGAATCCGTTCGAAAACAAATCCTGATGATTATAAGCAGATTTTATGTAGAATAGATCAACACATCTACATTATTAAGTCGAAACTGACTACCCCCAGCTCTACCCATTGTGATAATGACAAATAATTGCGATAAACAATTCTGAAAGCCATGAAAAAAGTCCACCAAAAACAGGACACATAAAGATCCACGAATACTGTGGGAGTGAGAGAAGAAAAGATTAATTATATCGAGGAGCAAATGGATCATCTCTTAATCCTGACGTTGAAAGAGAGCTCACATTAATAATTTTTCAAGATCAAAAAGAAAGCAACAGAATGTGCTGGAAGTATATGATGTGATGTTGGAAAAAGATAAAGAATCTCTGTACACTCGGACAGTTTGAAGTTGAATTGAAATTTGAAGTTTTTTGGATAGATCATGGTTGTCATGTACTAGAACGTTCAAATCTTCCAACAAATCTTTACAGTAGCTTCTTTTATCATAGTCACTAAATGACACGGACATCCAGAATATCAAAACGCCAAGATGTCTATCTCTCACTCGTCCTAAACTTTACTGATTACTTCCCAAATCCCGTAAAAGATCTCCAGCAACAAGTCTAATTTTTCAAAATTTCAGAAAACTTCCTGTCCCTTGAAGCCAATTAGTAACGTGCTGTCGCTGTTCCGCAAAGCAAAATGCGCCGTGACAGGTGCAAAAGGAAGAAAATAAGATAAATGATGTTGGAGATAGTGTTTTGCCTTTAGAAAACTAATTGATAGCATCTTAGACTGTAAAAAGATATTGTGGGGACTTAATTGAAAAAACGCCACCGGTATTGAGACTGGGAAGTGTGTATTAATCAGCGTTGACGTACTTAGTCCACATTTGACAATATTTGAACTGAAAAAGTAGGCAATCTTGAGATACAATCTCAGATAAGAGTACGTGGAAATCTACTTTTAGACGTTATAACAAAACAATCTCGGTTTGTTGGCGATCAATTTCACCAGTCAATGTCTCAAAGGTACAATAACAATTCAGAAAACCATGCAGCACCTGTCCTTATCTTAATATGGTTTTTAACTACCCAAACCAGCTGTCGTCTCGCAACACTTCAGACCTACACAGTAGAGCAATAAGACAAATATTTTCTTTGTGGTCTCCCAATTCCTAAAACTAAAAGCCATTCTAGTTAAGCGGACATTTCTACTGTTGTGTGTGATTTTGAAATGACTTTTATGATTCTGTCCATGTAACTTGGGAAGTCTCATTCCCAGGTGGTTAATTGAACGTGGACTCACCTTTGTTTGTAATGTCTTCTTTGATGTGGGGTGTCTGGAATAGAAATGGAAATTAGCAACCAAATATTATCTCAGTATAACAAATAATTTAACGTGTTAACGACGATGACATGATGACTTGTGCGGTAAAAAGAAATTGTCACCATTTTACCATTGATCAAGCTTATAAAAATGAATTTTTGCACCATCTATGTTATTAGACCGATAAATATGCGTCTTCAAGCGTAACACATTTTCCGCCACTCTGTTTTGTTGTACACAGTATTTGGAGCATTTGCTTTCTCTTTTCGTGAGACCAGGGAAAAATACCAGGAACTCATAGATATATGTGAAAGATAAACAGCTTTGTGGGACCTCGAGTATGAACTTGACCTATTCAAATTTTGTATCGTGAATAGACATTTTGACCAAACTGTTAGCTGCGTTTTGAAGTGGAACTTGTTGACGTGCGCTGGGAGTATAATTCAAAGACGTGACACATGAGCTAGCGCAACGCAAATCCGCCACGATAATAATTTGGCACACGAGTTATTGTTTACAAGGTGGTTTCTCAGATTTGCACAGAAAACTAATTGGATTGCGAGGTTGATTTTGGTTTATTGGTGTCAGAGGAAAGCTGATTGTTTGTTGTGCTTATCAAACATGACATTCAAGTATTTGGCTTTATTTGTACACTGAATTGGGTGGTTCTTGGACTGCTCACTCAGTGAGAACTTCCAAGGCTCGACTATAAACAACTAGCAACAGAAAACCAACTCCCTATATCCAGAAATTCCCATGAATGCGAAGGGATAATACCAGCTCATCTGCAGCAGGACAAACCCCAACTCATACCGATACTTTGTCAACTATTCAGGGCAAGCCTGGCAACGGGACACATACTCATACCCTGTAAACTCTCCCGAATTGTTCTTGTACGAAAATCCGAGAAAGGTTACTCTCAGCCCAAGGCATCCGGCCGATAAATCTCTCATCTATCCTACTTGAGACAATGTAAAGAATGGAAGAAAGGTACATTAGGAAGACCTCAATCCTGACAGGCCACTTCACAAAAACCGAACTGCGAGAGACCGCCCTGCATGATCAAGTGCATACAATTGAATAACCAAGAAATTGTCCTGGCCGCATTCTGGACATAGAAGGGGCATTTGACCACACCTCCTTCATCTCAATGACTACCGCGATTAACCGGCGAGGAATTAACAACACAGTCTGCAGGTGGATAAGAAACATGGTGGAAGGTAGGAAAACCCAAGGAATTATGCTTGACAAAACTGTGACTTTAGAGGTCGCTACAGGATGCCTCCAAGGAGTTCTATCTCTTCTTCCCTGGAACTTGGTTGCAGACGAACTATTGGTGGAACTAAACAGCAGAAGATTCTTTGTCCAAGGCTATGCCGACGATGTAGCAATACTAGTCATGGGCAAGTACACCAGCACATCATCATACAGCCCTGACCATCGTAGAAGACTGGTGAAGCAAGGTCAATCCTGAGAAAACCTCTCTGGTCAGCTTCACGAAGCAACGGAATTTCAAACACGTATTTTTCGGACAAGAACTGCAGGTGGCAAGAGAAGTCACATCATTCAAGGCATCATTCTAGATGACAAGCTCTCATGGAAAAGAGCAGTAGGCAAAGCATGGGGCTTGAATCCGCGTATAATGCACAGGCTGGCACTTCACTGTGGTGAGACCAAAACTTCTTCATGGCTATACATGGAAGGAAAAATGGAGAAGAAATGTCAGAAGAAGCCACGAACAAAGGAGAATCCTTATCCTGAGTGATAGCCAAGTGGCAGTCACAACCCTTTTCTGTCGGGAAACTAAATCCAAGCAAGTCCGGGGTTGTCAGCAGAACCTTACCAATCTGGGAGCATCCAACGATGGTACTCTAGGATGAATACCGGGACATGATGGGATAGCTGGTGAAAGGTGAGCGGAACTGGCTCGCAAACCAGCTAATACACCATTTAGAGGTCCAGAACCATCATAAATTCTATATAAGAGGCTGGCTGAAGTGTTGGTCCAAAAAGAACAGAGGTCAAGATGGAGCCAGTTACCAGGACATAGTACAACAATGATGGCAGAGGAAATTCAACCATCGTTCACTGGAAGTCTATTGGAACTCAGTAGAAATGAGCATAAGAAAGTAACAGCGATATTAACTGGACGCTGCACTCTAAGAAAACATATGCAAGGTATGTAATGAAGAGAAGGAGACAGCCCCACACAGCGTCTTGCTTGATGTTCTGGCGGTGGATTAATGGGGAATTCACACCCATCCCTGAAAGGTCAGATAGAGAAACAATAAACGAAGAGTAACAAACCTTATACAGGCAATGCAGCTCTCCGACTGAAAGACAGTTCGGAGATAACACAATTAGACCAATAGACGCTGCGGTGTCTAGGCACTCCGGAAGCTCGTTATGCCTGTACTCAATCAGTAATCAGTACACTGCTGGCCATGAGCTTCTTACGTTAATATCAGTGCCTCATCTGGATTGATGACCATCTTCCATTGGTCGACCAAGCTCTTCAGCTGGATAATTCTTCTTTGCAGTCTTCTTTTCGATAAGGAGGTAGTGTTTGCAGGTCATCCACGTATTGTGAAATTCAATGGAACAGAAGATAATCCTTGTGAAACTCATGCTTTCATAGGTCTGGTGGACAGAGTGGTATTATTGGGGGATACCTTCAATGATTGGTTTTCGAAAAAGCCCAAGAAAGTACTGATTTGAAGGTCTGGGTATTTTTTCTGAATCAGCTTGTTGATCTTCTCTTATGCCAAAGGTCGAAAGCCAATACCGAGGAACAAAGGGTCATCGTGAGGTGGCTTGTTAACCACTCCTTGATTTGATTTGAGCCAACCGGGTAGTCTAATGAGTGGCAGAGTGAAGCTAAATTGCTCTTCAGGGACTGTTCAGTTCATCAGTGGTGACTTAGAATTCTTTCCTGATGACTCGTCCAGCAATTGGCCGAGAATAAAAGCAGGCTTGTTGATTTGCCCCTCGTTTTGGCTTTCCAGATTAGTGCGTCGTTTACAATCAGCATATGCCACTGCCGCCGCTTCTGCTACTGCCTTATGCCAGCATTTTGGAAATACTCGACTCGGAAACAGACAATCGAAAGAACCTCTGAGCAATGGCAGCGGTAGTGGTATGAGTGACAGCTTGAGGACGTGTTTACAGTCAGCCATTGCCAACTTCCCAGCTTACTTTCTTGCCAAATTGTGCTGAGTGTGAATGAGGTTGAGAAAGTTTTGGCATCGTTTCAACGCTTCGGGAGTAGTGGAGGTTATTTATTGGCAGATTCTTCGAGTTCATGTTTTGAAGTCCGTCAAGTCCTGGTGCTTTTCTGGGGTACAGTGATTTTATCAGGATACGAACCTTTTCCAAGATGGAGATTAAGGGTCGTTCCTTTGAGGTCTATGAAGTACCAAGGTTGCATGAACGGGTAAGGTTTTATTAGAAAAAGGATTGGTAGTTTGAGACATTGTGAGCGAAGATGAATTCTTAAAAGCCGGATGTATGGTCAAAGTACTTCCGACTTACTCAGTAGTAGTTATGAATAATGCCCACCACCATTTCTCAAGGTCCTGAAGATCTGTCCCTCATCATATCCTCTAAGTTTGGAAAAGTTGACTCTTGTTGGTTATTATTTACTGAATGAAGAAAAATAAAAAAATGATCTTATATCAACGGGAATGACAGCAGAGGCTTGGAGCTCGACATTTGTAATCAAGGTTGAAGGGCCTTCCATTCAAGATTTTGGAGGTGAGTTTCAGCCTGCCCAAGTGTCTGAGTGTTTTATTTTCATGCCCAAAGAATCAACTTAACTTTTTTGAAAAACCTTAAATCCTTAACATTAATCAGCTGAAAGTAGGAAAAAACTACCTAACAAAATTCAAAATAGAAGATAAGTTGAAAACAAAAAAAAAAATAAGGAAATGCTTATCAGACGCAGAGCAAAATCTGAATCAAACGAGAAACAGCGAATAACGGAAACCAAGAAAATATGTACAAAAACAAAACTATATTGTTTTAAATCAAGACCCATATCGGAGCTATAACTATAAAACTTATGGGGTCCAAAAAAAAAAGGATCATTTTATTTTCTAAAATCATTTCTACAACCATGTCGAATAGTCTTCATACATATACGTATACAACAAGCAAATTAGTAATTAATTATGGGCAGCATAAACCTGACTCGATCAATCCCCATAATACTGATAGACTGTTTGCAAACAACCATCCATATTGACTCATACATACTTGATTAAATGCTACAATGGATTATACGGAGGCATCACAATAAATCACATTTCCTTTTGCGTCAAATTTTTCCCCTAATCTCACCTATGAATCTCAAATTGAAGTGACACTTGAATCACGCCGTTGTAACACCACAAAGAGTGGTTATTTGTTGTGCTGTATATGGGAGTGCTAATCATCATGAAATTTGATACGTAAACTGATCGGCAGCATATGAACTGTTACTATGTTATTACGGTCACACCTTGGTTTATGTTTACAATTATCTATAAGAAAATTCTCGAGTTACATCCAACATCAATTAGCATAACTTGGGTGAGTCTTATTTAGGCTATTATGGGCCATTTGAAGTCAGCTTAGTGACCCTTTTTTCCTATCTATGTCCAAACTCTAATAAGGGTTTTCCTATTGCCGGATTTTTATTCGCCACTTTGATAATTCTGTCCCTCGTTTTGCTTTAACGACCAATCTGAAACTGCTCGCTAAAACTCACAAGGGGAGTGCTCATGGCTTTGGAAGTTTTTTGTTTGGCAGCGGGACTTTGTTTTGGGCAGCTTATCAACAATCGACTGAAAGATGAAAAGCCGATAAAAGTGCAGGTGAAAAGCTGATTAAAAGCACAGTGGAGTCACGATCATACGAACTAATTGGGAGCAGAGGTAGTTTGGACAAACGAAAAGTTTAGATAAACGGAGTTATATACAAAATATACAGTATGTTGGTACATGTGTTTATATAGCATAAATCAATTTATCTATACAGAACGCTTCTTGGCACTGGATATAGTGAATAATTGGAAAATATCTCACAGTCAAAAACTCTCATTATACCTTTTACTAAGAAGTATTACATGTTACCATATTAAGACTTGATATTTTACTAACATGAAAATTGGAATGCTCACCTAAAGATTTCTTGATAAAGGTCTTGTACTACCTATAAACAGATTTTGCAGTAGTTGAACCAAGAAAGTTTTTGCCTAACTTGGTGGGTACGATTAAATATGTTTGGTGTGAAAGGCATGATGGTTTTTAAGGTCTATCAGGTATATCGAAACTGTTGTTGCCACTACAAGATGAAAGTAACAGATTGTGTGTAGAGCGGACACTAAAGAATATTCTCACTAATGAAATAATATCCATAATTATTGAGATAAAACCTTTGATTTATTCGAAAATTAGTAATTTTTCCCAAGTTCAAAATTTTATATTTAGATCAGTGGCGGCTCGTGATGTATAAGTATGAGTGTGCGCTACCAAAAGGAAATCCCAGGAGATTTACCACCATTGCATTTAATGGATACTTGGTTTCAGATTTGTGATTCGACTGAAATGAGATCCAAACAAGATCGAAATAGATCGATCTAGAAAATCGGTGTTTCGTTTTGGAACACAACAATCGTCAAAATACTACACCAAGGGGCATTGTTCAAAATCAAGTCAATAAAAAAGAA
Source organism: Orchestes rusci (assembly GCA_958502075.1). Taxonomy (NCBI): domain Eukaryota; kingdom Metazoa; phylum Arthropoda; class Insecta; order Coleoptera; family Curculionidae; genus Orchestes; species Orchestes rusci. The sequence continues at coordinate 23,990,148 of OY293312.1, forward strand.
AATGAATGTAAAGTACATGAACATAACCATACAAATGAAATGAACTATCCATAAAAAGTGTAATCGTAAAATTCACTAAGAGTTGAAAATGCCTGGTGGATTACATTTTTGTTGGGTCTTTTTTTAAAAACACATATACTTTCAATTTTCGTGAGTTGCTGGGGAAGCTTATTATATATTTTGACATAATTATAAGTTGGGCCTCTTTCAGTCTTGTTTTGTGAAAAGAAATACAGAGTTCACCATGGCTCCTAGTAACCATAGTGGGATAATGGTCAGTTTTTGTTGATTGGTCGATGTTCTTCTTACATCTATTTAGTATATGAAGAGATGCCACCGTCAAGATTCCCAGCTCCATAAAGTATCGTCGGCATGATTCACGAGGTGGAAGCTTCAGCATACATCGAATAGCACGTTTTTGTGCAAAAACTCGTCCAGATTCGGCAGCATGACGAGTGTACATACGCGAAGTAGTGAGATTTGATGGAGTGAATAGACAGCTCACCCCTTAAAGTACGTATTGCATAACATGCCAGACAGGCCTTATGAATCCTAGACACTAAATCGTGAATCTGGTTTGTCCATGAGAGTGCCTCATCTTTTTGGTATAAAAGTACAGCGGTCTTTTTGACATCAAGTCTCAATTAATTTTGAGTACACCAGGTTTGCATTCTTGACACCACTTAACTTGCTTGCCTCGACAAATTCTCAACTGAGGGTGCCGCAACTTTAGCTGAAGTATCATCCGCAAATTAGAATACATTTGTGGAACTCACAGCATGGTTGAGGTCATTTACATAAACCAAAAACAGCAAAGGTCCCAAAATGGATCCATGTGGGACTCCCATCGTTGTGTAGAAGATCTGAGAAAAGCCTGTCCTTTCATCGCCATTCATATTACATTCAACTGTCACAATTTGTTTTCTGTTTCCCAAATGTGATCTTATAAGATCATTATACTTGTCTCTGATTTCACTGTGATATCAATACTTCTCTATCCAGTTCCTGGATTATTGCAATCAACGATTTACATACGATATAAACACCTGAATTCTTAGGCAAATAGCTTTACTGATCACAAAAAAAAAACCTGTTCTTTTGTAAAAAATCAAACATTCTTCAAATATGGCACGTTCCACTATTTTGAAGGTGGACAGGTGGACAGGTGGAGAAAGGAGGTCAGCACTTTTAAAACGACAGTGAGAGTCTCATCAAGTCCTGTTGAATATTTCAAGGGTAGCCCTTTGATGATATCAATAATTTCCTCAGGTGTACAAGGAATAAGGAACATAGCAGTGGAATTGGCATCCTCAGTTTTTGTCCCTAATCCAACATTTTAAATTTATCTTTGAAAATGTCAGCCACATAGATTGGATCCTCAATCAATGCACCGTCCTGGTTCAGAGAAATGTTTTCACTTTTGATGTGATTTTTCCTGTTTAGAAAGTTCCACAAAGTCTTAGCTCTATTCCCAGAACTAATTATTTTTTCATCATTCATGGTCTTTTCGTGATTAGTGTTAATTTGTTAAATTGTTTCTTCTCGGACTTATATTTCGGATATAATAAAGAATACCAATCTCTGGTGGATTGAGACCAGTCCTTTATCTCAGAACTGATCCATCCACCTCATGGATTTTCAAACAGTCCCTTTGCACGGAAAACTCAAGTCAAAGTGATATTTAAAAGAATTTAAAAATTGCCTGAATCAAATACGTCTCCTTCACTAGACGCTACAACCCAATTCTCATCTCTGAAATAGAAAATAAAATTTTTGATATTCTCTTCACTGAAACATCTTTGGTAGGTTATCACTCCATCAGGTATTTCATTTAAATGAATATAGCACAATGATCAGGAATATCAACATCAAAACCCATGCATACGACATTATTAGGATCAATTATTAGCTACCATTAAAAAAAGTCCACCCCGACAAAAGTATTCGTGTATTCCTTATATATGCTTTTATTTTTATTTGTTCATTTCAATTTGAAAGGAGAAGTTAGAGATTATGTTTTTCACCGAATTGTCCCGAATTTTCACTTCCACTAGCACCTGAGTCCAAATCACGACAAAAGGTAGAGCGGTATGCCGATTTGCCTTCTCAAATTTTACCTATTCATCTCGCGCGTGCCGTCACCCAAAAAAAAATCGGAATGATTCTTCCTCTGCCATTAACTGAGGCAAAAGTTGTACGTACCTGACATTTAATATCGTAATTTTGCTGTTTTTTTTTGTGTGTTTATGATATTTAAGAGTTGATTATGGTTGATATTGGAGTAATTATTTACACCATCGTGACGTCACATATGTGTGCATGTATGTGTATCGTAGATGGATCGGACTGACTGAATGACAAGAGTGACAACTGACAACGCAGATTACAATAGTTTAACTGAAAAATAAATGACAAATGTACTACATCTGTTCGTTTTGAACTAAAATAGCAGTACAATCAGCAAATTACTGTACAAGTCTTGGGACACACGTGAAAAAGTTGAATTGCTTCCTTGCCCTAGTGTGTATTCAAGTAGCGCACGGGGGCGCCATTATATTGGGCGATTTCTCGAATAGTTGCAACTCATTTCCATAGCAAAAATGCATTTGACTCGAGCGCCGAACGAATATACACATGGGCTGGGACAGACTGACATAATGACTATTCAACTGAGCAATATAAAATATCAAGATTTATTTTTATATTAAAAAATTTTTTTTTTTTTTTTACTTTTCGCCGGTCGTGTGTATTAACGGGTCGCTCCTGAGCTGACAAAAAGATTGAAGTTTTTGAATGGTCCATAACTGCAGGATCAAAGTTTTCGCAAATTATAGGGTGGTGCTATAATTTTGGCCAATACTGTTTGTACAGGTTGGACCACGCAAAAATATAAATGAAAACATGATATAAATAGCCGCCCAGAGACAAACATAATAGAATGAAACAGAAAAAGCCTAAACAAAAGATAAATTCATGTAATTTTTAGAAGAGATGAAACAATATAAAAAATAACGATAAGTAATAATTAAGCAGAATTCGCGAAATAAAATCCAAAAAAAAAACGAAACGCATTGATTATGAATAAAAAAACAACAGATAAAAAAGGATCAAACTCGTGAAAGAATGAGAAACCAACAAATCAATTTCATAAAATGAAAAAATCTTACCAGGAATCAAAAATACCCGAAAGTTAAAAGAAAAAAAAAAACAGCGGTGATTGAAAAAATGTAACTGAACTTAAATATGAAAACTATTCATAAGACAAAAAAATAACCTCAAAAAGAAAAAAAAGAATGCATACAAAAATCTAATGAAAAGTTTAAATGTAAAAAAGAAAAGAAAGTGCTTTCCTTCGCTTCAAATTGTTGAAATTACGTAAATCTACTCACTTGATTTAAAAAAAAAGGTCAGTCAATGATCCGCTCAGGAGATCTACTATTTTTTTAACAAGTTTTGTTCGACAAGAATTTTTGTTGGTATATGAAGTGGAAACTTATAAAAGATTAAATCACAAACAAAAAATGTTAATACATATACTTCAACAATATTTTAAAATGCTACCCCACCAATAGTTCAGGATTTATATTATATTCAACCTGCAAAAATGTTAAATATATTTTTTCACAAATAATATGTAGGGTCAAAATGTACAGTAGGTAACTGAAAAAAACTAAATTGTTCATATTTTGATCAGTTTAATTAGTATCCAATGGCTTAATTCTTAATATCTTCTAGACATCGATTTCTTATAGAATGTTAAAACGTATCCATACATTCTCGAGACAAAATTCCAGATATAACCCGACCAGATGCGCAAGTTCATTTAAAATAGTGCCAGTCATCAATGACCTTGAAGCTACCTGCACCATAGCTTCTTTGGGTAAGTTTGTTACAAACTCGTCCGCACCAAAGCAATTCTACAGGGTGGGCCATTAAAGACGGAACAAGGCCTGTATGTCATATTATATAGTTCGATTACGAAAAAATCGCTTGGACCCGTCGCGTTTTTTATTTTTAGGGGGAAAGATTTGAAGCTCATAGTCAACCCTGTCACAACCACCCTCAAGTGTTAAATCCTCCAAACTAAGAGGATATGATGAGGAACAGATGATCTTCAAAATGAGCTATTACCCAATCATTTTGACGGGGATTTATTTTACCCCATTTTTTTGAGGTGTAATGATGAGAATATACCACACGGAATATTGGAACTCATCTTTTACTCACTTTAAATGCCCAGATTGTTTCGAAACTTTGCACACTTGTTAAGAACCGATGACAATTTATAATTTCAAAAAGTGATCAATAATTTTTAATTTAACAAAATCGTTGTTTTGTTGAATTATCTGACTTTTGCCTTGTCAAGCAGATGGTGAATCTCGTGGTGAATAACAGACTGGGTGACGGAATTGTAATTCTTTAACTTGAACCGTCGTCTGATGTGCAACGTTGCCAAGGTAATTTTTTTGTCTAAAAAACTAAAAAACATTATTTCGAAATAAAAGTGCTTATGTTCTATGTCACTTGATATCTCTCCAATAACATTGATTTTGCATTTTGCTACATAATCCATCCATTTAAATACAACACGTTATTTCTCGAATTCAATGATGCAGAACACTTCCGTAATATACCTTTAACTTATTAACAACATATTTTTGCACCTCTAGCACTCGCAACATGTCCGATAGATTCAATTAACGGCCATGTCAAGAGATACGTTTGACGGGCATCTGTCGACAGCTTCTAGTTCCTGCTCGTTATTTTTAAAAATAACCCTCGTGCAGAGAATGAAGTGAACTGACGTTTCCAAGAACATATTTCGCCTCGTATTTGCACGTTTAGAAAAAAACAAACGTGAAATGATTTGATCGTGCGTGAAGAAAACTCGTCTGCTTATCATAGTTTACACGACTTCTTCGTAGCTACCTGAAGATGTTTGACGTGTTCTGTTATTGGTACGTTTGTTAATTTCAAATATGCTAAACTTGACTTTTCAAGATCTCTTTACAGAGTTATGCATGTTAATTAGTTTGTTGCATAACTGGAGCGGTACAACGATATGTACTCTCCATTGGTCATGTTATGTAAACTTCCTAGGCTTTGTGAAGAAAAAGCAGAATTCGAACTGATCTCTACATACGTATACATATAACTCTGATATTTCTTTAAGATTGTTATCAAATCTTGTTAATTTGTAACCCCCATACTGAAGCTCAATGCATCTTTCATGTTTACTTAGGATATCTCTTTGATTGATTTCCATTTTGATTCTTTGATCATATTATAATTAATTTGTTGTTTTCTTTCTGCCGATCTATGATTTTTTTATTTTTTGACAACTTATCTTCATTTTCGATAAGTCAAAAACTGTCTTATCATTGTGCATTTTTCTTAGGATGTTTGATTATTTTTTTGTCTCGACTGTTATGCCTCTGATTCTTCATTTCTTACGAATTTTTGTTTATTTTTGCTTCGTCGGTGGCGTTAAATAGCTCTTTTGAAGAAGCTGACTTGCCTTTTATGAGCTTGTTGGTAGTTTCTTTGATTCTATGTTTTGCCAGTTTTCGAGTTCTTTGTTTTTTATCTGAATTTTGAAAAAATTGTATATTATCCTATTTTTTGAAAAGTTTGATGTCAATTTGATTGCCAATTTGATCTTTTTGAATATATTTGAATAGTTCCTTAGGATAGTCGATTTTTTGGTCTAATCACAGTTTTGTGGATTTCATTTTTTTTATCCATGATTCTATAGTTTTTTCTCTTCAAACTTCTTTTTTTCTTTAATAATCGGACTCTTCTCTTGACATCTTTGATTATGCAGCTGTCTTAAATTAGTTGGTTCTTTTCAGGATCTTTTGTTCATGATCTTATTTTAATGTATTTCGTAAATTTTGATGATTTTTGTTGATTTATTACTTAATTGAAAAAATTTAATGTATAATAAATGTACGAAAATGGTCGACTATAGAGCTTATGACCAGAAGTACCGTTTTCCCTCGCGTTTTCCTGTAGAAAACATTGGCGGTTCAAATGTGCGTCTCAAAACAGTACATTTCCCAGTAGCGTAGAAGTTGGAGAGAAAACCACTCAGTACCCCTTCGAAACCTTCACCAATTATAACTTTGAAAAAATAAACATTATGGATTCATAAATTTATTGAATATTTGAATTTTTTTTTTTGAGAGCCTACGCCGTCTCTAAGCATATTTTTTCCGCTGATTGCACACTTTTAGTAAGTTTTAATACGCAACGTGACAGAGAAATAAATATGCGAATAAATAAATTGATCAACCTACTATTAACCTCAATATTGTCTTCTGAACAGGTAGTAATTTTTTGTTTTTATAATTCTGAATAGCACTTCTAATCAACTTTTATTAAAGTGAAATTCAAATTTTTGTGAGTGGAATCCGCGAAATGTCTCAAGAACTGATACAAATAAAAGAAGTTCACGCTCAAGGCGCATTCATGAATTTGCAGTAGCCAAAATAATCGAGAGAATTTATTGAAAATTGATCAGTTTGTTGCTAATATATCTATCAATGATCTGATCAATTTTCAATCCGCAGCGGTTTTTTCCAAGGGAGTTATAAATCTTCAAAGAAGACTATTACCTTGGACGCCACGCGTTGATACATACTCAAGGCGCATCCATGATTTGCAGTAGCCAAAATAATCAAGAGAATTTGATAAAAATTGATCAGTTTGTTAATAATATATCTATCAATGATCTGATGAATTTTCAATCCGCAGCGATTTTTTTCAAGAGAGTTATAAGACTTCAAAGAAGACTATAACCTTGGATGCCACTCGTTGCGTTGGTTCTTGCCAGAGTGAATTTCTTTGGAAAGCGATGATTTTGGTTGAACATTTTCACATAATGATTACCATTTTCGTTAAATTTAAGTCAATAACGACATTATGCTATCATATTGTTAAAAATCCATTCAAAATACACTCTCGAAGATACTTGTTATTTATTTTTAACTCATGCACACATCTTTTAGAAAATTTACATCTTAAATTATCATGACAACACAGCACAATCCAGACAAACCTTCATTGTTCAACATTAATATTTATGATTAACCGTGATATTTCTGATTTGATATGTATGACATTTTGAGAGTCATTTGAACTTGTTTCCAATTGTTTTTGATAGGCTCAGTAACAAACGGATTTTCGATTGGGGGCGAGCGTGTTTCATGAATTTATAATCCTCATCAGATTTGATTGAAATCGGATTATCAGATTTGTTGCGCTAGTCTGCAAAAAAGCTTTTGCAATAACTATTCCATTCAAATTGTTGATCAAGAAAATTTGAAATTCAAAAATGCCCAGAAACTTCTTCATAAAAATATAATATGTCCCCATTTATGGCCTTATTTTCACACTTTTCTCCATTCGCACTATGTCGTTTATGAAAACGAGACCTAACGACATTATAAATGTAAATCGTAACACCTTCCGTGTTCCGTTTTGAAAAGAAGAGGATGGAGTTTAATTTTATAAATTCGCCTAAAGGATGGAATATTTTTGACTGGAAAAATTGTATTTATGTAGGTCAAAAATGATAAGCGATTCATCTTTATCTATTTGAAAGTGTTTTTGATATTGCTCCAAAGTTTAGAAAAATATTTTTGAAGGGAATTTGATGAAAATCGCATCCAAATATTACAGTCTGTCAACACCGCACTGCAAATGTCAATGCACATAGTATACTGTTGGTTTTGCCGCAGTTGCTCCTTGTTTGTGTGATATCAAGTTGAAAAAGTTTAACATTGATTTTGGATTTCTCAATGTATAGGAAAATGAAACGCAGTGTGAAAATGTTAAAAATCGGGATATTCAGTTGAAATAGATTATTTTATAGAAAATACTTGATTTTTTACATAGGCCAAGATTCAAGCTATTTTCATTTATCAAGTTGATTTTGCTTTCCACAATGCGAAGGAAAATTTCAAAGTGTTAAAATGTCAGAAATCGAAATATTGAGTTGAAATAAAATACATTTGATGGAAAATACTTGATTTTACATTGAAGTTTAAAGTCATTCTCGCGTTGAGAAAGTTGAATATTGATTTTGTGTTCTTTAGTGCATGGGAAAGGTTAAAAGAGTTTAAAAATGTCAAAAATCGCAATATTCAGTTGAAAAAAAAATTGACTTGACAGAAAATACTTGATATTTGAGTTAAAATTGCTTTCATGTATCAAGTTGGCAGAGTTGAATAATGAATTTGCTTTCTTCAATGTATAGGAAACTTTGACGAAGTGTTTAAATGTCAAAAATCGAGGTTTCCAGTTGTGATGGAATTCATTTTATAGAAAATACTTGATATTTCACAAATGCCAAGTTCAAAGCTATTTTCTTTTATCAAGTCGGCAAAGTTGAACTTTGATTTTGTTTTCCTCAATGCAAAGGAAGATTTAAAAGTGTTAAAATGTCATAAATCGAAATATTCATTTGAAATAAAATACATTTGATAGAAAATACTTGATATTTTACATTGAAGTTCAAGTCATTTTCGCGTTGAGAATTTGAATATTTATTTTGTTTTCCTTGGTGAATAGGAAACTTCAAAGGAATGTACAAATGTCAAAAATAGAAATTTTCAGTTGAAAAAAAATTGACTTAACAGTGGATACTTGATATTTGAGTTTCCAGTCGAAGTGTCTTTCATGTATCAAGTTTGCAAAGTTGAATATTAATTTCTCTTCCCTGAATGTATAGGAAAATTTGAGGGCGTGTCAAAATTCCAAAACTTGCGAAATTTCCTTTGATTGAATATAGTTCCAAATCAAAATTTCAAGCCATTTTCATGTATCAAGTTGACGAAGTTGAATATTGATTTTGCTTTTCCCAATCAAGTAATGGGAAATTTTGACGGACTGTGAAAATTTCAAAAATCGAGATATTGAGTTGAACTAACATTGATTTGATAGAAAATACTTAATAGTTTACATAGGCCAAATTTGAATCTGTAGTTTCGAGCCATTTTCATTTGTCAACTTGATTACAACGTCGAATGTATTGATTTTACTATTTGATAGAAGATAGGTACTTGATATTTTACATAGCCAAGTTTAAAGTTGGGGTTTTCACTCAAGTCGTTTTCAAGTATCAAATTGAAAAAGTTGAGTATTGAAATACATATTCAAATGAAATTCATTTGATAGACGAATCTTCATATTTTACATAGACCAAGTTTCAAGTTGAAGCTTCAAGCCGGTTTCAAGATGAATATTGTAATATTGAAAAAAAAACATTTGACAGAAGAGACTTCATAATTTTCATAGATCAAGCATAGTATAATAAACAACAAGTAGCGACAGCTCCATATATCTGTGGTCAAATTTCGTTCTGTCTCAATGACAGAAATTCGCCTCATTTATACCCTGCTAACATTTTGGAATGTAAAACGGTATTCTAAATCAAGACTTTGAAACTTCGCATAAATCTTTAGACATACTGCATAGTAGGAAATCGTATTGTATAACTTGATTGATGATTCACCTATGTGTCGGTATCATTGAAATCATGGAATCGGCTACAGTATGGTTTTATTTCACATTTCATAAGGTTAGCAGTGTATAAATGAGGCGAATTTCTGTCATTGAGACAGACGAAATTTGACCACTTTTATGTATATGGAGCTGTCGCTACTTGTTGTTTATTATACTATGGATCAAGTTTCAGTTTGACGTCTCAGGTCTCAAGCCATTTCCATGTATCAAGTTGACAAAAGTTGATTATTGATTTTGCTTTCATTAACGCATACTAATGAAATATTAAAGGAGTGTAAATTGACAAAGTTGAGTATTGAGATGAAATTTATTTGTTACAAGAAACTTCAAAATTTAAATAGACCAAGTTTCGAGTGAAGCCGTTTCTATGTATCAAGTTGATAAAGTGATTTATTGATTTTGCTTTCCTCAATTTGCAAACCTTTAAAGGAGTGACAAAAATCGAAATATTCGTCTGTAAAATTGATTTGATAGAAGATACTTGATACTTTACATGAGCCACGTTTTATGTCTGAGTTACAAGCCGTATTCAAGTATCAAGTTGACAAAATTAATTTTGCTTTCCTAAATGCATAAGAAACTTTAAAGGAGTGTCCAAATAATTCATTTGAATATTGTATATTTTACATTGTGGGTTGTTTTCATAACCTAACAATCCGGCAACTATCCTTTTTTGCTACTTACGTTATCAATACTATTTTGTAATCTTCTATCTATATCTGTCTTCTATCTATCTAAACATTTATAAAAGAGAAAGTATGTTTGTCAGTGAAGAAGCGTGTATCTAATGAGGAAGAGAGAAGGCTTCATTCTCGCAATCTCTGATTGGTCAGATAGGTTGACATTGAGGTTGACATGGCGTTGCCATGATGATCGCCAAAGTAACAATGGCTACATTCAGGCGGTCCCAGCTGCTTGGGCTGCTTGATAAGAGGCTCATCTGAACGTAATGCTGTTGTAGAGCGTCACGTCAGCGACTGCGTGTTTTGCTCAGCGTAAAAAATTGTCGCTTTTTCGAAAGTGGATCTCGCATGACATTCAAAGTTGGGTTATGTTTATTTGTTTATGATTACATCTTTATTATATTATTATGATGAAAGTTTTCGTCTCTTTGTGGCGCCAACAATATCAACAGGCTGGACAACTTTCTCTACAGTCACGAGGAGTGAGTACTAACCCATTAAAATGAAATAATCCTAAAAAGAGCTTCCCAATCATTTGATGTAACAAAAGATTATATGCTTTTTTAGCGTTTCACTTCGAATAACATTTCATCCGCTTTTGGGTATATAATAATAATAATAATAAATCGTTTTCAAGAATTGAAGAAAAAAAAAGAAGAACATTGCAATAATAGTTGACATTATATAGTCATTCCTAATGGGTGATTTCCGCTATGAGCAGATCGACGGCGGGTGACGGTGATTAGTTGGATGATTTCTCGATTGTGTTGTGTTATTTTGGAGTCCCAGCGTTAATAATAATTATTGGGTAGATTTGTTTCGTCACGAGTAGGATTAGGATGTTTCACTTTGGTTAAGGATTTAGTATTTTTTTCTTTTGAATGAGGATAACGACATTTTGTACATATGAGATGCACGTCTGTTCTTTTCTTCTTACAAGTTGGATTTCAATTTTGAGATGGATTTGAATCAAAACTGTGTTTTGCTTGGGCTGCTCGGAGAGCGGGTAATTCAGCTAGTCGTAAGATAATGGACAATTTGCATACATTTTCAAATGACTTGAAATCTTATATACGTATTCTAGACATTATTTGGAAGTCACCAGCGAATTTTTTTTTCCCGAAATACCCAAAAATATACTTAAAAAAATGAATAAGAAGACGCGAATTTCACTGTATGATCGCAAACGGGGTAGGGCCATATTTCTCCTCCCCAGAGAGAGAAAGTAATCTCAGTCAATACGCCAGACGAAGATAGATAGTGTATTCTGTGACGTAGTGGATGTCGATTGGCGCTCTTAAATCGGTGATTACTATATTATTATGAGAGGTCGTAGGTTTATTTTTTGAACATCAATGGCATCAGTACTTACTAATCCTTGTATTTTCCAGGTTCCCAAAAAATGTGCAAATTATCCATTATAGATACAACGCTAAATATATGAGTGTGAGATACAAATACCACATTCTACTATTGAGCATATGACATCATTAGCCGAGAGATGGTGCCTCAACCGGTGCCTAGTTCGACAGGATGCTGGTTTCAGTCTTTTAATGTTTTGAGGCTACAACAGTATCTCATATTATTCTCATGCAATCTGTACTGCTATCGAATCCAGAACATTGTCGAAAGTTCTTGGTGTGATGAACTGGGAATCTTGCATGAACGCTATGAATTCTGAAGAGAAGTTTCCAGTCTAACTAGGCAAGTCTGATTTATGGTGTCACGTTTGGTCATTCTTCATTCCCTGATAAGGGTCATTTTTCTTACATTGGCCTATAACATTTTTTCAAACAGAGATATGCCCGACTCTCTACACTTTCGAAAGTTTTCAGCGTGAATTTTTTTCGATGACTATACATCAACGTCCAGATCTTACCCTGATAGACCAGATCTATCCTACCATGATAAGAAGACAATCACATATGAAGTTCGGGTTGAAAATCCAGTTACTTTTAGCTTATCCATGGATCCCCATATTGTATGAGTATGGCAACGTCCACAACCACTCCAATCTTCCATGTCACCCAGTATAAAAGAAGCGGACTGGAAACAATTTCCAGAACATGTCAGAAGATAATCCAAATCATCCAGACCAGAAACTCTGATTTGCACACGATCAAATCACCGGCTTTTGGGGGAGCCTTTATAGTTTATGATCACATGCTGTCGTGAAGATAACAACCATGAATATTGAAATGATGTCTCTGAATAAAGTGTCTCAGGTTTCTTAGTCCAAATCAGCAGGCTACTCAGAAATCAATTCACGGACATTCATTTGAGGGGTATCGTAACAGAGATTCAATAAACTTTCAGTAATTGGCTGCTCATTACTCAACTTTTGCAGAAAATAAACATACAGGAGAGCTCAACATACCGGGGGTCTGAAGTCCCAAAAAGAGTCCCAGAATAGGTGGGTAATCTCCAGGTTTCAGGAAAAACCAAAAAAATAAATACAAAAAGTTCCTATAAAAAAATATTATTTTTGAAGCTTTTAGAAAGTGGTGGGTACATCAAGCAAATATTGCGTTAGTAATCGAACAAATCAATATATCAACCGCGATTCCATTACAACGAATACAAACTTTTTGAACCAGATGAAAAGGAATTTGATTTTCTATTTTTGTAAATCATTAGAGGGGTATAAAACACAAATATATTTTGAGAAGATCAAGGCATTCCCATCAAAGAAAGATTTGTGGAGATCACGTACAAGATCTGGTTAATATCTCAATGTGAACGCATAATGGGCGTGTAAGATTTCTGTAGTTATTCCGCTTCATAGTAATTTGGAATGATTTATTTAATGAAGACGAATGGTCAAGGAATGAATTCTGTTTCTATGGTATTAGCAGAGTTTCGACACTTACTTTTTCGAATCGCTTGCCGTAATCTTCTGAGTTAAACGTGGATTAGTTGTGAGATATTGTGTACTAATTGTCTCTGTTTTCGATGATCTTGATTTGAATTAACGTAATACAAGACCCACAGTACAGGACAGAAATAATATCCAGGGGTCATGATGATTCAAATAAGACAAGAAACAGTGGATATCTTCCTGAGAAAAAATGGAATTGTTAAACTCAAACACACACCTCGAAATTAGTTATCAAACTTCAAAGGACCATCTAACCAACAAAATATTGTATTCGAGCCAGAAAGGGTGAGATGATATAGCGGTAAAACCGTAGAGAAATGCATCAGGACAATAATTAAAATTTTGGGGTTCGGTTAAGATTTATGTAGAGAGAAAAGGATCGCTGAGGGCGATGGGGAAAATTGGACGGTCTTATAAGAAGGTCCAGAAATAGCCATTTCTGGAGTTTAAGTAGTCAGTACGCGTCCTAATTGGAAATAAGCTCGGTAGGGATGAGCTCTACACCAACTGGAAGATGAGGCAAAACTTTTCTTAAACCATCCTCAAATGATATCTATCCAAAAGTACAAAGCACTGCTGTCTTCCCATCCAAAAAACCACAGTCTTGTACACATTCTTGTCGAGTTTTCGCGAAAAATCTGGCTCACATTCACACCCTTTCTGTTGTTTAACTATATTCAACACAGGCGTCGGACGTTCATTATTTTTCAACTACACTTTTTGCTCCAATCTCAAGTAACTAGAAACTAAAATTTTCAAATCATACACCTTCATCAAATTATATAGGGTGTTCCAGTGATCATCTTACAAACTAGGGTAGATGAAACACACGAAAATAAGGAAAAAAGTACATATGAACATAGGTCCAGAAACGCTTCCATCTTTACCCAAATACCCCCTGGTCTGTACGCTCCTGGTTAAAGGTGACAAAATCCGGAAGGATCAAATTGATGAACCTGCCAAGTAGATTATTGGTGTCGATAGCTACAGTAGTACCGAAGCTATAAAACGAAGAGTAGTTTTTAAAGGTCATTTGCGAAGTGCCCCTAGCTCCCCGAGGAAGCATTTCCGGACCCATGTTCATATGAACTTCTTTTCATATTTTCGTGTGTTTTATCTACTTTGAAACATGATCACCGGAACACCCTGCACAACACCATTTGCATCGACATCATAAATCATAAGCAGAAAAACGACGACGCGTATGCAAGGCATGAGCGCGAGCACATTGAGTGCGAGGCTACACGAAGAATTCCCTTCTCGCTCGCCGACCCGTCAATAAAGCCTGCAAGGGGTGTTAGTGATCTGGAGCCCGTATAGTCGAAGAGGTAATGTTGATTGGAGTTGGAATACCGGTTTTCAGTATTCCGTTCGATAGTTTCTATGTCGTTGGGTGTATTGGAACTAATATTGAATGGATTTATTGAGTTTGAACGATTCAACATAGTATAATAAACAACAAGTAGCGACAGCTCCATATATCACTGGTCAAATTTCGTTCTGTCTCAATGACAGAGATTCGCCTCATTTATACTCTGCTAACATTTTGGAATGTAAAACTGTTTTCTAAATCAAGACTTTGAAACTTCGCATAAATCTTTAGACCTACTGCATAGTGGGTAATCGTATTGTATAACTTGATTGATAATTCACCTATGTATCAGTATCATTGAAGTCATGGAATCGGCTACAGTATGGTTTTATTTTACATTTCATAAGGTTAGCAGTGTATAAATGAGGTGAATTTCTGTCATTGAGACAGACGAAATTTGACCACCTTTAGGTATATGGAGCTGTCGCTACTTGTGGTTTATTATACTATGGATTCAATTTATAGACTAATATTTATAGATTACTATAATGATGAAAGATGTAATAGTTGCAATGTGTAAAGATTGAAAAACAGTAATAAATGAGTGGCATTCAATTTGATGCCGCTCAAATCAACAGTCAATATTTGAACTTTTGACCCGGTCTCTTTAAATAGCTGACTCGCTTTTGGTGCGTGCTCTAACATATTAATAACATTCAACTTCATTATGTTGAGTTAATAGATTTTTTGATTAGGAATCTTTTGGCTCTAACTAATCAATCAAACCAGAAGATATTTTGAGTCTTGGAAAAGGTTATGCTTTTTAGCAAAAGCTACTTCTATGGGCGAATTCTTATTTTAGTTATTTTGATATCAATACCAAACAATTTCAACATGACGAAATGCAGACACCCGGTGAATTATCTAGGGAGCTTAAAACAAAAATAAATTTGAAAACAGGCATACTCAATAACCTAGTATTTTATGTGATATGCGAAACAATAATTTGTTTATTATACAGGGTGTTTCAGAATAACATGCTAATAATAAAGGGGGTGATTCTTGGGCTCATTTTAAGAAAAAAAATTCATATGAACGTATGTCCTAAACGCCTTAACTTTTTTCCCAAAAAATATGCAAACCAAAACCCGCATGGACGGCACTGGTCAGAATAATTAAATTGTTGGTGCATCAAAGAATGAGTATTAATGCCTTAAATACATGACTCAGATTTCATAAAGATATCTACAGTAATGACAAAGTTATTGTAAAAAAAGTATCTATTTTTTAAAACTTTGACACCCTGTATCTCAAAAGTTAAGGCGTTTAGGACATACGTTCATATGAATTTTTTTTCTTAAAATGAGCTCAAGAATCACCCCCTTTATTATTAGCATGTTATTCTGAAACACCCTGTATATTCCAGTCCTAAGAAAATGATAGAAAAACAAAACAGTAAAACAATTTACAACCACATATCCAGTCAGCTAAATTGTAGATAACTTTGCGAAAGTTTCGATAAACTTCTTGATTTTTGTCTTTACTTGCTTGTCGTATAATAAGTTCAGGCACTGGGTGACCAATTTACTTAAATTCAACTTATGACCCATGACGTTTTATTAATAAACGATAAGCATCTGCTTATGCTGGTGTTTCAGTAGTACATACTGCGAAATGTATAAAAATCAATAATAAAATTTAAGTAGATACTTGTTTTTCCGCATTTACTGATAAGTACCAGCATCTACTAGTGGACATGAGGATATGCTAAAAACGGTATTAATACCATCAAGTATCTGCTTCAAAAAATAAGTACCTCCATTATAAAAAAAATCTATTTAAAATTTTGATTAGATATAAAAATTAAAGTCTTAGTTTATTCTTGGAAGAAAATCAGGTTGTTTTTCAAGTTCTGTTTCTGTATAAAAAAAATACAGATTTTCTCTTCGTGTATCTATCTTTCCTTCAGAAGCGATTTTTTTTACGCAGAATGAAATTTTCCTGAAAAATTAAATTTTTTATCTCTCTTCTTCAAGCCCTATCCGTAAACAGTCTGTAGATTCATGCCCCAAAACATTGAATGGATTGCCCAACATTTCTTGGGAAAAAGTGGGGAGCTCTGGACTGTCACGAAGATGGAAATATTTTTCTAAACAAATCAGAAATATCTTATCTGACCTTTTAAACCAGAAACTCAGTACGTGTCGAAAACTAGTACCGTAGAATAGGGATACTTTGACACCTACGTTTTTTTTTTGATCTTCTATTTATTTTGTAGATTTTTTTTAACTCTTCAGGAGATGAACCCTCCGCAGGTCAAAGAATCCCCATTCTACGGTACCTACTAGTGATGGTTCAAGTAGATACTATAGATACCAGCATTTTTTTATTGATATAAATCTGAGTAAATACTTAAATGCATCAGATGCTACTGAAAAGTGGATGCTAGTACTAGTTGTACCTTCTAGACAAGCATGTACTGATTTTTATCAATTCCAATTTGCTTGGACGGGAATTTTTCGCCAAGCTTTATCGCCATAAGGGCAACCACGACCAGCATCCCAAGCCGTATTTCTGAATTCTGACTGTGCCTGCGCATGTATTAACGACTATTACGAGGGACTGTAATATAAGCCGAATTTTTAAACTTGATTGATAATGATAATTTCAAAATAATTGAAGTGGGTAAAAGTGTTTATTTTCTGAATTGACCAAATGACCCTATATAAGAATAAGGAGCCGCCCTTGAGCTGTGAAATAATACCAAACTCTTGTTTTTGTCCTTTGTCACGTTTTGAAGTTTTATCACAAGAAAGTATTTTATTTCATTTTCAGATTTTACGTTAAATTCTAAGTGATATGTGTATTAGGTATATTTATCTTATCTCTTGTCGCTTTCGAGATAAAAGCTGTTGAATATTGTGGAAAATCCAATATTTTGACCCCCCTCTAACTCATTTTACACAGGGTGTGCGAAAAAAGTGTAATACAAAAGTTGTTTGGTTTATACTGAATTGTTTATCTTTCCCTATTATTTATACAGGGTGTCCCAAAAGCAGCAGACAACTTTCAAATTTCAAATAAGATACCCTGTATTTTATCTGAGTCAAATCTATACAAAATAAATCTTTCATATCTTTTGCCACTTTCTAGATAAAGTTCAATTTTGTGAAAAATCCGTTTCTTGACAACCAAATCCAAAAAATTGCTTTGAAGCTTTAGCCTGCCTCATAAAAGGTAAAAAAGGATTCTAGTTTGGTTCAAAAAAAGCTACTTCCCATTTTCAAAAGGCTCACACTATATTTTGTATTGTAGCACTGGAAATAAGGTAAAGCTTTTATCTCAAAAACGGCCAAAGATCAGATAGATCTATCTTTTACAGATTTTACTGATAATTTAACGTAGAATCTGAAAATGAACTGAAATACAGGATGTCCCATGTAAAATTTTAAGTTGGATGCTGTGGTCAGCTTTTGGGACACCCCGTATAAATGATACTGCTATATTAAAAGATTTAGTATAAACCAAACAACTTTTGCATACAACTTTTTTTGTACAACCTGTAAAAAATGTGTTAGAGGGAAGTCAAAATATAGTGAATTTTGTATTTTTCACAAAATTTAATAGCCTTTATCTCGAAAACGGCAAAAGATAATATATATCTACCTTGCACAGATTTGACTTAGAATTCAATGTGGAATCCAAAAACGAAATAAAATACAGGGCATCCCATTAAAAATTTCAAAGCTGGGTGCTGTGGACAGCTTCTGGGACACCCTGTATGAATGATGTTGCTCAATTTAAAAAATTTAGTATAAATCAAACCACTTTTGTATCAAACTTTTTTTGTACACCTTCAAATGAGTTAGAGGGGGGTCAATATACAGGGTGTTTCCTAAAGATTGGTAAAAAATTCGTTGTGTGATTCCTGGGGTATTTTCATGAAAAAAAGTTCCTATAAACATTTGCCGAAAAATGCTTCCTAAGGGAGCTACGCCCCTTTAAATAGGGCACCCCGAAGACGGTTTTTCCTCAATATTTCCGAAACCTTACATACAAAAATCATGAAATTTGGTACATCATACAAACTTTTAATGCTGAATGAGAATTTGAGCTTAGAATTTCAAAATTTTAATCAGGGGCGTACCATACTGGCGTACCATACCATTTAAAAAATTGGATTCTTTTAACCTTTAACCATGCCAGTATGGTACGCCCCTGATTAAAATTTTGAAATTCTGAGCTCAAATTCTCAATCAGCATTAAAAGTTTGTATGATGTACAAAATTTCATGATTTTTGTATGTAAGGTTTCGGCAATATTGAGGAAAAACCGTCTTCGGGGTGCCCTATTTAAAGGGGCGTAGCTCCCTTAGAAAGCATTTTTCGGCAAATGTTTATAGGAACTTTTTTTCATGAAAATACCCCAGGAATCACACAACGAATTTTTTACCAATCTTTAGGAAACACCCTGTATAGTGAATCACCCTGCACACATACGTATCACAAAATTGTTTGCCATATTGAAGTAAAACGTCCGAAATCAGGCGATTGCTTTCACTATAACATTATTTTTGTCATTTATTTATGAAATGAGTTAGTGTATTTCAAGAATTGTTAGGAAAAGCATTTGCTTTTTCTTTATCCATCACCTAAATATAAAAAAATAGATCAAGAAGTATCATTTTCCAAATTCAAGTTCTATGTTACCTTAATGACTTACACTGCATTGCCGAAAATGAACTTATGAATCTTAGTCATTTAGTGAGCCAGTAAAATAAACATGAGGTCTCATTATTATCAAGGCAAAACATTTCAGAATTTACCTGTTGAACTAGAATCCATAACCATTTTCCGATTACCGATGAGACCAATAAATAATGTATACTTGTACAACACGTCCTCATGATATATTAACAGATTTTCCAACCAAAGTCATATCATTAACGCCTCAATAATTTTCACGCAGATTTGAACAAAGTTCGATACATACAGCCAATATAAAATAACACTATCGATAGAATAGCATAAACCATGTTAATAAATAACTTTCGAAATCCTGGGCCATAACGACAACATACGACATATCAGCCCGCGAAAACTAATTAAATGCGTTAATAAATTCCCATTACGTCCAGTGGATGTGAAAAATACCCTATGTAGTGACATGGTCTTCCAATTATTTATTGCTGGATAAATATTAAGAACTGTTTAACTATAATAACTCTTCAAACAATTCAGCTAGCACGGGCCCGAGCTTGAAAATATAAAATTACAATTAGATAAAATCTCTATTGTAAAAGAATAGCGTCCTAAATCATCTCTTAAATCCCGTAATCTGGACTGCGTTTTTGAATTATTACGAACATTTGAATTTTTACAGCATACTTCTTCATTTTCGTTTCATCCGATTTAGTGATGAATTTTTTATTA
The DNA here is from genome assembly GCA_958502075.1 of Orchestes rusci. Classification (NCBI taxonomy): domain Eukaryota; kingdom Metazoa; phylum Arthropoda; class Insecta; order Coleoptera; family Curculionidae; genus Orchestes; species Orchestes rusci. The sequence goes on from OY293312.1 coordinate 24,009,981, forward strand.
ATGCGTTAAAGAGAAAATCTCCAATATTTTATCTTGACTTCAAAGAACACACTTCACACTTGAAAAAATACTGATACGCAGTTTTTCAAAAGGCTAATTTATAGGCTGATTGAACTGGAAAATGGGACACACATGTCGTAATTTGTGAAAATATTTTAAATCTTTCCAGTTTTCTAGCTAAACCATGTTGGGCCTTGACAAATGCCAGAAATAGCAGGAATATTTTACAGAATAATATCTGGAAACAGGCGGATGGGGACTTTATATGGATGATTTATTTTTATGGTCTGATGTAAGAAGGACATTTGAAATGGAAAATGATGTGAACTGTGTTGGGTTTCACGAGAGATCAATATTCCTGAACAACACCCTATATATTATTACATTTTTGGATTGTACGTGAAGTTTTAGGCACTTTTTATGTATCATGTCCTATACCTTAGTATAAGCGTTTTTGAATTATTTCAATTTTTATGTAAAAAATGACGTTTGTAGTAATTATTATTTTTATCTATTTATTTTTATTATTTTCGGACAGTCTTATACACACTCACCTTAATTTTCAATGCTCAATAAGATAAAATGATAAAAATTGATTTTAGGCAGTTTTCTGCTTTTGGCATAACAGGAAGTCGCGCAACGTCGCTAGTATCTCATTTGAAGAAAGCATCTTCGACAAGCTCTCACTACAAATTTTCAGAATCACAATCCCTTTACTTCCCGAGATATTCCAATAGGCCACTTACCTTGGCGCACCCTGTATAGTGTTAGATCCCGTATTTATTATCTGAACTTATCAGTGAAAAAAAATCTTGCCTAGCACACAATCAGTATGTCTCCACGCCATGCTTTATATAACCACCCGCCTACCAGTAAAGCTTGCGTGTAAACTATTTACAAGTGCATCAGTAGCTCACAACACTTTGGATCCGAAAAGTAGGGTTGGAAGTCAACCATGAATGGTCTGGTCTCATCAAGCACCCGGAAAACCCCGGCCCTTCACGGACGTATGCCATAGATATCATGCAAATGCTGCACTGAATTGGGAGGGGGGAATTCTGGATGCAGGCACAAAGGTCTGTTCTGCACAGACGTGGACAAAAGAGCCGAATTCGATGAGGAAAAAGACGCCTGTTCCTTTACGCCACCACTGTTAAGACGGGTTCACATTGGTGAAGTATTTAGTTAAAAGGTTTTTTGACACAACCACAGACTTTGTGTTGGCAGTACTGAACAAACTACTGCAATAACAACTGTTTCCAGATAGATGGCAAATGGTTAAAGTCTGTTTTTTATTGAAGGTTAGAAATTCCGTGGAACAACTCATCACTTCGACCGTACTGCCCCATAGACACCATGGGAAAACTTTTTGAAGCCAGGATAGAACAAGTAGTTGTTGAAAACGGTGGTCTATTAAAACACCAATTGGAATTTTTCAAGAAAACGTATTAAATGCAACTCAAGACGCCTAGGAGAAATGGTCTCAACACAGCCACATAGAGTATCGTCATCCAGAAGCTGAAAGACCTCAACATTGAAGAGTACCTCATCAACATCATAGAAAGCTAATTTTTAAACCGGACGCTGAGGGTCGCAGGACCCGAAATCCAGATGACTTGTGGAGTACTTAGAGAAAACCTGCCAACAAGGTCAAGACCATTTTCTTTGCAGATGATTTTGCCGTCCTAGTAGGGGCAGAGGATGCGAATTTTCTGTTCCTTAGAGCTAGAGAATCATCAGGTGGCAGAGGCAATAATCTTGAAAGGGGTAACGCAAAGGGCTAATATAACATTCGAGATAAACGGGATATCCATAAGTCCTAGCCAGTACCTGTGGATAATACTGATTTCGAACAGTACTTTCAATAAAAATTTCAACGAAGTCATAAAAAAAGCAAAACAAAGAGTTTGTTAAATCCTTGTCTCAGCTTATTCCCAACCTAGGAGCACCGGTATGGCATGAGGCGATAAATGTTGAAAAATATAAAATCAAATGACAAGGATACAAATAAAAATCCTTCTGAGAGTTGGTATAGCTCTCATTGAACAGCCTTTTCAAAAAAGTTATTACAGGGATCATACCGATAGACTTGCAGGTAGCGGAAAGAAGAAGAGTATGAAGCAGTTGGCATCAAACTGGAGAAAAGTAAAAGAGAGAGACAGACAACAATGAACTCGTCGCAAGAAAGATGACAAAATGCCTTCCACTGTAAAAGATGGGGGATGTTGAGACAAAATGGTGTGAAAAGTAAAAATAAGTTGTGAAAATGTCCTACAAAATTGTGAAACACGTTTTCGCGACGATGATAAAAGACGAACTTTACGAAGCGCCTTGAGTGATTGAATTTGACACGAACGGCGAATAGCGTTGACGGAAAAATGCGGTCGGTTCGGTAAGCGAAAATGACGGAGTGAGCATGAGACGGAAAATGGATGGGAACGGCACGGGTTTCTGAAGGAGAAATAGGTGCAACTCCAGAATAGAGTTTTGGAACTTTCTTAATGACGGTCAATGAAATACTCCGACAGAAAAAATAGTATATTATTCAACGAGCGGAAATGTAGACTATTACCCACGATGATGAGGATGAATCATCTGAGTGACTAATATCCATTTCCCGCGAATAGAATACTAAACTTTTTCTATGATTATCAATAATTGAAGCGAACTTTGAAATATTCAATTACATTTGGACGGTACTTTTCGAGAACTAGTTTACCTAAAGTGAGGTAAGATTGTTAAGACAATGTAACAATGACTAGAAAACAAGAATGGACGGTCAAATGAGCTGTTTCAAAATGATGTTTTTGAAGGTTGACATTTTTGTCGACTGTTCTGATTGGCTCCAAGACAGTGGAGTAGTGAGATTAGATCAATTTCATTGGTAAAAAACAATTGAGTAATGAAAAAAAAGGGACTGGTATGAGTAACGAGTTACATTAACCAATAAAAAGTGGATGTATAATACATCTATTATTGAATAGTCATAGAAAAATGCATTTTCTAAATTTACCGTGATAAAACAACCTCAGAGTTAAGGAAATGAAGTAAGGTAGAAAAGAATTTCCCAAGAAACATTACAGCCTTTCTGGTGATGTTTCGCCCTCCAGAAAGAAAATATCCAAAAATCTCAGGGAAGTTTTGACGTGCCCCTTCCTGGATACAAATATATTCAAAATTGACATGCCCTTACCTTGATAGAAAAAAAACTCGTGATCCTAGAAGGAAACTGAATCCTAAAAACCTCTCTGTACAACTAATGGAAAAGGAAAAGAAGTAGCAAGTTATAAAGATGAATTATGAAACAGAAGGGACAAGACCGAAACGATAGACAAGACCGACAGAAATGAATGGAAAGAATAATCTTGTAAACGTGAAGTGATGTTGGAAAACGGTACCAGACTACATGTATGTAATACAGAAGGAGGGTTTTAGTCTTTAGATTCGTATTAGTGGTACCAGTGCACTTACTTTAGAAGTTAAGACATACATTGGCTTCATGAATGCGACACTAGGATACACGACTAGCTACTACAAGTGCAAGTAACTAGGCCAGAGTAAACCAGGCTTAAGAGATTCATGCGTTAACTTGTGAATCCTCATGGCAGACTCACACTATCTCTTACAAAAAGAAAGAAATTTAGGGTTAGGAAAAGTGGTTGATCAGGCTCTAGTTGCTCGGTGATTTTACATACAAATTTGAGGAATTCTTTGCGTTAGACACTGACTAGTTGTGATGAATGACCCACCGTATGACTATCCATTCAAGATTGTATTCCAAGCAGTTGGTGATATCAGGAAACCGAATATACCATCCCAGAGTTTTCAGCAAACATCTCAAACAACAAAATCTTAATGAAAAGATGCACTATGAAATAGGCAGAGAACTGAGCGATATTGTCAACCAGCAAGTTGAGGAAAATTACATCAACTAATCTTGTTTCTGAATCATAAAATTGCAGCACAGAGAACATTACTATAACAGGCCAATTTATTTACCATTCTAACAATGCAGCAAACAACAAATAGATAAATGAAGAGGAATGCAGATGCTCCAGAATGCCTTTACTTTCCAGATTATCATATTATTTGAGCAGCCGCATTGTTTATATTTCGGTCGGAGAACCTTGCACTTTGTATATGTGTAAATACCATCTTAAATAGAACTGTTGGATATTGTTTTGTGCGGATTTATTTCAATGCTCACACACAATTGGTGTTTATGAGTAGGAGTTGATTCATCCGATAGAAGCGCTATGTTATCTAAATTGTGTGTATTTGAGAAATATCGATACACACTCAAAAATGAACATAAAACCTCCTACTTTGGAAAATATCCTGATAAAATTCCGATACAGCAACAGATGTAGTTAATCTGATTATCACAATTTCCAAGTGCCGTTTTGCCATCAATGTCCATTAACGTGAGTTGTTGCTCACATGAACTTTCATAAATAAGCGGCCTTGTTCATCTTAAGGCATCTGGAAGTAATTTAGATAAAAGCTCTTACACTGTACACGTTCCACGATTATTTATGTAGGCCTCGAATACAATGTCAAAAAAACTGATAGATGTTTTATGAAAAGCCAACAGCGCTAAGCATGTCAAAACAATACAGTATTAAATTTCCAAATAAGAGAAAGAATGTCAATATTAAACCAGCTTGTCACGACACTTCACACAAGAACAGACATCTGGCATACTGAGCAACGCTTCCAAATCCTAACAATTCATCAAAGCGTGACGGGAAGCTTGCCTATAGTTGTCCTTTTGGAAATTTCATCCATGACAAGATTCTAATTTCATATTTCCGAGTCTTGGCTTTGGCCCGATTTGAATAATAATGCGAAATTCAGAATCTTCTTGAGTCGGTGTTGGAGGGAAACCGAGCATCTCGTTAATTTGGTCTGTGTGTTTGTATGGCAATCGTTTGAAGATAATGTCATCGTTTGTATGTTGAAGTCGGAACATGGATGTTTAATTTCGTGCTTGTACAGAGAAGTTGACACGGTTCGCTCTGTTAAAGGCGTGGTGTATGTACAGTGAGCCATTAGCGGGCTATTGCTATCAGAGATTCCGCTGATCTGCTCAAGAAAAGAACACCACCACAAACATTATTTAGCAGTGTCTTGATCTTGGTAACCAGTTAAAGAGTTCGTCAAATGATGTAGTGGGGATAGTAAAGTAGATTTGAATCCTTTAAGGACATTGTTGACGTTCCATAAAAAAACTTTCACAACTTATAGCTCCTATCGCATCCTTTGACCGAGAAGACGTTATTCTCCTTTTGTACCTAATACTATCATCACTTCTTTGTGTAGAAACTAATTTCTTTCCTTAGTCGATTCATGATAATTTTTTGTTTTTACGTTGATACTAACAGTGAGATATTCAAATTTCTTTTGATGGTATCTTGTTAGTGTGCAGAGGATGGACACCTATTCTGCCAATTAGGATAAGATTTGAACGGAGCATATTTTAGTGCATTAGTGATACCACCTAGCGATTTCGGTGCAAAAAGTCGCACCAATAAAATGGATAGTTCATTTGTTTTTTTACAAATACATTCTGAGGTTGCTCGAAGATAATTTTATTCCCCATTTGTGTATTTTAACTTGAGGTTTCCATTTGACTTACTCCGCGGCAAAGTGATACTTTTTGACACGCGACGGCAGTCAAGGGCGAAAAAAAAGGCACTAGTCATTGTTTTTCCCAAGAGAGTTTTTATCTATCTTATTTATCAAAAAAACTGTTTTCAATACGGATGGATTTTTTAATGAAGTTTATAATAATTGACACATGGGTAACATAGAATACTAACATACATTATGTAATTAGTCCTGAATATCTTCATTTTCAACAAGATACAAAGATCGCAATCGTAAGTTCTCAGAACTAGTGGGAAAAAGTTCTTACGACTGTCAAGTGGTATCACTATTATTGTGCAATCGATATCTATTAGTAAATGTAGTACATTGTAGAACTGAACGGAAATGGAGCCATTTCCTACAAGTTGCTAAGCAACGAGTGGGAAATGGGCTTGAGCTGGCACCTCCACCAAAATGAAAAATACGAATCGATATTGATTACAAAATAGTGATATCAATTAATGACCATTTTATGTGAGTGTCACTCCATGCTAGTTATGCTATTTCCAACGATTTCACTTTTCCGTATCATTTTTTTATGGACGGAGAAATAATGAAACTGAGCAAAATCACTTACGCAGATGGAAAAAATGGTTATTGGATTGAAAAAACTGATAATTTTTGGTTACAAAATCCTTATTATCTTTGATGAAAACTTGTAAGTTTTGGCACATTCACCAAAACATGAAAATCACTTTTAATTTGTACTCGGATGTTTGTCAAACAAAGACTATCACAACCAGATCTAAAATGATGCTAGAAGAAAAGATCGTGTTGAAGAGTACAGCTTCCAAAACGAAAAATCGCGCAGGAAGTTATCATTCCGCACGCTCATACGAAATTGTTATTTACCTAACAAGTGCGCAAAATGGTACTTTTCCGCACGCGACGTTAGTCTAGCTTGGCCAAGCTGTCAAGGACGGAAAAGATATTCTACGCATGTGTTAGTTATAATATTTTTTTTACCAGCACGTGTACAATGTTTTTTTGCATCTTATCTAACAAGAAAAAATATTTAATAATGATTCCCAAATATGTTATAATAATCCTACATAAGATAGAATAGTTGTAAATAATCATCTAATTAGTCCTAAATATCTTCAATGCGAAAATCGTGCGGAACAGTAACTTTTCGACACCACAAAAATCGTGCGGAAAAGTACAACTTTCAAAACGGAATCTTGCGGAAAAATAACTTTTCCACAAGAAATTATCATGACAGAGTAATAATGCCATCAACGTTTGAAAAATTAGCCTACAGCCTCAAATAAAGCCATAATTGATTTTTTTTTCTCCGTTACCTAAGGCTCACGATAACGATAAACGATAAAGTTAGCGATAACGATAACAACAAACGAACACAGAACGCACCGTCACCGTCAATCTGATTGAATCGACTGAAATGGGTGAAACAGTGATTCGCCGTACTATAATAATAAGCGGAATGACGTCACATCATGATACTTGAGCCCCGCCCCGTTTTCGAACACAAAGCGAATTGATCGTTCTGGCGCGATCAAAAGCATTTTTTTTTTTGTTAAATTATTCAAGCGCTGACGTCATTGATTTACCACTCAAGAAAAAAGGACCGTTTCAAACCAGAAAGTCATTAAGCACATCAAATATTCATAGTGTCAACCATAACCTGAGTCAATTTTGTGCTGGACTAACCCAAAAATAAGTAATAGGCTCTACTTATTTTTGGGTATTTTCAAAAACATTATTTGGTGATGACTCGAATGAGTGATTAGCGGAATATATACGTGAGGTAATTCCGGGTTAGTTTTTCCACTACCAGAGGGCGCACCCACCATACCTTCGCGTATTGTGGTTAGTAGAACATGATATGTCACGTTAATTTTGCCGGCTGCCTGTTCTGGTTTTATACGCTTCATCAGAAACCACTATGAAATGCAGCAAAATTGCTAACCAGAAGTGAAGCTTGAGCTCCACTTACATCTTAAGCCGGATCATCACATGTGTATCATATGTAGCTTGTTTTTTGCTAGGCTCAAATCCCCTGTGTTGATATATCAGGAGAATAGTGTATGTATAGGGTCGTCTGAATCACATTTGCAAATGATATAGAATATGGCGGCCTTAGCATCTATTTCTTATCAAAAGGCTAAAAGCTCTGAGGCATCTACTAGTTATAGGGAGAGTTGCCCTGGAAAATCTAGCCCAAACTAGCATTATACCTTCTCTCCTGTAGATATGAAAGAGAAATAGGATAAAGCTTGGTGGAAGCTCTTAGAAGTGTATAGATAAGTATCAATGAAGCTGCATGTCATCATGACATTTGTCCAAGTACTTTTCGAAAGCGAAGACCAACCGGCATCTCCTATTCTATTCCACTCGGTCCACAAAGAATATCAGACATTGAGAAAAAACTGGTAACTCACATTCAGAAAATAGGAAGTTTGACATACCAGTTTGCCAAGAAAATAGGAATTCGCAACAAACCCAATCGAGACAGGCACACTGCCGGTTAAAAGTTTCTCAGAGTTGTCAAATACACTATGATTTTTGAGGATTAATCATCATCTAAACTCGGCAAGTTAGCTTAAAAGACAAAACTCCGCTCATTGATAAACAAGTCTGAGAAAGGCGGATCTTCTGGTTCTCAGTGCAGGGTTGCCAACAAGTTTAACAGTTTTTAATGTAGTTTTTGGAAAAATGTACGTATGAAAGTACGAATGCAATATTGCCAACAAAGGCCCAAAAACCATTCTGTATCTTTGTCTATCTCATTGCACGAATGGTGTCAAAACAATCTTTGATCCACCTGGAATTACCTTGTATTTTAAGTGATTCGTAAATTCATGCTAATTGTCTGTCATCAATATACCTTGACATAAAACTAAGAATTATTATTAAATTGAACTTACCAAAACAAGCTGGGAGTTTCGTTATTAATGGGAGATCTGGAACAAAAAAAAAACATTAAACTATATCATATTGATATAAAATATCAATAGGCTTTGAACAGCACAAATCTCTTCGAACTACAATTTTCTATACACATATAGTGTTGAATATTTATAAGCAATCAAATCCCATTGTTAGCATCCAACTATATATTCATATTTTATAACTTTGATCGTCCAAAATGTTATCCGGACACGTATTGTTTGATGAACACACAAACGAAAATTGAATAGTTTGTTTGTTTGTGCCTGAGTAGGCACAATGCGCGAAAGTTTCCTTTGGAATTGTATTCTTACGTCACAAAAACGGATAGCAATACCTATATCAACTCTATCGCACGCCAAGAGCCACGACCTGAATTTCGGTTTTGTTTGTATTTTCGAAAAGTGTTGTGTAATGTAAATGTATCGATTTGAAGAATTTGCATTGCGCTTCTGTTTAACTATGTCAAAAGTTAGAATTTCATTAAAGGAGTAAGCAGTAGGCGAACCTGTAATGCGAATAAGTTTGATAATTATTATTCTTTTTACAGGCATCCATAAAAGCAGTATTAAAGTTAGTGTGGTGGGAATATAATGCTCGCAAATGTTCCCTAAAGTCCCATAATTCACAATTCAATTATCACGGCAGTAAAAATCTCCAGTTTATTCAAAAATACAGGTGCCGGTCCAACTCGAGCGAAAACAGCGATAAAAGAACGAGTTTTTGTTTATTTTTTGAAAAACACAAATAAGAAAACTCCAGTCGTAACTTGTATAAATTATCCGGCATTTCACTTCTCATTCTGGCCATTCTGGCAGTTATTCACGAAGGCCATTGTGCGCTATACAATAATACCCGCAGCTAAATCAGAAAGTTTTATGTATACATAAGGAACAGTCCCGCGAACCGTTCAATGCACAAACAACAATAAAATGAAGAAAATGGAAATATCCGCTTTATGCCGTATTAATATTCATGTCTCCATTTTCCGGCCCAACTTGCTGAAATGGAGCTTTGATGTAGTGGAGACGTTTATGCTTTTCAATCAGAACATTTCTGTATTCGACAAATCTCTCATTATGGCTTCTAAAGCAAGCTCACTGCAATTTGTTTTCATTTGTTGATGGAAAGTGAGATTGCTTCCACTAACACCTCTTTTGTCTATCAACATAATCACGTTCTGTCCACTTTCATACACTTTCGAGACATTTTCCACCGGATTTGTAGTCCTATGAACCCTCCATCCTGGTTATGATGAGGTTCTTCAGATTCAAGACATGTTGGTTACTTGAAACTACACTAATGCTCACATATCCGGTGCTTTACTAATGCAGTTTGAATAATTTGACTTTTGACTCCATCAGACACTCTTTCAAAAAAGTCAAACCTTCATTAACAAGAAATCACTCACCAACGTTAAGACTAATCCTCGCGGAACAATGAACAATTTGCACATTTTTTGGAAATATGATAAATATAAGGCTTAGTAAGTACTGATTCCATTTCTGTTCAAAAAATCAACCAACGACCTCTATTAATGTAGTTATCACCGATTAAAGAGCGCCAATCAACATCCACTACGTCACAGAATACATTATCTAGCTCCGTCTGGCGTACTGACTGAGATTACTCTCTTTTTCCGGGGGGGGGGGTTGATTTGGCTCCGCCCCGTTTTCGATCATACAGTGAAATTTTCGTTTTTTTTTTATCTATTTAGTATATTTTTGGATATTTTGAAAACCATTTTTCGCTGATGACTGATATTGTCTGGAATACGTATATAAAATTTTAAGTCATTTGAAGATGTATGCAAATTGTCCATTGGGAATAGGTTAATCATATCTGCTGCTGCCATGGCCTGGGGTGGATATACAACATTCTATAGCTGCAGGTTAGATTCCTCCGATCTTCGTGGAAAGGGCCAACACGGTCTTCGAGCTAAAATACATAAAACTGACACTGGACTCCAAACTAACTTGTAACACACATCTGACAAGGCAAAAATGTGTTTGATGAGAGGTAGATGACTGTTGAAGAAGACTTGGGGTCTAAAGTCAAAAATGCTGTGGCTATACGCCGCCGTCAGAGCTATAGTTACATATCAGACCGCAATTTGGAGGATGAAGACAACACAGGCAAGGTCCAAGAGTCAGAGAATTCTTCAAAGGTTGGTTTGTCTGTGTGGGCGGTGCGGACAACACCCACTGCTGAGTTAGAAATTGTTCTAGGGCTAACCCCCTGGTCTTCCCCCTACTCTGAAGGGGGTTATTGTTCCATTTGAGACAGAGGTGAGATATCTAGGCGTCACGCCTGCAACTAGACAAAACCCTTATTTGGAATGCTCATCTGGAAAATGTCATCCGCGAAGAAAGATGTCAATGTGAACATGCCAAAGAAATGTACTGGTTATATGTCAGAGTCGTCAGGCCGATTATAACTTACGGTGACATGCAAAGGGCAATCGAAGTACCTCTAGAGTCAAACCAATCAGTCTACAGCGTCAAGCCAGCCTGACCATCTGTGGACCGACTAGCACCACACCGCCCACAGCGCTTGAATGCCTGCTAAATCTCCCTCCTCTACATGTTAAAAAACGAAGGCGAGAAGGGCAACGTAACGCACAGAGGTATTGAAGCAGACACATAACATCCAACAGACAGAGAATTGGAGGACCATCGTACTCTAGTTGCTCGCTCCGATGTCATGCCCACCAAAACCATCAGCATGAAAAACTATGACATACGTGTACCTTATCGGAAAAAGTGGACACAGGACCTTACCAGCCTAACAAGATCTAACACCTGCTGGTACACGGGCGGATCTAAAACACTCTTTGGTGCAGGACCTGGAGCCTATTGTAGCCAAGAGAAAGTCAAAATATAACACAATCTGAAAAAATTTGCTACAATATTTAAGCTTAAATATCAGTAATTGAACTTAGCGCCCAATGGATGCTTGACCACGATTAGACGGCTACCACAATAAAAATATTTTCAGAAAGTCAAGCGGCGCTGAAGGCCCTTGAATCCTACAAGAAGTGTTCGAGAACTGTAGAGAGCTGACAGGATACACTGAACAAGCTTGGCGTAGCCAATGATGTGAAACTGGTATGGATATCTGGAAATTCAGGAGAGTTTCTGCAATACTGTAGGAACCTGGCAGGCATGCGACAATTTATTCTTGAAACACAAAAAAAACGCGGCAGAGTGATTCTGGGACTCAACAGACAGGAAATCCGAGTGGCGGTGGATCTATACACCTGTCACTGCCTGTGAAGGGTGCCTGTCACTGAGGACACCGAATGCCGACTGTTTCCAAAGAAGAATGACACAGCCAGACATATTCTCTATGTGTGCCTGGCGATTGCTTGGCTTCGACAAAATATCTATGGAAGCCCTCGGATCACTGAACATGATCTGAACAAGGCCTCACCCAGGGCGGCAATCAGTCTGTTCAAAAGACTAGGCCTCATGGGTAAATAACGGCAATCTTATGAGCCATAATGGACCCACTAGTGGTCGAGGTGGAATGGAGCCATTCGCCAATCACAACCGAATTCCAACTAGAGCCCCCCTAGACTAACACATCAAAGGAGTGGCAATGATGAACGCCTACACTGTAAGGTATGATCACAGCCACAAACGTAATTGATGATGACTCTCTGAGAATTAAATTAGACCACATTGTACCCAAGTCTAAGGTAATATGACCCTGCGATTTGAGAGGAAGAAGAACCTCATTTCCTAGAGAGACGTTTGGTTTGGTACAGTTGAGGCCAGCATATATGCCACTGGAACCTGCACAAGCCTAAGATACTATATAACTGTGTACAAGGCGGAGTTTACGCAACTCAATAATTTGTGGTTTGGATAACACAATAAAATACTGACCACTGCCATTTGAAATGATAATATTTTGCAAGATACGAGCCAAACTGGCAACGTGGCAGTGAGTTTTTTCAAAAAAAAATTATTGGGTTACGCTCTTAAATCTAAAACTCTACTTTCGCGAGTATAGATCTATATTGAGTAGTAAAATAGATATCCAATGACAGGTTCTTGAAAGATAACCTATATCCTTGCTGATCACTTGTTTCTTCATATTCAGCTTCAATATGGATCTATCAAAATTTCAAAAGAATAACCATAACTGAGCTCCAGCGATACAAACATATTTGTGTAAAATATTAACATGCAATTCGATAATCCATGTTTATACACATGTAGGTATGTCAACAAAAACACTTAGGTTGAGATTGGGTTCCTGCCGCTACCTTTCTCAGACAACTTTGAGTTTCTTATTTGTTTCTTTCATTATGACATATTGTTTGGCTTTTCAAACGCTCAACATTTTAACTGTTCTCTACATATTGTATTTGTTTGGCAAACAAAATGTAACTTATTCCGAATAGTAAATGTAATATACTGTCGCAGACAACTAATTCAAAATCCCATTTTGTAAGCATGTCAGCAGAATAGATACGCAGCGAAATAAAATCAGCCCCAAAAACTTGGCAACTTTTCAAATTACCCATATTTCAAGATCCCACGAAATAAATCTGCTTGATCGCTGAGGCTCACATGAAGACATCTTGCCGACATAATCAACAATGTGATGGGCAAAATGGAAATTCCTGATATTAATATTCATGCACCCATTTTTCCGTGCTGGTGAGTGCAATAAAGCTTTAGTACCGCATAAAATTAATCCATCCGAGCATTCCGTCTCCTAATCTCTTCGCATTTATTTATCTTGTCTTTCTAATCCATTGCGGCAGTGAACGCGGTCGCGCTGAGAGGAAAGATTAAGGAAAATTCCCGTAAGTAAACCCGGGTTGATATGTTTTCTCGTTTACTCTCGACTCTTTCTGCCGGAGTGGTCTATATTTTTTTCACGACACAAGATTTAGTGTTGCAGGAGAAGGGTCAGAGAAAAGATTATTCGGTCTCTGTCACGTCTATGCTCTCAGAGGGCAACATCAGAGATACAGTTAAGCAGGAGTGTGGTGCATGCTTATGTAGCTGTGGATTAGGATTCTCTCGTTAGTTGCTGTGACTTGTGTGAAATTGTGTGTACAGTAGATATCATTGGTTGAACTTCTTGGGTATGGAGTTCTTTATAGAAGGATAGCCACAAAGAGTTCTGATTTTGTGATTAGGAGAAGCGGGAGCAGAGTCAATGTCTAATTCATCATCAGATGATCGGCATCTCAATTACATCCCTCAAAAACCATCATATTCAAAACCTTTTGCAATATTCTACTACTTGAAATTTCATAAGTAGGATCTCACGTGCAAAAGATCATCCAAACAAATATTGCAATGATTCATGGTTTCCTGAGAGAAGGCTGTCGGCAGCCAAAAAGGTGGTCTTCGATTCATGGAAAAGACTGATGGAAAGAAAATAATGAAGTTAACCATAGAAAGCAATAAAAGGAGAGAGATCATTGAAAATCTCGCTCAAAATGTGTGCAAAGTGTGGAAGATAAAAGTGTGAAAAAAAGGTGTGGTGTGACTTCACCTGGAGGAACAGAGGTATGCTATGAATACTAGCAAATTTTAAATGCCGCTGGTCGCCTTGAGTATTCATGTAGCTTCAAGAAAAATTATGCTGACTGGGTGTCACGAACAAGGAAGAATTTTGCACAAAAGATTGGGGAATTCAATGTAATAAGGTCATCTTTTTGAATGAAAAGTTATTTTAATCAAGCTATAATAGATAATTCGAAATAAATTCAGACCCCACAATTTTAGATGTGATGAAGCTTTTATTCATAGTTACGATACTGGACGTGCTTCTTTTAATTTATGGCTTAGCATTGAAAGACTTGGGGCGTGGATGAGTATTGACGAAAAATCTAGTGCATGATTCACAGAACGATCTAATATACTGTAGCTTATCACGTTAAGATTGCACTCATGACGTCACAACTTGAAGGCGCTTATTAATTTAAAATGATATTGATATTTCATTCATTAATTTTGACATTGGATTTTGATTGCTACAAGTTTATCAAAAAGTTCTATCGTCAAATGGAGAGACTCTCTATGGGATCCAGCCTGTCTCTATATTTAGCGAAAATGTTCACGTCTGCCTTTGAAAGCAGAGGTTTAAGGCTTGATCATGAGCTGATTGATCTTCTTTTGTAAATGTTGATAACACGCTTGTCATTTGGAAGGGAGCTAAGGGTAAGCTGGATACATTTTTGGTTCTTTTGAATAGAATCCAGGACTGCATCAAATATACTGTTGCAATTTTTCGACTATAGAAACACATCCAACTTTAACTAATTTATTTACTGACAATCATTTATGTACAGTCAATAATTTATGTTTGCTTTAACACTGCCAGTGCACAAATGATGCAAAGATCGCTAAATCACAACTCAACTCCCTTCCCCAAATGGCGGACTTGGGCATATTTCGTCACAATACAATGTAAGTCGAGATAGAAAAGTCCATCAATTTTCTGGATCTATCGATCACAAGTGCCCACTCTAACAAATTATGGCATTCCAAATGAGTCATGACAGCGTTAATTCATTGATTCATAGTGTTCATAATCAATAAAAAATGTCATTAGCCTGATTCTTACCAAAAGTGCCACTATATCGATCTTGAACTAAGTAAGTATGTATAGGAAAATAACAATGTCATAAAATTGATCGAGGTATAGATTTATCAATATATACCCATATCGCTGGAAATATAGCTAACAGACTAACAGTCAATTCAATTTCATGCATATATTATGTAGATTAACATAAACATCACTGTTTTCGCAGACAACGAAATTGTTCTCTCAAGAGGATTACTACATTTAGTGACCATAAAATGGAATGAGCTTCCTGTTTGACCACAATTCCACATTATTGCCCCATATAGTGTACTCAGTTGAAAATAGCATTCTCAATATTGGATTGCCTTCAAATTTCAATAATAGTTGTTGGAGAGATTGCTTATTAATATAAAATCACCCGGGAAGAGTATTTACTCTCAAAGAACTTGTCCGAGTTCAAATCTATCGTTTCACCATTTTAAAAAATGCAGAAGCATGCACAGAAAATGTTAGCGCTGCGTTACAACCAGTCAAATGTCACGATCATGTTCAAAATAAAATATTCGTGTTTTACACCCTATACTGCATGCAACAAGCATGCAATGTAATTTTCACATTTGCAACTTGAGAACAAACGTGCACCATGTTCTTTTACACTTCCAGTCTAGTTTATTCGACATATATTAGCAGTCTGCTACAGCTTGTGAAAAAGATGACAAAATGATAAACATCATTCCACCAATTTTGGTTAATGGGCACTTCAATTCACAAGGTAATCATGAATTTCATCGCTGACTTTTCTGTTTACGTATACCGGTGGAAACTAATAAATCCTGCGTGAAAGCACGCGGAAAACCGCGAGTTCGTGAAATTAAAGCGATCTGAGCAAAAATAGCCCTGAGTCAATGATCCTATGGCTTTACGGGCCTGTTTATGCCAGTACTCAATCGATTTCGCTAAACTGAATAATGCCAATTGGCGCAGCCAGGAAGCTGAATAAATAACGTTGATACCATTCTGCAGCGTGTTTATCCAGTGCATTTTCTAATTAAAATTCTCCACTTGCAATGCTACACAAATATCTTGTTTACGTTCGTTACACATATTATTTCGGACATTTACATGGAAGATATGTTTGATGTAGTCGGGAAAAAATTATTTACTTACACTAAAAGTCCTTCATAATGTTAATGGTAGAAAAAGATCGTCTTTCATTGTGTCATATCAGATGAAACAAAATCCCAACTAGATAGGTACAAACTAATGGCCAGCGATGAATATGTCCAAAAGAGGACAATATAAGTATACTGTCTACATTTGGAATCATCCTTTTTACTATCATCATCAAACCTTGGAATCTGCGATTTGTTTTCTTTCATGATGTGATCTTTTCTTTGAACTTTTGTTGCTCAGACGTTACACCCAAACTGAAAAGTGTTTTGAGTGGTCATTACAACCCATTTTTCACTCAAGTTTCAAAGATCACACATCTAGTTCAGTCTAACGGTACTTTAAGGTGGGAAGCTTCCGTGTGATTGTTTTTATTTGTTTGATTCATGGTTTTTGGGGTGCTGGACACGAATCTATAATAGCCCGGAGTTGTGCAACAAACATGTTCTCTAATACCTCATTCAAGGTTATCTTATAGGTTTCTCACACATTTCTTCCACTTGTTTTTGTCCTTCGCAATTTTTCTTGCATCTTCTCAAGTTTTTGATGGGGCACAGTGCTTCGCGAGCTTTCTTTCTTCATGTTTTTCAATATTTTGCTTTCCGTGTTCTTCCAACCGTCCCAGTCTCTTCCATTCTCTGCAAGTGGCCCCACCACCCCTCTCTTCTTTGTAATGTAATGTTGATTGTAGTTGAAGGTCTTCCCTGATTTTTGTGTTTCTCACTTTGTCCCTCTTGGTTGGTTGCTCCCTTTATTCTCTCAGCTATTTCATTTCTACTGCTTGGATTTCACTTTCCTGGCGTTCTGTGAGTACCCATGCTTCGCAACCGTAGGTTAGTACAGGTCGATAGATTGTTTTGAATATTTTCGTTTATGTTTCTCTAGAGATAGGACAATCAAGCCATAGCCTTGGAAGGAAAGACAGCATTGGCAAGATCTGAAAGACCAGCCAACAAAAGAAAATCCATTTGACTCTGCAACGAACGCAGCATCATTGACAATTTTTTCTGCCTCCTGCTGCACCTTAAGTGGGAGAATAAAAGATTTGCAACGTAGAAAGAGAACAAAATTTAACCGAAGAGCAAAAGCAGGAAAGGGTGATTTTTGCCCCAATAATATTTATCAATGAAAAATTTTACATACATACACATATCAAATAGACAAGGCTGGTCATTTTTTCATACGAGGGGGTGAACTAATCGAGGTTACCGGAGCCACTGACGATGGGTATTTGAAGGGAAGTCTACGGGGGGCTGGCAATCGTAACGGCTTGTTTCCTGCTCATTGTGTCCAGGAGGTGAAACTGCGACATTCCATTCAAGCTCCTATGATCATTGTCCGGGATGCGCGCATGCTCATCCCATTCAATTCAACAATACGAGTAGTGGGGACTGGAGAGTACCAGCAAACAGTTTGCTACAGCTCCTAGAGCCAATCGATGAAATCAAGCTCCATCAACCGAACCAAGAAACGTGGTCCTCCACAAACACAGGTTCACTGCGGTTCGTTATCTGAAGATTCTCCAAGATGTAAGATTGCCATCAGTTGAAGACCCTTATCAAGAAAACCAATACATTTTTCAACAAGATAGCTGCGTCGTGCACACCGCCAATGCTTGCAAGAAATGGTTCCAAAACTGGGACATTGAAGATTTTGCATGACCATCGCGCAGTCTAGATCTCAACCCGATAAAAAATGTGTAGGGACGATTGGTGAATTATTCACCAAAAAAAATGGAGGCCCTAGAATTAGGCAGAACTATTAGGCATTTTTCATGTGGTAACAAATGTATCAAATTTCATGGTTCGACGGTCACAAGAACTTTTGACTAGAAATGGTTCTGCTACCGGATATTGAGGAGAATAATGAAGTAATCCAAAGGCCTTGAAGAGCTGCGCACGCAAAACTCTTCTTTGGCGCATGTCCCATCAATGCTCTATAGAACTGAGATTTGGTGGTCGAACAGGACATAGCAGAAGAGTTATCTATTACTTTTGCCAAAATTCCCTCACAATCCTATAGCGACATGCGGTCGTGCATTTTGAAAGACATAAATCGAGGGGAATAATTATCTTCTCTTCATTACAGGATCACTTTTTTTAAAGTAGCTTGCTTTTTGTTATCAATAAACGACGAAGCCGCGATGTTTTCCGCTCCAAAACATTGCTATGACGGAGAACGGAGTGAGTCCCCTCCCAGATCTCCATCCCTACCCTATCACACCTAAGCCCAGTTTCCCAACATCTAAATTTCATAAATGTCAACTTATGGATCCGATAAGATGACATAATATCATTGTTTGATATATCTAATATAATGTTTATCTTGTTTCCTCGTTCGTTTTGCCACACCCTGTATAACAAACACTGCTCGCCAATGAAGTACTTGAGTAGTTACTGAAATTTGATGGTCCTTCGGTACAAAAGACTGTAGTCGCAGGATGTTGAAGAGAGTTGACACTTCTTCTCCAATGCACTCACCAAGAGAGGAAAAGCGCCGCATCAAGTAAATATAATAAGCATCCACTTTTTTCCAGAAAATTTCCAGAATCATCATATCGGCTAGTTTGGTAACATATAAAACAAAGATACACCTAGTATCAGGATCGCTGCCTTCGAGCTAGGATGGATGCCAGAAAGCCAGAAGATCTCATCCGAAACTCAAACTTAAGAATTGAGAGTCAGAAGAAGTAATAAAGAAGTAAAGTGGTTCTTTCATGTGTTGCCAGAAATAAACAATTCTAGTTTCACGTTTTACAGGTATGATTTAGATTTATTGGAGTTCGACAAAATAGTTCAAGCATGTACACTATCTGTCAAAAAACCACAAGAGATACTCAATTTAATTTCTCGGTAAAAGGTGAATAATGACTATCTCTACACTAGGGATCCCCTCATTGGAAAGAATCCATTACCACCTGTAAATAGACAAAAGATTGACAGCCCGTTACAGCTGTGAACACGCGTCTGCATTAACTTTATGACATTAGAATCGTAAATAAAATAATTCGAATCTGCCCACTCCATTGCCCAAAGAGCCACATATTTGTTGATAATGGTGATGGTCACCATCAATTTGTCATTGTTCGGACATTAGAAGAACTTTCAATGTCCACCTGCTGTTTTGAATGAATGTTCAATGATTAAAACATTATTCCTCATTTTGACTCACCTGTCACGCGTGTGTGTGTCATCAAGCTCGACCTGAAAATGAGCTCGGATTAATCTTGTTAATTTTGAACATTGCGCCGATTAGAACAATAGTGATGATTAACCGAGCACATTATTCAATACATGATGTACTTCATTAATTCAGATCAATTTAACCTTACTTGAATGACATTATATACCCAACCTCGCAACTCATCATCAGATAAATCATAAGCTTACTAAGCATCATTTAAATAATCATTAGTCACAATTTAGTGTTGCGTAATGTCCTTACAGTGAATATAGACGAGTGGCAGTTGTTTTCAGATAACAGATTTGTATCAGTTTAATTATGGAGTGTATACACATGTTGATGGTTCTGAATGACTATATTTCACGAAATCTTGAGTATTTTTATTCGAAAAAAATGATGTTACCGGCAA
The DNA here is from genome assembly GCA_958502075.1 of Orchestes rusci. Lineage (NCBI taxonomy): Eukaryota > Metazoa > Arthropoda > Insecta > Coleoptera > Curculionidae > Orchestes > Orchestes rusci. Next base: position 24,029,860 of record OY293312.1, read on the forward strand.
AGATGAAGACTTTTAGATGGAGGGGCACACAATAAATCAACAAAAATATCAGGCCAATCAGTTTTTCATCTCAATAATCAGTGATTCTAGTAAAATGCTTTAGATGTATAGTAACACTGAATGAAATAAATGAAAAAAACAATGACATAATTCAATAGATATACTGTAACGGAAAGCCCGGTTCTTCCCCGAGTGACGTCATTAGTGATATAACAGTAACAAGTGTTGCTATTGGTCAGCTGGTAGAGCCTATGTTCAACGAATATGAAATCTGTGGCGTGGTGAGTGTCAATAAATATTGTGAATATGAAACGGGAGTCTTCATCACATCATAGCCAAGAAATTCAAGTAACAATAATGCGACGAAATATCTGCTGTACAACCAATCGTGGCAGACCACCGCTGCGTACAAGAAGTTCGCGAGAGCTGCTACCACTGTTGAAGAAAGTCAGAGTTCCGGAGGGTTTGGCGAGAAATAGGAGTCGCGCGATTCTCGGCCACCATGACGTCCTACAGCACTCAATGGAACTCGATGGTCCTTTGCTAAGGCATCCCAGACCAAATATCTCACTAAGTGATTGTAAATTGTCCATGTTTGGGCAGATGTTAGATTGGAGAAGGGCGAAAGAAGATCTTTTTTTTCTTGATATTCCCAAAATTATGTTTGATGTACGACCGGTTTCGTTGACAAAGGGAACATCTTGAGGTACTTATACTTTAGGAGACAGAAAAGAGGAACTTTAACTATATGAGAGGAAAAGTTCCTCTTTTCTCTAATAACTTGACAGAAAAGGATTTCCTTTCACCTTTCTCTAATCTTAATACTTAGTGCCAACTCACAATGAACGTAAGCGTAATACAACCGTAAACGTGGCCGTGAACATAACAGCAAATATTACGTTAGATTCATTAAACATAAACATGATTCGTAAGATCGTTACGTGCGCCGCGTACTTGCGTCTGTTATTCCTCTTAGCATATAATTGTGAACAGACATACCGATACATTACATTTATCTTTACAGATTACGTTTCCGTTACGTCTTTTTTACGTATTACGTTCATTGTGAATTGGCACTTAGACATTCAGAAACTTGAGGGTTGATTTTGTTTTTGATTCCCGGCACTTACTCGAAAGGAAATTTGCTTCCAATACTTGAAGTGAAGTTACTCAAGCTACTTAAGAAAAATTTGTTTTCAATTCCAAGCAGTTACTTGAGGGAAAATTTGTCATGAATTCCCGGAAGTTACTTCAGAGTAAAATTCTCGACAGTTACTTGAGGAGAAGTTCCTTAGGAGAAAATGTGTTTTCAATTTCCGTAAGTTACTTAAGGGGAAGTTGATTAAGTGGAAATGTGTTTTTAATTCAAGAAAGTTACTCCAGGGAATTATAGTTAAGGAAAAATTATTTGTGTTGAATTCCCGGTCATTACACGAGAGGAAGTTATTTAAGGAGAAATTTGATTTCAATTTCCGGAATTTACTTGAAGGGTAATTATTCCAATTCCTGGCAGTTACAGGGTTTTTTTTCAATTCCTGGCAGTTACTTATGAAGAAATTCTCTCTAGTTCCCCTAACCACTTAACACGAACTAACCCAACTTGACAAAAACTTACTCAACTTTGATTATTTTTATTATCGACTATTTATAGACATCGTTTCGATAGACCAAGACCTGCGTCGTATAGAACTAATCCTACAAACTAAAAAATATTGTTACGTTTGGCCGATCGATCAACCGCTAGGATCGATGACGCCAATATGTATCAAATTTCAGCCAAGGCTGATGACCCAAGACGCGGTTTTAATTTCCAGGTAATTAAGGGGTACGGCTGTGTATTTTTCGGGTATTTTTGCCAAGCTTTATCGCCATAAGGACAAATCCAGCCAGCTGCCCAAGCATATTTCTCAATTCTGACAGTGCCTGAGCGTTCAATTACTAGTATCACGAGAGGCGGTCAAAATAATATATGGTGAATTTTGAAAGTTAATTGATTATTAATGAGTAAAATAATTGAAGAACTTAAAACTACCCTCTGAAATATTTTTGGGAGGTCATTGACCAGGGTTCGTATTTTCGTAACCATTCAAGTATGATTCGTATGAGAAAAAACAGGTTCATTTTAGCAAATTTCACCCAGTTTTGTACCACTTTTCTGCGAAATTGAACCACTTTCGTATACGACTTATTCTCGAACATTTTTGAAAATACGACCCCAGATGACACTACGAGGAAGTCGCCCTTGCGGCATCCTGAAGAGGCTGGTGAAGAATCTGGATGGCAAGAAAGATCAAAATTCTCTCGAAGCAGACAGTCGAAAGTAATGAAAGAAGTCCATGATGGAGTCCCGGAAGGACATCTGGGAGTAACCAAGACGCTGGGAAAGCTGAGATAACGATTTACTGGCTCACGTAATGAATACTATAACTGTACTGAACTATGACAAAGAAGCTGATCAATGATGGCTGGTGAACCCTCAACCATCTTGATGCTGTAGCAGACCTTGACGCATCTGACAATCCCAGAAACGACAAACAATCTAGTGAACAGGAGAAGGAAAAGAAGCATGCTGATGTGATCTTCAAAAGTAGCGGCATTGATATCGTGGTGTGTTGCCATTCCAATGACAGTGGGCTGCTATTTTTTTCGAACGTGATGTTTGGAGATAGTTGCCGATACCGTTATGGAGACATTTTGGTCCTGGGAAATCATCACTGCCTACCAGAATCTCGCGACACTTGACCCAATGGCGCAGGAGCTGCCATCACTGTGGAAAAACGAACGTTATTCTCATTCTATAACTTTTCAACTGCTTATCGGGACTTAACAACTTCAAGTTGCCAGAATTAACAAAATCGAATGGTAATAATCATATTCAATTTGTAACTAATCAACTTCAAATTGGGACTAGTCAACCTCAAATCAAAATTGATTTTTCCAAATTGAATATTATGATTCTTCCCTACTTGAAGTTATTTAGTCCCAATTCGAAGTTGAAAAGGTATAGATCATATATTCTGATCGGTTCACGAAGTTTTGTGAAACATAAAAAAGTGCGAACATGAATTAGTAATGGTATGGTAGAGTCATACACCCTACTGCCATCAGTCGGCAAAACTCATCAACATGTCAATGCGAATAAGCATCCCTCACATATGAATCTTTCACCATTGACAACAAAGTACACAACCTTTTAGCGGATATTCCATCCCTTGAAAAAATCAGTGATAGTGAGTGTGAACATAGATCAAGCGTCCGAGTTTTTTTAACAAAAATAACGTCAAAATATCAATATGAATTGAAATAGAGAGAACACTCCTATGATTTGGTGGTGATGATAGTGTCTTCTATGAAAAAATGAGTAGGAACAAGCCAAGGTACGCTGTTGAAATTGATCTGAACATGGAAAAATGCACATCAGGCACGACTAGAAAAATCTCGTGATATATCACCTATGAAAGTATTAAAAAAAACCTTCCGTCTTGCTGAAAATCAGTCTTACTAGACTTAGCAGAAGCTGATAAAACTTATCAATTATCCAGACCTACTTCCACCTCGCAGATGCAATGCCTGTCGCCTGTAGAGAATAACATGCAATATTCATGTCACTAAAACCACAACACGTACGTCTCCGTGACAATTTCATAAGATTTTCAACCGACTTATATGAATGCGCCCGGAAATCCGGATTGTTTTCCTGGAGATGGTTTACATCCATATTATTTGGCGACAACTAAAATTTCCCATAAAAATCAATGAATGCAAAGAAGGTCATATGCGCTACTGACAACTAGAAAATCTCCTTCATCCAGCTCACTTCACGACAAGGAGTGATCCCGAAAATACGGCAAAGGATCCCATTTGCTTGAAGCGGAAATAACAGGAAGCTGAGGGTGAATTGTCTGGACTATTCCAGAAAATATGGGGTGTAGGGTAGAGACGATTTTTAAAATTCACTTTCCCCGTGCAGGGGACAATGTTGATTGTAAATTTTTATTAAATATTTTGCATTATGGTCTTTTGTATTTGATAAGAGGAAATAAGAGCTGAAGTTGAGTGCAAGAGGATGGTTTATGAAAATGATAAAATGGTTTTATTTCAATGTCTCATCCATAACTTTATTATCAAAGGGTCAAGTGTGGATAGATTTCTTCCAACAAAAAAAATAAAATGTCAATAAAAATACAATCATTAATCAAACCTGTAAGAAGTCAATGCATGTCTGAAGACCGCGATACCTACAGAAATGAACAAATTTATTACTAGCTTGAGAGTAATAAATCAATAGGATATCATTACTGGGAACACTACTTGACTTCAAATGCAGGGCATAATAATAACAAAACAAAAGATGAAAGTTCCTCGTCGCTATAAACTGGTTTTCCTCGAATGCCCCTTCGATGCATATTGGTGCATTGTTCTGCCATGCAACAAGATACTATATAAGAAATATTTCTTGTGAAGTCTATGCTAAAAAGTGTGCTTCGATACATTCATATATGCAGGAATAAAATTCAGTAGCAGTGAGGTATGGGCTATGGCAGGTATAAGTTTGCTAGATTCACATGCTTCTAACACTCGTGTGACTAGATTAAATGATAACCCACTTCAGAAACCTGTTAAAATGAGCAGATCAAAAAACCTCGTATATACATATAGTGGTCTTTGCGTATTTTGTTAGTCAAAGTAGATTCTGATAACTTAACTAGCTCTCTTGCTATTTTTTTCATCATTCTGTTCAAACCTGAATATCAATTGCAATGCCGAACGAATCAAGAACTTTAGGTCTTGAGATCATCTTGTATAGGAAGACCTTGTTCTTGGGGACTTGCGATTCGAAATGGGAAACAACTTTGCCAGAACTCTATTCCCTTGATGTACTTTATCCTTCAAATGGAAAGATAAAGACATATAATTTCACTCACTTGCTTTTTGTCGGTGAAGGTATTGTTCCCATACAAAGTTAGACTAGTTCTTTCGTGAGAAGTTATATCGGACGTGTAGAGTTTGTAAGGAAAGGAGCTCAAGACATTTCCTCTCACTCAAGTGATGGTTCAATTTAAGTAGTTTGACCAAACTCTCACACTGAATTCTGTGTCATTAAAAAAACCGTGTGATGTCGAACCAACCTATCTTCAATTCTTCTCATCTTGTCGAATTCCTCTAGATCCGGGGATGAACAAAACCTTGATCCCTCTTCATAGCATCTTTGACAACTCTGGTAAGCTGAAGTACAGGTATATAACCCTTGTCTAGATGTTCATCCTGATCTTTACCACTGAACTAAGAAGATAAAATGGCCTCCAGTTCAATTAGTAACTCAGGTATTCTCCTGCTTTTGAAAGAACAATGACGACCAAGATGACTCTGCTTGAGAGTTCTGATCAGAATTTTAACTTTAGTGATTTGATTTCTCAGACCATCTAAACTAAGAACTTTTTAAGCAGGGACATTGGGTAGTTCTGTTGAACTCTTCAATGGTGGTAAGCTTTATTTACAAAGGGATGAGTTCAAGGTTATCCACAAATACCTACGAACGCCCTTCCAGTTCGTCTTTCCTCGAATAACATCACTCAATAAGTCCGTAGGATAACCAAGAAAAACACATTTTTTTGACAAAATTCGATCTTATTCATCAACATACATTCCTTCAAGAGTGATATAATCAGTCCAACGCCGCTCTAGCAATTCGACATCTTTTTTGTAGAACCATTCGTGTTTCAGCGATCACCTCTTCATTCGAGCCAAATTTCTTTCCGGCGAGCATTTTTTTCAGGTCTGCGAACTGGTAGTAGTCGCTGGGGGCCAAATCTGGAGAATACGGTGGGTGCGAAAGCAATTCGAAGCCCAATTCGTGCAATTTGGCCATCGTTGCGATCGACTTGTGACACGGTGCATTGTCTGGGTATCTTGAAAAACTTGAAAGTAGCTTCACTTGAACCTCTGTAACTTGTAAACTAATCGTCGGATTGTCATGAAATTTTGACAGATATCTTTTTAAGGTTGGTACTTCCCACAAATCATATGGAATATTTCATAGCAACGCAATCCTTGTGTCATCCTACGGACTTATTGAGTGATGTAATATTCATCAGATTTGCAGTCCACTGGGAGTTCAAATTCTTGTTTTTCGAGATCTTTTTGTAGCCTAAGGCAAGATTATCCTTATTAGGTCTCAAATAACGAAAACAATTTTTGAAAGTCGACAATATACCTTGGTAGTTGTGAAAGAACTCTATGAGATGATATACAGGGTGTCCCTTGATTATTGGTACAATCAATCTGGATCGCGGCGCAAGAAAAAACACTGAAACACACTCCCTTTTATCAATTTGAAAACATTGAACAGCCTCCAAACATCCGGAGGCTTTAAAAGAACTTATGTGGAGACGCTTTTGTCACTGGCAGACTAAAAAGTTCTTCACAAGTCAATCAAAAATAATTTGGGAAAAAGTTGTTCAACTTAACTGTCACTGCTCAGACACTATGTAGGGTAATATTGTGCCGGTTTTTGCAAATTGAACCACCTCAATATTTATTCAATTTTGACCTTCCAGTGCCATCTGGTTAGAACAGCTCAAACGCAGTGAGTGTCTCTCATAATATTTTGAATCTGTGTTTATCAATCAAACGTGGTTACTCAGTGAGTGTTAGACATTCTAAGATAAGGTTTTTTTGTGAAAATGATCGCTTTTTGATAGTTGGAATAGCATTTTTTGTAGTTATCGGTCATTTTACAAGATTATACACGAGTGAAATTTGACTTAATATGACTTTCTTCGAAGAAACTAAACAATATTTGTCAATCATATCGGTTTGGTAATTTGTGCCACCTCATGGTTGATTGAATTGTACTATATTTAACTAAACCCTTGTTTCCTTTTTCGATGCCTCACAAGTTAATCAAATACTGTCAGTGGTCAGAGTAGGATAAAAAAAACAACTATAAGATAAAACTGGAAAATTAGGACTAACTTGGGTGCATGAGTCTTCTCAATTCTCATAGTTGATCATTAGAATGATATTTTTTTTTCACTCATATTATGATCCATGAGCTTGTTTAAACTGAATCGATAGAATGCTTTATTCGAGATATTTTGTTTAATCAATCAATGACACCAGGAATTCATTGCCGTTAGGTATGGCACAATTTGCAGAAACGCGTGGTACAATTTACCAAACCGGTTGGCTAAATTGTACCGTTTGCAACATATTTTCTTCAAGCTTATTATCCTGAACTTCCTGTTTTCCATTGCGCTTTTTCATAAAAACATATGATATAATCTAAGTTTGATGATTCTTTGAATTTGGACCAATAACTAGCGAGGTATTGAGGAAAATATGATAAATGGTACAATTCACGACTTCACCCTATAAGCAAATTGATATGTTCAATATCTGAGTGATGATGAGAAGAGTTGGTTGGTGGCAACATTTGGAATAGATTTTTACAAAAGAAATCCGTTTTGTTATTCACATATTATCAAAGGATGCGTACACTTTCCTCTCAAATCAATTCGTGCTTTTCATTGCATCAAATAACAAAAATGCCCCTACACTTTATCTACCAGAAACAGAACTAAAACGACAATATTCCATCATACAAAACGCCAGCAGGCAAGCAGAAAACAAATCGATCTCTCACATTATTCCGAATAAATACATCCATATCATTCCCAACCGCGTTTCTCTTGAACTCTTTTGGAAGAACAAACATTTCGGAATTCTCAAAGCCAAAAGACTCTTCAACAAAAAGCAATAAATTCTGCGGCGGCAGGGATGTATGACAGCGAAGTTGGAAAAGTTCGCCACCACGACACAAATATCTCAAATAAAACATAATTTGAACTGAGATTTCTTTTAAAATTGGCGAAATGTGAAAATTGCAGCCCTGTTGCTTCGAAGATCGATCAGACGGGATAGTGTGCACTGACACAAAATTAAATTTCGAAAAGTAATTTTCCCTTGATTGCTTTATCAAAAATTTCATCAAGTTCGGACGGACTTTTTGGATTGGTTTTTTTAGCTTCGTTGTTCTTAGAGGAAGTTTGCAGCTCAACAACTCGATAAATTCAATCTTTGTTCATTGGACGTATCAAAGGAAAGTTTGAAGTTCAATCAAGTTTCACACAAGATTTACATACTACATTGTTTTATACATTTTGTTTTGCTAGAAGAGTGACGATTTATTTTATGTAGGTACATACAGTGACCGGGTAAAATATGGAGTAAATTTATTTTAAATTTAGGGTATTGATATTTCGGAAAACGCTTTTTGGACAAGTCGATTTTCATTTGTAGATGCGGTTTTCTTAATCACATATTCATGCGTGTACAGGGTGATCTAGAAATAAGTTACGACCATCAACTTCTCTGTTTCAAATGGTTGGAAACATGTATTTTCCATTTCATTCTTGAACTCTGCGCGAAATTCTGAGTATATTTCATGCATCATACGCTATACCTGAACCCAACCGTTTTCGAGAATATGTCATTTCAAATAAAAGAACCCAAAAGAACCCGAAACAACCCAAAAGCTCCCGAAAAAGCCAAATAACCCGAAACAAACCGAATGAAACCTCAAGAACCCTCAAGAACCCTTAAGAACCCTTTAAACCCGAAACCACCTGAAAAAACCCAAAAGAACCGAATAACCCGAAAAAACCCGAAATAACCCGAAGGAGCTCGAAAGAAATCTCAAGAATCTGAAATAACCCGAGGAAACTCGATTGAACCAGAAAGAACCCGGAAACACGCGAAGGAACCAAATAGCACGAAAGAACCAAAGAACGAAAAAACCAAGGAACCAGATCTAAATGGCCCCTCAAACAAATGAACTTCAACCTCGAAACTCAAACCAAAAATTATATTAGGTCTGTTCGTAGAACAATCACAAACCAGTCAGAGCCAATCAGCATTGAGAATTTGAAGCTTGCAAACTATTTCTGATTATTTAGACCAATCGATGCAGCGCTGATCGATTTGTGATTGTTCTACGAACAGACCTATTATATCATAGTCTCGGATCCTCGAATCTCGAATAAACGTTGTGCGCGCACCGACATTATCTTTTTTCGCCTGAACGAAAACTCGTAAAAAGGCTCCACTTGAACATATTGTGACAAGAAAAATAAAGAAATCTAGATCCTCAAAAACTCAATAGAGATTTAAAAATAAACATACCGTCACGCAGAATAACAATTTTTGATAAAAGCAATGGTTTTCAAATCAAATGAACAAAACAATTTTTTTCAATTAATTCAATGCTCCTTCTCCTCCCATTTTTTTTTTCATTTCACACAAACTACATGCTCATCAAATTTCAGGTTTCTATTCATTTCATATGGATTACCACAAGACTCAATGCAAATTTTGTGGAATTCACAGCTTTACAAATTTTTATAGCGCAATTTCGGAAAACGAAAAATTTTGAAAAGTTGCATTCCACCAGATTATATTGAAAATTCGAAAATCAAAAAAAAAAACAAGTACCTACATACATTGAACAAAGAAGACTGCTCAGATCCGAATCGGGAAAATGAAATTGATATTTCCGATTTTTTCATATTACTTTCAAAAATCGAAGAAAGTAGTTTTTATAGGTAATCAGTTCATTAGTATTTCGCCTGGTATTTTCCTATATTCAAGCATGATGAATAAAAATAGTATCAAAAATACTGACACAAGCTATTATTGTTTTTCCTACCATATAATCCATATAGTCAGGATGGCCGAGTGGTCTAAGGCGCTGCGTTCAGGTCGCAGTCCACTTCTGTGGGCGTGGGTTCGAATCCCACTTCTGACAAGTTTTTTTTCTTGTACATTTGTGCCAAATCATTATCGGGTGTAATACCACGAGTGCTTAAAAATTACCGATGAATTTTCACGAATGCGTGTTTTCTCAAAATTTCACGAGACCGAAGATCGAGTGAAATTTGCAGAGAAAACATGCATGAGCGAAAATTTTACCGGTTAAGTTTAAAGCACGAATGGTATTTAGAAGAATATTTCACGAATTCTAGAATATAACTTCACTAAATTTGCGTTGCCGTGTTGATTGCCCTGACAACGTGGTTATTTGTGTCCAAAAATTGTCGTTGCCATATCGATTGCTCTGACAACGTGTTTATTTGTGTTGCCATGACAGACTGGTATTATCGATTTGGTGTTATCGCTGTAATCCTCCAAAAAGTCATCTGCTCTCTGAGTGGAATATTCGGGGGTAATACCACGAGTGCTTAAAAATTACCGATGAATTTTCACGAATGCGTGTTTTCTCAAAATTTCACGAGACCGAAGGTCGAGTGAAATTTGTAGAGAAAACACGCATGAGCGAAAATTTTACCGGTTAATTTTTAAGCACGAATGGTATTTAGAAGAATATTTCACGAATTCTAGAATATACCTTCACCAAATTTGCGTTGCCATGTTGCCATTTTCCCGAGGCGTAAGCCGAGGCAAATTTTCTTGAAAAATTCGCAACGAGAACAAATTTCCGGATTATTAATTCGAGCTCTAGGGAGATTCGGCAAGAAAATTTCATGCCAGAACTATTTGAGAAGATTTAATAGTAGCGGCTGGACTCACCTCGCATTTGGTGGAAGAAACCAACGGCTCCTCACTCTACTCGACATTGAGGAAGAAAGAAGGGAATCAGGATTTTATAAAACATTTGGAAGTTATAACCAATCTTGTCCATAATTGATAACATTGCAACTTTGTATTGGAAGTTGAAAATAAATCATTTATCAAAAATATTTGTCTTTAACAGCTGTCAAGCACTCGCGGCTGGATGTAGCTTCCATGCACCAACCACAGTGTTGCCGTTTGCCTTATCCTTGTCTGTGAAAGTTGGGTTGGGTTGGGATTGTTAGAGAGAGTGGGGACGGCAACACTGTAATCAGCTACATCCAGTACATCCAGATGCGTAAAGCCAAAGCCAGGGAAATTTCCACTTATTAATCTTTCAGTCACGTGATTATGAGCAGGGAAATTTCCGATAAAATTAGGTCGTTGCCATAGCAACATAACAAAATGCAAGCCTATGATTAGTTAGAATTGACTGGTAGGAAATTTTCATAATAGTTTGTAATTTCTGTGTTGAAACCAATATAGACACGGAAAGTGAGAATACTACTGCCTTTAAACTCATCTCGCTGGTTTTTCTGTATGCTCGCATATTTGAAGGAACCAGCTTATTATAGTACGCGCGGGGAAGACCGTGACTTTTATCCGTATCATCTCAGCAGTTTTTTTCCGGAAACCGCAAAAAAAAATTTTTTGTTCATTCCAGCAGAGCAGACAATTTGTGAATATATAGTTGTGTTATAAAGCATGCAAAAAAAAGTCAAGGCAGCTGCTTAGGATAAGCGGCGAAAGTTGTCAGCAGACCACGTCTTTGTGTGAACAAACACTAGAAATTAGGTTGTTACAGAAGAGCCAAAAACTATTCACGGCATCAACTATTATTGGGTCTTAACAATAAACAAGTATACCCCAAAGCTCAGACTAACTTTGTTTTTTATCCACTCTCTAGATGCATTTATGGCGTAAGGGTAGTGAATTTGACTGACTCCGGAAATAACCGTGAGTTTTTATTAAAGAGTATACAGACGAGACCAAAATTGATACGGGTTTTGAACCTCAACATGATGTAAGCAAGAAGATTCCGACTCCATTGATGGGTTACTCATCCTCAAAGTATATTATGCATTATGAAAAAGACAGGAAAGTTATTGCTTGCTGATAACCCCGTCAGTATTTCCCAACCTGTACATATTTTATGCTATGAAATCTTCACTAATTGCATACTTGACGGAATCGGCGAGACGTTCAATTTCAGCTGTAAAGGAATCAGAATTATTGAAGACTGTAATTATGTATACTCTAGAATGAGATAAGTTTGTTTGAGATCCATGGGCAATCATCTTGTCCTCATTGACCATTGATTAATTGTTTGTTTGATCCCGAAGTCCAATAGTAATTTCTAGTTCTTATGGATCAAAAACTCACTTGAACCAATGCAATGAAATACAATGAAAGTTATCCTTAAGGTGAAGAGGACTGCATTCAATGCCAAATGCTACTTTAAGATGGGTGGTGGAAAGATTTAACTTCTGAAGAGAGCAGATAAATGAAGATATCTGGAGATCACATACTATGGTGATGACAGGACGAAAACGGACTTGAAGGGCTTGATAGCTGCAGAATTGAGAAAAATTTCGGAAGCGCCTCTCCGATCAAAGATTCTTCCGAAACTCCTACATAATAGTGGCTCTGGAGGAACGAACATAGGAACCTTCAAGAATGTGGATGTATTAATGCGGAAAACTGTCAGGATCTGGTTCCACCTGCTAGAGCAATGTCTGAGAGCCTACCACGCTAAGGTAGCAGAAGGAGGTTTGAGGAGGTGATCGCTGAAATATTCTTACAGGAAAGCCAATAAAGAAATCTCAAGAGCACTTCATCGGCCAAGATACGAAAATGCGTCTAGGAACAACAAGGCCCTAATCATCGATATTGATGCACAAATAAGAGGCGATGGGACGGACATGGAGAGGGCAAAGCGAGAAAAGAAAGGAAAATACAGCGGAAAGGTCATGGACAATACGAGACTTAACGGGCCGGAGACCGCTGCGCTATATCTAACGCCATCACACTAATCTTCAGAGGAATTTGGTGCTCTACATCTTTCAAAGAAGCCAAATACAACGACTCAACATCTGTGAGGATGGAAAACTATTCTCATCGATGGCACTTTCAGGTACAGTTCGAAAAAAGAGACAGGAAAGAAAGGGGAAGGGCCGGGATGGGTAGGATGGGAAGCCCAAGTATAAAATTGTTCTTTTAATAAAGGACGATTCTGGTACATGTCAACAACTGAATGACCTCGTAAATGCAAAACCCTTCCGCGGGCGAAATCACATCACCAAGAGGCCAACAAACTTGCTGGTTGTGACAGTCTGAAAAGATTGAAATTGGATATTCCTTGTGGGCCGAGAGTAAACTGCATTGGTAATATTTTACGAAAAATATTTTTCGTTTGTAACCACGTCTTCAAATAATGTTATTGAAAAAGATTTTGTATAGTTTTCAATCACGAGACAATCTTATTTCTTGCACGTATTTTGCACACGAGTTTCAAGAGTGGTAACTGGGGATGCAGACGACCCATTATGCAGAGGATTTGACAACGCCACAAGAGAAACACAAACTGCGACAAGAAAAAGTGAAATTACTTTAGCTGGCACATCTACAAAGCTTATGAAAAGCGATGAAGCTGAAACTGGGGAGGTAGAACCAATAACGGTAAAATGGGATCGCGTATACGCAAACCGCATTGCCAGCTTCTGGGCAACCTTAAGGAGGAGTTTTAGTGATTGGGGTCCCACAATATTCCTGTGATTCCTTGTGAAGACTGGGTGCTCGATGATTTTCTTACAAGCCTGTTGCTTTACGTCTTATAGTCACATATGGAGCCGCAATATGGTAGATGATGACAATACAGGCAACCACGGTCATGATAGTGAGACGTTCACAGAGTCTGGGTGGTCTGTGCGCCACTGGGGCGGTGCCGCGATGCGGAGCACACCCACGGCTGCGTTGGCAATTGTTCTAGGGCTAACCTCTCTGGACATACACCTTAGAGGAGGAATGGCAAGGGCCATCGCAGCATGGCGTGAGCCCACCGTAAGGCATGGTCACGCTACAGCCGCAAACATAATTGATGATGACATCCTGAGAATGAGATCGGACCTCACATGTTAGTAATATATAAGATCCGGAAATATATATGTGATCCTGCAATCTGGCACCAAGAAAGATTTCTTTTTCAAATAGAGGTCTCTGAACCCTGCAGAAGCCTCAGTAAACCTCTTAAGGATACTGCAGCTGAGTATCAAGGGGAAATTCACACAATCCAAGCATGAAGCTCTTTCTCGCAAAAGATTAAACATTTTTCGTGAAACACACGGTGAGGCACCACTCTTCCTTGAAAAACTAGCTGGTAAGAGATTGGACCTCACTGAAGTGACAGAAATAGTATAGACCGGCGAGATAGGAGCAGTGTTGAAAGCCACTGAGCTCGAGTGCAAATCGGGAAAAGAATAGCCTGGCCGATGCCTCAAACATCAACAAACAACAAGGACAGTATCGTGTAGATTTCCATTCATAAACGAGATGGAGAGAGTACCTGTACGAGCATATTTCAATTCTCCAAAATATTCTTATAAACCTCGAATAATAGGATAATGGTAGACTTATCCAGAGTGGTTGAAATCATTTGGAAAGCAACATAAACCGGTTAATACTAGAATAATTCAACGACGCTTCGATAAAGACAAAAGTCCAGGCTCAAACCAATAAATCGGGCGTTCCGATTGTCAGCGTTGCATAGTTCGCATTCATTTATCCTTTATCAGTTTGAATTAGTGAAAAAAAAAACAAAAAAAAACATCAATTTCTTCATGGAGAGAAGATGGTTGCTCTTTTTGTTGTGATCATCTGGTTCCCAGTTGTCTCATGCCTAAATGTAGTAGTGTGTACAGCGATGATGCATTGGGCAATAGGACATTTATAATAATTATATCCACACTGTCCAGGCCATCATAAAAATCTGTTTACATAAACTGACACAACGAAACCAATCACTTATTGTTAGGTTGCTTGTTTTGCTTGTGACAACTAGACGTGAAGTATGATAGAAAACGCAATAACAATACATCAAAATCCCTGACAACACCATCTATTTCGCACATTATAGATACATCTCTATTGTTACCATCAAATCACATCGTCATTATTAAAATCACCTGTCACTCCGACTGTCCATTTGTTTACACAAAACTGGCAAAATCAACAAGAATACTGACTAAATGGCATTTCCATATCTGATCGTGAGGGACCCAACAACAGGCAAAAACGGGCAGAGCAAATTTTATTTGTTACATTTCAGACACCTGTCAATTAGACCGCAAGTGTTTACGGGGTTGCACAAAGTGATTTGGGATTTATTGGCACTTTTCTAGCCCTTTGGTTCTAGGGTAGTATAATGGTTTGTGTGTATGGCTTGAGTGTTTTTTCACTTGTGTCAATCAATCAGACTTACGTGGAATTGGTGCTAAGCTCCATGTTGATTATCGTTCGGAGGGCCAGAATGTATGAATCTGAAAAAATTTATAAAATGTCAAAATACTGAAGTTTTCACAATAATTCTAAGTATGAAAAGATAAGCTCGTTTGGAAGTACATTTCTTCAGAAAGTGGGACATAGGACATCGAAGTTAAAAAAAATCCAGGATATTGCAAAAGACTGTAAGATTATATCCCAAGATTCTCTAAGAAACTCTGAGAAAATCGATGGTGTGATATTATTACGATGGTAACTAAACCAAATCCAAATTGTCGACATTCCAAGACTAGAATTTTAGCGAACAATGCATTTGCAGCGATGATAAGAGGAACCAAAGTTTAGTGCAGCGACCTAGCACGAGGCAAATTAGTTGATAAGTAATATGAACATCGACTACATGGTCCACAATTTCCGTGGTGTATGTTTGACAGCAAAGACAATAGGGACTAATTTGCTGTGATTCCAATTTGCGGATCCCTTCCTCTGAGTAATAGGACATCAAAGGGAATACGGCTGTCCTCACAAATTGTTGGATTATCAGCAATTGCTCGAATTGCCTGCATAGCCGTAGAGATTCAAACAACTCTTCATGATCACAATGGAAGCCAAATTTCCTTACTTCAGTCAAATAATATAGACATGTGTACTGGGCGTTTTTTTTTTCGTTTCAACGAATATGGGATAATCTTTTCGAACCAATCCTCACCTAATTTCATTCCAAAGTCCTCTGAGGCCAATCTCATTCTGATCATAACGAGTTTCCCCCCCATTCTCCCGTTTTTCGTCAATGTGGTGACATCAGCAATTGAGGCTCCTTGAGGCTCGCTCTTTACTTTGACTGTGAGAATAGAAACAAGCGAAATGATTTTCCGCTGAATGACTTCAACTTTGGTGGTTGAGAGCTTTTTGAAGGTACAGTTGGGGATAGTAGAGGTGCTTTTTATTGCGTTTCCCTAATAGGATCTTGTAATGGATTTGTTACAGACGTTTCTGGTTGTTGATTTTCAGAATAACGGTTTCCAGCGACCAATTAATTAGGTGAAAGTTCCATGGTTCTATCAATAAATCCAGAGTACTCTAGAGACGAGCTTAACGTAAAGACTCTACATCCCAACGAAAACAGTCATTTGAACTTTTCAAAACACTTTCAATGCACTTAACTGGATAGAACTCGGAATTGTTGGCACAAAATCACTGTTAGAGTTTTACTGGACCATTCAGAGTCCGATACTTATCGTTTGAGTCACGTTCCTGTCATTTAATTATAAATTTGGACGATGGAGTTGGAACACCAAATGGCACTTAAAATTTCATTTCTCTCGAATATAAAACTTTTATAGTTGCCGACAAATTTTCAGCGGTGGTGATAAAATCTGGCATAGATATTATTGGCTGCCGCTGCTCTCTGATTGCCTGGGGTTTAGGGCGTTTAATGTACTATTTTATGTCAGGATACATATAAATGTCTATTGATATTGAATAGCGACTAAGGGTGTGGTGTGACAAAGTATTAAGAACGGAATTGTAAAGGGAGTCCCATCCTAGATGGATTACAGAATTTTTTGAGTCTCTCTCTTGAATCTCATTTATATCTAACCACATTATCCTATCACATAAATCAAACGAACATTTTCCCAGAAATAATATAATTAAAAAATATTTCTGTACTGTTACTCATAGTATTTGTAACACATTAATTCAACTACAAATAGCATCGAAGCTCGATGTGTCGTGCCAAAATTAATCTGTTTCAATATTCAATTAATATTTTGCACCACGTGCGTCATGTGGGGTTTAATTTGACCAATATATTGCCCAACTGTACTGATTCCTATGTCGAAAGTTTTTTAATCAGCGTAAAACTTAAATTCCAACAAAATAATTGGTAGGGTAAATATAAAAATAAAGATACTTTAAAGAGTGTAGCATGTTTAGACAAAGCGGCGTAAGTATTGTTGAATGATTGCCTAAAGAATTTTTAAAAGTCCATTGTATTTTCAAATTCCGCAAGTTATCTCATCACAGCCATCAGTAACAAATTAGGCAACACTATCTGGATGCAGAGATCTGCTCCTACCAAGACTGGTCAGCAACAGTATACCGAGACTACAATATCTACTCAAAAGATGGAAGAACGCAGTAAATCATGATGTTGTATAGACAAGGTGAGCCAAGGAATTCTTCGCAGTACTACAGGCTTGTTACCAAGTATAAAAAAATTGGTGAACATACTGATCCTGACCAGACTACAAGAGTTCGAAAAACTGGAATCTATAAAAGCAGAACAGTTTGGTTCTGAGAAATGGTCGGTGCCGCGATAATGCTTGACGTAACCAGAGTATACGACTGCGTATGGCACCAAGTCCTAGCCAGAAAAATGCAGGGCCAAGTTGTTACCAAAGAAAAAAAAACAAAAGAAAGAAAAAACGGAAATAAGGGGAAGGAGAGGGTTATTCTAACCCTTTTGGTGAGATCAGGGTGGTGGGTGGAGAGTGGCTGTGAGTAGAGACACTCTTGAGGAATTGTTGTTGTGACTCTAATTTGTGCCACTCGCTTTTGAACCCGAGTTTACCAATCTGAAAGAAAACGGAAAAACTGCTGCGTACATCAAAGATTAGAATTGCCAATAAATACACAATTTATTCACAACTATGTATTGTATATAGAATGAACACTCGTCGATATCAAACTACCTCGACCAACACTAGTGAAATTCAACCTCACACCTTTGACACGACAGGATTAACAAATCGATATGCAAGTAACGCTAGTTCTTATAAGTATGAAATGTTTCTACTATTAAACCTTTTCAATCGGGACAAAAAGGCGTAATAATCAGTTGAAAATACACCAAATTGATGTTGAATACCGCTAAGTGATCACTAGGCGTTCACGGAAATGAGTACAATAATAATGTGACGGTCAAGTGTTGAGTGTGACATTGAAACGTGAGTGAATGAAGATCGAAATTACACTATTGATTATAGCTTGAACTTCGAGTGAATATGAACAAAATCACACGACGGTTCTACAGGGGTCTAGATAAAATCGGTGATAGTCGTTATGTTGCTTGATGTCTCCCGATGAAATGGAAAGAAATCACCAAATAAGGGTTGTTTCACTGACGTCAGCAAGCTAGTCCGGGGTGCTTCAATGTACGTTCCAATTACCCAATGTTTCATAGGGTCTAGGCTGAGTAGGTGGAAGTGGGCCTACCCTTGAAGTACTAAAGAATTCAGAGACATGATTGTCCAATTTTGATCCAGACGTCAGTGATGGTGAGTTTTAGACAAAGAATGAGATATGTACAGTTAATGTACAGTACGTGACAGACAGTACACTAACCAACAGCACGTGATGCAGTATGTAACGGTACGTTTACAGAATCATTAACAGCCAATCAGTAATAGTAGCAGACCTAAAAAGCAGCAATACCAGGAAGGTAAAACTGTTTGGAATCTGTACAATCTTACCAAAGATGTAAGGAGGCCTTGGCAAGTGTTTTGGTTGGAACTGGGTAAATTTCAACGATGTTAATCAACAAATCTGCACTAGGGCAACTGATACAGCTAACCAAGTTGGAACTGTCATCAAATTATGATTTAATCGGAAAACTTCAGAAAATCGGAAAATATGCCACGAGGTATATTTCCACAAGGTAACCTTAATTCTGAATGTATCTCTGAGAAACGAGAACTCGAAAGACCAAACATGGTTCCAGATTGTCAAGTTCTTCTCAACTCGTATGAATTAAGACCCCCGAAGTGATCGCTGAACGAAAGTTAGTTAATGAGTGACTGTTACATATAAATATTATTATTAAAACATAAGAATGTACACACTTGAAAATACTTTACCCTCAATTATTACTTAACAACTATACATTTACTTCGACATTTACTTATAAACTAAGTCCCAATCATACCATATTTAGACTAGAATCTATAAACCAACACTACGAATTTCCGGACCCTGATAAAGTTGGTCATCAGCAACCTCTCCGACAGGTACTATCAGGTTGATGGAAGTAGGCACTCAGGGATCAATGTTGAGTCCCCACATCCCCTACATCTACCACAACAAATCAACTGGACCAACCAAGCCAAGTATTTGTGAGTTACCCCACACAGCCCATATCAAAAGAAAAGTAGTAGTCATCATGAAGGACCTCTTTCCACTCATCGTAGCTCACAATGAACTCAACCAGGAGAGCAAAGTTACAAAAATAAAGATGGTTTCAACAGCTAAATTTCCGTTGGTTCAAGGCATGTGGATAAAGGTACAGCAAACACGAATTAAAACACACTCCAGATTTGGGTGCGCGTAGAAACACTCGTTTATCCAAAAAAATAATAAATCATTGGACGTCCCGCAACTAGCCTAATTCATATCTCAAGTATAAACGTGGGATGTCATTAATAAACCGCCCCCAACAGTATCTTAAGTTATCAAAATCGGTTCATCATACACAGATAAAGTATGAACGATCAAAAAGGGTGTAAGTTAATGTGACCCACAGTGTATATCACCAAAACAAAATCGGTGACGCCAACAAAATTGACACAAAACTGGCTGGATCAACTTCTAAATTATTAAAATTCTTCTGTGTAACGCATATAGGGTCGCTCTCCAGGGATATTTCACAATTTATATCCCTGTAAATGGATTTTTTTTTTCGGGATTTATCAGATAATTTTATTCGCGCAGCTAAAAGGTTTTTGTGTGGAAAAAAAGGGGAAAGACAGCTCGCTCGACGAATACCGATAGGGAAAACGGAGAAATGTTGATCGAGCCATTAGTGCTCGCTAAAAAGTCGAATTTGTTTTTGTTTTCGATGCTCTTTGTGGATATTAGTCGGTTAGATAAGAAAGCGCCCTCCAAATTGAGTTTCTAATCTAGTTTGATTAAGTTTAATGAGATTTTCTCGCCTTCAAGAAAATTGATTGCGGCTTTCGAATTGACTATCGAATTTGAAATAAATATCAGCTCAACTGGATCATCTGACAAAACCCATAACGTAAAATCCAAATTCTGCACTAAATCAAAAACGGATTACTTCTAGTGAACAAACACCACTTCAACTAAACTTTAAAGTCCCCATTTACCCCATTGATTTTTGGTACAATTAATGGCAATTTGTCGAACAAAAGTGAGTCTGTTGAGCAGAACTAATAAAGTCAGCGTAACAAGTTTCTGTCGATCCACAGTTGGGAACAGAGCAGTCTTGTGGAAATGCACGGTAGTTAGACTTGTTGCTTCTGTTTTTCCACGATTCTGGCACGATTGTTACAAGTTTTTGTCGTTGATGGCCTCTTCTAACTGCTTGGATGATTCATGTGAGGATGCTTGGCTGAGATTTATTTTAACCATCACAAGGTTATTTCTTGAAAGCTAAGATCAAAGAATTGATAAACTCTGTGAGATTTAACGAAAGAGGCTGTTATGAGGAGCTTGACTGTAGTGGGAATGTGGAAGATGGATTTTTTCCATTTTAGGGCTTTCAGATGATGTGCTGGTAGTAGCTATGGAAACAGTAAGAACATACATCTATCGTCCATTGATCAGCGATTAAGTTGATCAATGCCAAACTTCATCAAGATATGTAACTACCACAAGATCATCCCAAAAGAACATTGAACATTCTCATTCCAAATTACGTACAATACTTATTCTCCCCACCATCTCCAAAAAGAATGTATTATGATAGGTAGATAATATAGATCTCAATGCAAAAATCGGTTATTTAAGAAAGGTAAGAAAATTATATTTTTCATAAACTCGGGCGCCACCCCATGGATTAATGGGGTAGAGGACCCACACACCTATCGGGTGGCCCTCAGACAATGGAAAAAGTAATCTATGCGTTCGGTGATGTTTCCGTTGTGTTCTAAAAATAACTGCAGAAGCCTTCGCCTGAAAAACCAATAATTGACGACTGGAGAACGGGGAAATCAATCTGTTGTCAGTTGTTACAATGACTGATACAGGTCTTTGGACAAGGAAATTAATGGAACAACGGTTGACTCAGTACGCGGAAAAGATGTTCCGTAATAAAAATGGTACAACTCCAGAAGAATCTTTTGAACAGAGTTTCGGAACTCTTTCAATGACGGTGAATGAAAAAACTTTGATAATAAAAACGCGGTTTTGGAGATTCATGATAATGTATGCCTACTGGCAAGTGATCTGTTCTCCTGGATTCAAGGTTATGAAATATAGGACAAAGACCCCTGAATTGGAAGAAACCATTACCGGAAATATCCCCAAAGATCAGTCCCTCTCTCGAAGCGTCGTTCAACTACCATGATGAGGAACTATCTCAGAAATAATCCGAGAATACTGTAAGATGTAGAAAGATTATCCCCAAAAATCAGTTCTTTTTTCACAGAGTCGTTCAAATACTGTGACGAGGACCAATCTCAGAAATTATCTGAGATCAGACAAATAGAAAATCGGAATTCCACTTTCCTCTGTTGATTTAGAGAATACGAATACTTGCTGACTTCGTCAAAGGAAAAGGAAAACATGAACAGATTTTCAATTTTCGACCAATAATTGAGAGATTCCGATAGTTCACTGATTCATCATTTTATTTGTGCTTTATCGATCACCCCAAGGTCTTTGATGAAATGGACAATTTGCACATTTTTTGAAAATATGAAAAATATAAGGATTAGTAAGTACTGATGCCATTGATGTTTAAAAAATCAAGCTACGACCTCTAATAATGTAGTAATCACCGATTAAAGAGCGCCAATCAGCATCCACTACGTCACAGAATACACTATCTATCGCCGTCTGACGTATTAACTGAGATGACTCTCTCTCTCTCGGAAGGGTAATATGGCCCCACCTCTTTTGCGATCATGCAGTGAAATTCGCGTTTTCTTTTTCATCTATTTAGTATATTTTTGGGTATGTCGGAGAAATTTTTTCGCTAGTGACTTGCAAATGATGTCTAGATGCGACGCAGCCCGGAAAGCTCACGTCAAAAGGTCCGTCGCGGACTGGCTGGCCAAAGAAACTGTTCACAACTATCGCGAATCTTCAGTGAGTGTCACCATAGAAGACACCGCGAAAGTCAATATTGTGGCTGCAATCACTCTACGTTGAGTAGTAGAAGACATTTAAACTTTTATGCCTTTTTGGTCCAATATTTTTTCAACCCGTCTTCGCGAACACGCGAAGGTAAGACGAGATACTGAAGCAATCGGGCATCGAGCGCGTGCCAACAGATCACGAGCGTTAGTATATTCATCCTATGATCTTTGCTAAAAAGCACATTCCTCTATTCGGGAACGAGCACGTGCACAAACATTCGTCTTGCCACGAGCAGCCCATTTACACGCTTGTGCTCGTGCTCGTGTTCGTGGTCCGACCCTGGACTGCACACCGCACCAACATATCAATGTTAGGAGAACTCTACGTCCAACAGAGAATATCCGCAACTGAGCATAACCGACGGGACTGAATGAAAAACCTGATTATTTAGGAAAAAGTGCCGGGCAAATGACCACGAGGCCGGTCGCCATCACATTGAGTAAATCGAATCATCCACATCGCACATGAATCATTCCACAAATTGGTAGATCAGACACGGGACCGAAAATCGTGGAAACAATCAATGACAAACAGTGATCACCACATTCCGCAAGGAATCAGGACCCAAAAAGAGAGAGAGATACTACAAAATTGAGATAATAAGAAAATGGTGAGGGATATAAGATACTATTCCAATGACAACTGAGCCTGAACAAAATTGAAAAAGACTAAAGAAGTCGATGAGGGTTGAAACAATGCTTTATAATCATTTTGAATTTGGATTATTATATTTCTAATGAAATTTGGATACCAGAATACTTTCTAATAATCCTACTTGAATATTAAAAAAGAAGTGTCAAAGGCAATTAATCGTCTGTTGGAATACCAAACAAATCAGTTTGGGATAGGTAAACAGTATTACAAAGTCGCTTCCCACTTCATTTGTGATAAAATACGGGGAGCATTAGACAATGGATATTTACGTTACTAGGCCGGAAAATGACTTAAAGTACAAGTCAAGATGTTTATGGAATGGAATTTCTAGACGACTAGTTTGATGACATCTCATTACATTGTGTATCGTACAATATTTTATTTCATACTCTAACAATTTTTTTTAATCGTTTTCAAAAGAGAAAGTCATTTCTTGTCAAAGTACACATTGGCGATGGTGCCAGTCCGTCTCACATTCTTTCCATGAGATGGTGCCAAAAACAATACAGTAAAATAATTTCGACACTTCAAAACCACAAAGGTATCCAGTCGGCTAAATTGTACATACTTTTACGAAAGTTCGTCTTTACTGGTTTGTCGTGGTGACCACTTTTCTTGAATTGACTTATTTTTGCAAAGTCAAGTTCCTTGGCACTTTTTAGTTCTTCAATTTTCTGCACTACCAACATTCCATTATATTTATGAAAGTAAACACGGCAGTTCATAACTTGAAATCACTTGAAAAAAAACCAATCTCCAAATAATGAAATTATTAATCCAAACGAACCTCACAAAAAGATGGCTTAGTATAGGTGATGTGCGTCGCGATTAGCGTATATAAGCAAATTTAGTGTGGGTCATGACCACAGACACGGTTTAATTTTCTAATTCGCTAAGACGTTCGGCTACGCTCGCTAACTGTGTAATTTTCGCCAAGCCTTATCGCCACAAGGGCAACTTCGAACACCAGCCTAAGCCATAGATAAATACAAACTGGACGGGCCCAAGCTGTATTTCTGAATTCTGATTGTGGCTGGGCATTTTATCACGACTATTACGGGGGACATTCAAAATAATATGAGGTGGATTTTGAAATCAGATTTATAAAAACTGTAGCATGATTGAAATAGGTGAAACTATTCATTTTCTGAAATATGTTTGAGGGGTCCTTAACGTAATATAGCAGCCGCCCTTGATTAAACCCCAACCCAATTAGAAAAAGGTCTTATCAAACCCATCGTGAAGTTGGATAATTGAACAGAAACACTTTCCAAGAAAATTCAAGCTATTTTTGTGATTTAGCGTCTTTCCAAAAAATAATCGCCTCAACTCAATTTGCGCTTCCGTTTCAACGTAGAACAAAATTACCTTTGCAGAATAAATCATTTAAAATTCATAAACTTTGCGTGCTGCATCGCTTCTCGCTGCATGCTCCGAAGCTGAACTTTTTGCCCGGCTTTATTAAAATATTTGACATCAACAAATTGAAAGAGGCACTTGATCAAAAATTTTTAAGGAATGCCAGTTTGACACAACCGCACCCAACTAAACGATCGAATTTCAACTTAGCTGGGCTCCTACCCATTTAACCAACGACAAAGGTGTGAATTTTATCGAATTAACACCTATGAACACGAGACACCTACACATTGACTACATGTTTTATGATACAGGGCCAGTAGGAGCGCAATTTAGATTTCCATCGTTGATGGATGTATTGATATGGAACGTTTTATTGTTTTCTAGATAAGATATCTGGTTCCCGATCATGTGGAATCCATTATTCTCCGATGAAATTGATCCTATCTAGTAGATTGTTTATGGTGGTTGGTTGGACAAGATAAAACACGCTACTGTGTAGGTTTATGTTGATGACCTTGGGTTATAACGTTTTGATAAATATGAGGTTACTGGGAAATTTGTCATTGCTCAATAATTCCTGATCCCAATCCCTGACAAGCTAAGTTTAAGATGACCCCTTTTAATTGAATGATCCCATTTTTATTGGAAATTCAATTACTATCAACATATTAGTATTATGAGATCATATTTCCTTCCCATAATATGCATGAAGAAGAAAATTCGTTGGGTATAAACAACCGCAAGAATTATTAATGATGATGTTTCACGTATTTTACTAGAACACTGTTTTTCGACTTGAACAGATGTTCCACTACATCAGAGTGCCATTTATCAGTTCATTCTTGTTAGATACCTACTATAATGCACTACATAGAGTTAAAAATTATAAAATGATATAAACAACAACCAATTATGTAAAGTTGTATTGAATAGATTGATTTTTATTTTGCAAACACTGGTGAGGTTTTTGCTTGAAGAGTTGAATGGTTTTATTTTGTTACAGTTTTGAGATGTTGTACAGTGTGGTTAATTAAACTTGTCCACAGTTTAAATATGTGCAAGTTCGTCATTTTTTGATTTGTCGAACAAACCAAAGAATATGTTGTGAGGCTATCTGCTTAGTTTTTATTTTTATATCGAAACAAATGATATCCAGGGATTTGAAAATGTTCACGTAACCTACTTTTTTTCAAATAGAACGGGGGTTTCAAAGGTCTTTTCATTCTTATCACACCCTGAAAGTTTGAGGTCACTGTCGTTCCAATTTTTCAATTTTGGGCCAATATTATTTTTCAAAATCACGCCCAATTGGAGTTTTGACATTGTCAGCTGTCACTACTGTGTTGAGAAATACATAACGTGCTCATATATTGGAGAATGGTATTCTGTTCAACTTTAATTGGGACGAACAATATAAATTTTATGTGAGTAGTAGTACGTGTCCCTGATTCAAATTTAACTAACAAAACAAAATAGGTATACAGGGTGTTTGTTAATTGAATGCCGATATTTGAGAATGATAATCCTTGGATGATTTTAAGACAAAAAGTTCATATGAACATAGGTCCGCAAGAGCTTAATTTTCAAGATACAGGGTATTGAAATATTAAAAAATAAATGATTTTTTTATAATTACTTTGATACTATTTCAGATATCTGTATGAAATTTGGTACACGTCTTCTAGGCTTGAATATACATTTTGTGATGTACAAACAAGTCCATTATTTTTACCAGTGGCGTCCGTACGGGCTTTCCACTCAATATTTTTGGGGAAAAAATGTATACGCCACTGCTTCCTTCCAAAATAAATTAATTTTTAAAATCTCTATTTCTTTCTTAGCCAATTTGTTCTCTTGATTTTTTTCCGTCCGGCGCATGGTTTTCGCTTAAAAAAATTAAATCTACTCAATTGCATTGACACCCTGCTGTGTCATCCAATATTTTTAAATCAGTGGCGCCCTCTCTAACATTCCCATGCATTCTGATGCATAGAAGACGTGTACCCAATTTCAAAAAGATATCTGGAATAGTATCAAAGTGATGATAAAAAAAAGTTTTTTTTTTAATTTCAACACCCTGCATCTTAAAATCTATGCTCTTGCGGACCTATGTCCATAATATGAACTTTTTGTCTTAAAATCATCCAAGGATTATCACCCTTAAGTATCGGCCTTCATTTGAAAAACACCCTGTATGAGCACATTTTGTTTTTCTTAACACAGTAGTGACAGATGAGAATGGCAAGTCAATTGGGCACCATTTTGAGAAATAATATTTTGGCAAAATTAAAAAATTGAAACGAGACAGCGACCTCAAACTTTCAGGTTGTAAGGATGAAAAGACCTTAAAAATGAGGTACCACTCGACCCCCCTTACCATTTGAAAAAAAATTAGGTTGAGTGAATTAGTTTTTTAATCCCTGTTAATAATTTATTTCGATATAAATCATTCACTTTGATAAGATAAAAAATTACGTACCTACACAGTTTAAAAATGTGGACAAGATAAATTGACCACACTGTACTCACTGCGTGGGTGTTTGTTTAGTCTATTTATCTACTACAATAATCAAGGATATCAGTTAGTATATTACTGGGTATATTAGATATCATCTGCGCCACTGAAGTATAATCTGAAAGTAACGAATTTTCTTGAATTTTTGTATGTTTGTATTTTTTTGTTTGTAATCTGAGAAAGCATCAATATTATCATCATTATTTTGAATAAATAGATCGTTCCGATATTCCCATGAAATCGAGCATGAAATAGAGCGTACGGCAACAATAATCTATGTTCCATATTCAGAATCGAGGAAAAAGCTATCGTTCCTCCACTATTGATTCATTTACCAATGATTATTTGATTTTCATTAAAGAAATATAAACAGAGATCGATAACAAAAATATCACTCTATTCTAAAAAAGTTTATCAGTTGTGACATTTCTACTATTTCCCCTTATCTTGAAAAATCCAATGGTTCGTTACACGATTTCAGTCACTATAATCTACCAAATGTGGGCAATTTTTTTCCACCATTTAACACATTTTTTTCATGGATCATTCAAGAAGGTGCGTACTTATTTACAACAAAACCTCACCGCGAAAATGTCTCAGAACATCGTCGCGAACATGTCAAAACGGGGCCAGACATGCGGTAGTTGGCGAACTGCAAACGGTCGTCAACTACCGACTAGGTTACTCACGAGACAAAAAAAAAATCAATAATCTTTGACGCACTCCAACGTCAATCGGTCAACTTCAATCAATAACTAATCCTGACCCGCATGTGTGGATGGCTTTACGAAGTCAAGACGAGCGCTTTGATGTGTCGAAATCTACCGTTACTCGTGAAATCGTTTGCCAAATTCCCATTCAAACTGAGCGCTTTTCGTGAAACTGTTAGCCAACTACCCTTGCTGTATTGTTCGCGGCGTTGTCAAGTTGTTATGTTGCTTGTTCATTCTTGAACGCGGTGTGTTTTGTTGCAAGTGAATACGCATCCTGAAAATCTATAACTTCATATTTTAGGAATTTGATTCACAAATATGTATAAGGTCCTCTAATATTGTGGTGTTTTTGAAAAATATATTGCCTCCTGATTTGATGATTCTGTTTCATATTTCAATATTTTTGTTGGGTCTATAACAGTCTTTGCAACTACAAATTTTGAAACATATAAAAAAGGTATACAGTACCCCTTATTGATAGTTATTTTCAAAACAATAATCGAAGGAACCAATTCATTTTGGTTCGAATGTACCAAATATATTATGTAAATAACAATCCTAAGACCCCTTTCAAGAGACACAGTTGCCAAACTTTCTTATTTTTAGCATGCCTAATGTATTTTTTGTGTTAAGATGTGTTCATAGAAAGTACAAAATCACCTGCGCACACGATAAGCATCAATTTTTATCAAACGAAAACTTAACCATTCCATTCCATTGAGGGCATACCAGTCATATGAACATATGTATGTCCTATGTTTTCTCCTTGCAAGTACCTTGCTTGACACATTGCCTGTGGACCTTATCAGAGTAGAAAAACTGTTTTATTTCTTGAAAATGGAGCTAGATACAGGAAAAACTAAAAAGACCAAAAGATACATCTTCATTTTCTTGACCTAAAAAAAATATAAAACCTTCGAAAAAAGCAGTGGCAAACCATAAGTTTATCTACAAATTTCAATTAGATGACCTCTGGGACGTCACTGGAATTGATTATTTTATTTTAATCGTACAAAAAAAATATCTTTATTACGACAAGTAATCGTGCAAGGTATTGTCAAAATCAGCTAAAAGATTTTTGAGTAACTATTCAAAAAACGTTTTTCCCTCAAAAGACCATCCAGTACAGGTACTTGCAGGAAAACGAACGGGAATCATTCACATTGAATTTGGCATAAGCGTTACTTTGAATAGAAATTCAATGTGGATGGTGATAGCATACGATTCCCGTTTGCCAAGCGGAAATTTGACAGTCCAATTGAAAAACCAATTTGATGTAAACCTTACATAACTCAAACCATTCCAAACATATTCACTGACAAAAACTAACCCAAACCAATCAAAACTAATTTTGACTAACCAAAACTAAGCTAAACCATTCCAGACCAACCCAAACCCGTATTTTTTTTTTGTTTTCAGAAATGAACTGATATTTGTCTCCGCGCAGGTTAATTCATGATTTTTTTTATAAGAAGCAAAAAAATATTGCTTAAATAGCAAAAAACCGTTTTGTAAGTAATATCCGATTATCTATATCATATATACCTCCGCCGCGATAAAATATCATAAAATTTACAAGAAAAATCACGATCAAATTCTGGTTAGTCTAGTTTTAATGTATATTTAACAATAACTTACATGTATTCTTGAATTTGACATACACAAATTTAAAGTTTCCTTGTGAAATACTATGTGACGGTGAACCAAATTGGACATTCAAAGACTAATGTGTAGAATATAATGTATCACTGTTTTTCTCAACATAAACACAAGGTCACGTAAACCTCTCAACACCCACATGCCTGAATGTCTGTTATGGAAAATTATGCCAAGTATCAGCTGATCTAACGATGCATTCAGACACTGGAAAATAAACAAAACAAAGGAACTCCACAAACAATTTTCTTCAAGGTTGAAACCCCAGCAGTAGATGAGAACACCGGATTTGGACAAAAGCATGTCAATAGATTGCTAGCCAAATTAAAAAACATATCTTGCTGAACATCCGCACGAGAAAAAGATCAAAAAATAATTTTATTAGCAAACTGCAACGAGGATGTCCTGAAGAGTGATTTTTTTAATACCAATTCCCGTCAAAATGACAAGAAATCAATTTAAATACAAATTCTGATGTATCAAAAGTGCGATAAACTTTAGACCAAAATACCATTACCCTCAGACAACACATCCAAGCCTTAAAAGCAATTTCGACAAAATCCAGTAGCAATAATAACCAAACGAACGGTCCGGCGAATAGCTCATGATTCATAAACCGTCGATAACTATTAAATCCCGAAATAACTTCACGATCGCGGCTCATGGTGCCAATGTTCTCTAAAGCCGTGAAATCGACAAATGCCACTTGATCCACGTTTGGCAGAACTGCCACCAGAAATTGCGGATATCGGATATGATTTTGAGGGCTAGACCAATTGCTGATTGAAAAAATCTGACGTACGTGAGCTATCGCCTCAGTGGATTATGGGGGAGTTTGGAAAGTGAATCAAAATCGTTGATTGCATTGGGTTGGGTGGAAGAGTGATTGATGCTTTTGATGGATATAGTTTTGTCTATATCCAGCTTAAAAGTGACAAGGGAATCACTTTTTCTTCGAGAAGCCGAATTCAGTTTCCACTGATTTCTATATGATATGAAGATGCATTTTAGTGTGAGGTGCTGGGTGGCTTTGAAGCATTAGTCTCTTCTTGAAAAGTCTCGTTAAGCTCGGAGAACAAGATGTGAACTTTACTGAGTCTGGTGAGTGTTAGTATTTAGTGTCGAAGCCCTCGTTAGTATCATAAGTCTCTTTCCTTGCCGTCGATGACCACTTGGTAGGTATTTGTCCGTCCTTGTTCAGAGCTGAAAGTTTCTCATTTTTTAGATACTGACATTCGGGCGTTACAAACTTCTGGGGTAACATCCCCCCCACCGCAACCTCTGTTGGGCTTATTGTGTTTTCTCTGTGTTTGTCTTTCAGTCGAAGGATAGTGACTCCCTTTCTCTGTTTGACTCATGAAAAAAAATGTCTCATTATCTCTTCTCTAGAACGTTGGTCCTTCACATACAGATGTTGTGTGGGGGATATTTCCTCCTCTTTATTGCAGAACCTATAAATAAGTTCATCATTGAAGACTAAAAGTAAACGTAAGTTTTTTTAGGGTGCAGTGCCCAATTGGCATCCCTGTTACTTTCCTGAGCTGATTTCCACTGAGTTTCAGTAGACTTCTGGTGAATGATGGTTGCATTTCATCTGTCTTGGACCAATAGTTCAGTTAGCTTCTAATAGGGGAAGGACTTGGTGACTCCATAATGATAAGTTCTGGATCTATCAGTGGTGTATTTGCGGCTTTACGCGCCAAATACTGGATGTGCAACTGTTTTTTAATAACCTGCTAGACTTGCTTTCAATCCATGTAACTTCTCCAACTAGGATTTCTAACAATTCTTCCTCTATTATTCAATTTCCTTTATTACTTTATCCAAATTTTCATTGATTATGTGGCATCTGACCTTTCCTCAACGGATGTCCAATCGTCAGTATCTATCTGTGGTATCTCTGGTCATTGGGCAGTAATTTCTTGAATCAAAATATTTTTCTCGAGCCCTTGAAGAGAGCTCGCCACTCTTGTAGAATTTTTTTCAGTCTCCAATTTTGCAACATTTTACCATATTTTTTTGAATAAGAACTGATGGAATTTTGAATTCGATGATCCCAATTCCAACTTTATAGACTTCTTGAATACAATTACATGTGCTTTCAACAAGGCCTTTCCGTTAAGGGCAATAAAACCCAAACATCATGATCCTTCGACCACGAAAGGTTTACGGATTTGTACAAAAAATTTGCTGTCAGTTATCAAGATCTTAAAGGCAAAGTAAATTTCGTGAATGATGCCGCACCCAAACAATTAAGCGAATACTCCATAAACGTAAGCAAAAATGTTACCCCTGGAATTGGACCCTCTTCCGTTTCTTCAATCTTCTGAAGAAGTTTCTCAGTTTTTTCCTATGTCCTGAAACCAATTTGGAACTACTTCAAGTAATAAACACTCATAGTCTATCGATTGAAATATAATCGCCCACCTTTAATTTTGGGTGTCTTAACAACCTTGATAAATAAATCTTTCATGAGAGGAGTTTTTTCCAAATTCCTTGAAACGGCAATCACCTATTATTTTTCTCCATAAAAAAGGTGAAAAAGCAGATAAATGCGATTACCGTCGAATTGCTCTGCTACCTATGCTGTCAAAAATTATAATAATTGGAAGCAGGTTACTAAGTCATTTCTCCATGTATTGTTTTCCACTTCTTACCATTATGTATTCACTTTGTCCGTAAAATGTTTATACATTTTACTGCGGCAATAGAGCCTATTTGGTTTGATTTGATTTGAAAGTAACTTCATTAAAAATGACAAGGTTTTGCTGACAATCTTGACTTGCTTTGATTTAGTGCTTCTTCCTTCATAGCCCTTACTGAAACTTTCTTGCACGCAGACGTTTATTACATGTATTTTCGCTTGGAGAACAGTAGCATGCACTCGAAGTGGTTCATACGATTCTCATCAGAACGTTGGGTTTTCCCTTACGATTCCGACACCTGCCTCCCGGCATGTCTTGGAACCGTCTATCTACCACGAGGTGTACCATATGACCCCGAGAGTAGTTCTCACCAGTCTAGCTTGGTTTTGAGAGGCGTATGGAAGTTGGTATTTTTCAGCATGATAACACTTTACATTGTTAAAAAGAGATTCGTAATAGTGCTGGTGATCTTTGAATGCCCTTAAGTGGTCTCAGTCTCCGTTGTTGCCAAGTCTTCCATTTTTTAAAAGATTTCTTGAGGAGGGAGGTTGAGCATTGCCTCCATAACAAGCGTTGAGGTTGTTCTCATGACTCCAGTTATACAAAGACATGCTTTCGCCTCTGTACTTTTGCCAGTTCTGTGCTCGATTTTCGACCACCAGACAACATACAATAGAGCCAGTGCATCAAATGCGGATTTATACTACAGGTTTTGCCTACTGCTCTTTTTGTTGCCATTATTGTGGTTTTCCCTCGATTAATTATTCTCTGTAGATGTGAGTCTCCTGAAAGCTTGTCATCTAGATAAATCCAATAAAAATATGTCTTGGCTTCATATACCGATAAAAGGCTCTCTTTGAGAAAATGGACGACTTCCTAGTACTTGTCATCTAAGATGATGCCTAGGTATTTGAGTTCTCTTACCACCTGCGGTTGTTGTCCGAAGAATACGTTGTTGAACTGCAATATTGCTTTTCCTCGTAGAGCTTTCTCAAGATTCATCTTTAGGTTCAACTTCCGTCATCAGTCTTCTACAATAAACAAGGCTGACTGCATCAGTTGTTATAATGTTCTGGTGTACTTTCCTATTGCTACATCGTCGACATAGTTTTGAATATAGAAACTGCTGTTAAATTCGACCAGTGGTTACTCTGCCACTAGGCTCCAGATAAAAGGACCTTCCTGGGACCAGCCTCTTGCTACCTCTATAGTTACAGTTTTGTAAAGCATCCATGTTTTCTTGGGTCTTCCTAATTTTCAGCATGTCACTTATCTACCTGCAGACTTGTTGTAGATTTCGCGCCAGTTAATTGCGGAAGAAGGTATTATTAAATGCTTCTTCTATGTCAAGAAATGTGACCAGGCCAATTTCATGATAACTCAGTGGTTGTGAATGCAAAAGATTCTTTGCGACAGATACATCCAGTTTATTCCTCACCACTCGAACGGCGTAGCTTCCCCTAGCCTAGAAAGCTTGATGAGTAGGATCGAAATGTGGCCTGCAATCTTGAGTCTATTGTCTATTATCACTCTCGAAAATTGGCTCTCACATGTCCTCTCATCCTCTTCTCCACACAACGTAACTTCCTCAGTGCACTCGAACTGCATGGTAAGTTTTCCCAACATTGAGAGATGGACCAATTGCTTGACACCATACCTTCAATGAGAAGAGGTCATACTCTACCATCAATCGTAGTTTCTCAGAATCCCTAGCACGCTACAGTATAGAGTTGTATCATTCGCAAAAAAGGTACATTTTCCATGTTCTTTAGCTCCGGGCAGATCATTGGATTAAACCAGAAATAGTAGGGGTTAGAAATGATCCCAGTGTAACAGAAACAGAGCTCTTTCTCTTTTAAAATGGAATTATTGAAGATAACCCTCTGTCTCTGTGTCTCGAAAACCATAAACCGCAAGTCCTCTTAACAAGGTTTCATGCTCAATGCAGTCGAATGCTTTGGCTATCGCCAGCATTAATAGACACGAAGAGATCTTTCGGTGTATGGAAGATGCCATCATCAGTATTTTTGTATATCACCTGAAACATGATATGACAGAACAATCCCTCATCCAAATTGGGCATAAGAAGAAAGTTGCAGTACAATCAGTTTATGGTTTCAGCTAGTCTACTATCATATAGGTACTTACCAAAACCGCCATGGCCTCAAAGAGCTTGGGTCAGGAACTAGTCCACTTCACTGTATAGTCTATCCATCCATCTTCTTGATTTCGTTATTTCCTTGTTCATGCCGGTATACATATTTATTTATTTTTTTAATCAGCAGCTTTGTTGTTGGACCAACATCACTTATGACTTTGGCTTGAGTCCATATGAACCTGTATGCGCTATATGTACTTATGTTCATGAGTCTTCGCATTCCACAAAGACAGATGGTTTTTGTTCACTGTATACTGTACTGCTAGGTCACCGTAAAGTAGTTGCGAGTGGAAGTTTCGTTTTTTGATACTATGGGACCACCACATGAATATCAAAAAAGCCTTGATACTTTGGCTCTTGGATTGTCAATTCTAGTGGTTGAATCGTAGCACCATTTCAGATTTTAGGCTAAATCTAGTTTTCTTAACCTTATCTAGTTTGAAATGCGCAAGAGCCTCGTGTTTGCTGTGTTCAACAAAATGATCTCTGTTTATATCCCCGTCATCGGCGAAACTCATCAACGTCACTCCTGCTGACAAGCTTATTCGTAGAAGACCATCGAAGAGAATGTACCAAGACGAAATCCTGTGACGCACCGCTATTGATCTTCATGTTGACGTCAGGGTTTTCTTTCAGAAAGATGTTTTTTCGAAAGGGATTCTGATGGGGCTTTCACAGACATATCTATGTCTTAGTTCTTCGAGTTTGGACTTCGACAGTTTTCACTGTTTTCACTACATCGAAGACAGACTTCCTTTCCAAAATCCGTACAACATGTTCGACAGACCTCCGTTTTGTATTCAACCTATGGTGTAAAAGACAGTCTGTCGCTAGGACGATGGAACTCCGATTAGCTTATCTTCTTTTTGTAGCAGTATCAGTATAGGAAATGAAATCTAGTTAATCTTGCCTTAATGTAGATTAAAGAAGAGCAACTGTAAAAGTTCGTTCCATATGCTTCCTTATCCGCATAAACTGGAAAGTCTTTTGTCATTTTCAAAGTTGATGGATTATCTCCGCATCCAGGCTATTGATTGATGATAGATTTTATTAGATATTGGATGACATCCGCACAGCTTAAAAGCAATTTTAAATGTGAACATTTAGGCTCTACTGTTTCTGATCTCGTTGTTTGCCAGCACAATGAACTATCAAGTGCCAACCACAGAAATGAGAGATTTCAAATTGGTCGATTCAGAAAAAAAATGAAAAATCGCATTCCGCCAAGTCATTAATGTCAACCCATCACCTCAAAATGGCTTTTTGCCTATCAGTTCAAAAACATATTCGGAAGCTCAAGCTCAGGCATGTCACATGCAAGGTAATAATCATAAAGCGCACTTTATCATTCGTAATCTCTGCTAGCGCGAGCTGATGACACTTGCGCGTACACCGTGAACTCCAACATGGGATTTTGCCGGATATGACGAGCGAGATATTTTTTACTGCTTCCCATAAAGTATCATTTCGTTTTCATTAAACGTTTTTGCAACAGTGTAGCACGATAACTGGTGCCAATCGTAATAGTTTAACGAGTCTAGTCAGAATCTTTGAAGATTTGGTTGGGTAACGCCTTTGTCGAGTATTTACAATGTTGCAGACATGGATATATCACTAACGCAAATTAACTGATAGAAATATAATCGAAGAGGTCAAACCTACAATAAAGTCGTAAATCTTACCTCTCCGCCCATTGGGGCACAGCAGGGCGTAACACCGTGCTGATAAGCAATGAGGAGCTACTGAAGAAATTAAATAAATCGTGAATGCATTTACGAGAAACGTGAAAGATCAAAACCTTTCGCTAAGGAAAGTCACGTATTGGTCAATTATTGGAATTTCAAGCAACGTTGTGTTTCTTTTATGGCATGTACGTAATATCGATAACTCTCGTATTGATACAATATATCTGGCAGAATCTATAAAAGACACCCACATCCAGACAAATCTGAAATAAACTAAATCCCCAGATCTTGCCGACAAAAAGGAACACGAGTAAATCACAAAGTGTCGGGAGCTAAAAAGTAGCTCTATTGGGAGCATCTTCAGGGAATATTTGGGTCGTACGAAATCTACTGATTTATTCATATTGAGATGGGAAATCTCAGAAATATAAAATTTAGAAGGGTGAGAAAAAGGTCGCAGCTATATACCTCAATCTAGGGTTTTTTTTCGGGCTTCTTTAATGGGAAACCTTCTTCAAACTTTGAAACAAAAAATCGTAATCGAGTTCATATCTTTTGATAATTTCCTGAACGAGAGGATTTTTGGGATATAGACATAAAAGGTTTCATGTCACACCAACGTTTTGAGTTGATTTATTTATTTATATTTCAGTCAGATAACCAGCTAGGATTTCCAAAGTCATAAAACAAAACAAAAAACCATATCCATCAACCAACAACAGCATTAAGCTATCTAGACTGATTGCATTGAAATGTCAATACAATGGTTCAACTACGAGTAAAACAATACGTAACTTATTGTGTACCATGTATAACTTTATCTTAATGGTTTTACGTTTAATTTAAACCGCTATTGAATTGATAAAGTCCTTTCGTTCTGCCACACACCATTGAAAAACGGTCTATTGACAGTTACAGCAGTTTACAAATCTGCAAGCCATTTAGTTTGATCTTTGTGTGCTTCAATTTCAAATGATCAGATTTTTTTTACAATACAACCACAGTAATTTTTCCATTTGCTGCTGTTGACACGCGTATCATATAGTCTGTTGATTCTAGCCTTCAAGCATTTTAAACAGAAAAGTTTGGTTTATCAAGATTAAATCTGAGCATATATAGCAGGTGTATTAAAAGAGATTTTCTATTTGGATTCTTTCAGTTATCCATTAGAATTTGTTATGATATGTGGAAAATATAAAAGATTATTGCAAAGAATAGCAAAGTCTAATGATTATTTACGTTACTAAGACGGTAAATGACTTTGTGAATACGAGTCAAGATGTTTATGTTTATTTCTAGACGAAAGGTTAAATGACATTTAACGGCTGTGTATCGTACATTGTTTGGTTTCATACTGGGACAATTTTTTTTAATTGGTTTAAGAGATGAAGTGCTTTTTTATGTCAAAGCTCACATTGAGTTGAGGTTTTGAATTGTGCTATTGAGCATCAAATCACAAAACATTTCTGAATCACCAATACTGGTTTTGCTGGCCTCAAATGTTTTCCCAATGTATAAAAAGTGGGGTTAGTTTGTTTGATATTTTCTGGACTGCGTTCTGATTTTCGTTTGTCCTCGTGGATAATAATGATTATTGTGGATGCAA
The DNA here is from genome assembly GCA_958502075.1 of Orchestes rusci. Lineage (NCBI taxonomy): Eukaryota > Metazoa > Arthropoda > Insecta > Coleoptera > Curculionidae > Orchestes > Orchestes rusci. Next base: position 24,067,084 of record OY293312.1, read on the forward strand.
AAGTAGTTATAACTTGCGAGATGGTAGATAATCACAAAGCTGAATAAGTAATTCAACTATGTCGTATGATGGAAGTTTGTAAGGGGCAATTTGTCTCAAACCTGAGTCAAAACCTGTATATCATTGTGCTGATCAGTTGGCAGAAAAATAAATTGAAAATTATATTTCCAGATTCACGCTGCATCTTATGTGAAACCTTAATTCTGCATGAAAACGTAGAACCACAGTTGAGCCTTTATATCTAAATTCCACCCGTCATCATCTTATTCCACATAATTAAAATCTTATGAAGTGAATGGTAAAATAAGTCGAGTATTTTCAAAAAACAGTTCTTATTATTTATTGATAGTCCATGACGCAGTAGTTTTTCCAGTGGATGTATTTGAATGAATGTGTGTGTGACAAAAAACAAGAATTTTTGAGTCTGGCTGAGAACTCGTGGATTCAACAGTCAGACATATTATTGTAAATACTCACAGATTAGCCAGACTATTTTTTCTAAACTTCCAAATAACTATTATTACTAGAACTATTTCACTCACTGGAAAAAAATTGGACAAAATACGTTAACATACAGGTGTTCTCAAGAATTTTCCGTCGCAATCCATCGTAAACCCCCTCCTAAATGCTGTTTGCTGACTGGGAGAATAAGTACCAAAAACCCTCACTGCCTCCTAGACTATGAGGTTTAGGAAAGGAGTCGTAATTCTCATAAATTCTATCATTGGATCAAAACGTTAACCACAAAATACCAAACCGCCCTTTTTTTGTTTATGGAGGAAGAACCGAACTATTGGTATTAATGACTCTGAAAGGTAAAATACTAGTTTAAACCGTACTAGTTCAGACTATTTTGTAATGTTCAATACCCGTTCAAAAGGACAGTTTTTGAGGTTTGTGAAATATTTGTAGAGAGGAGAAAGGTGTATTTTGAGGCCATACGTCGCCCAGTTTTTTCCAAAAACCAAGACCTACTTGAGCATATTTTTAGAGGCTGAAAAATCAAGAAAACATACATATAAGCGATTTTTTTAGATAAAATCTGACTACGCGACTGGATTTTTCATCCCCTGGAATGGGTCTGTACCAAATTTCATGAAAAAATATTTAATTCGAAAATATTATTTCTGTTTGTATTTTTTTTTCTATTTTTTTTGTCAGTTTCGTTTGTCTGTTTTCATTGTATTTTGACGTGAGAATATCTTTTAAATGTTCATATTTAATAATTTTTTTCTGATAGACTTGCTATCGCAAGAGATTCGAGGTAAAATACTTCTTGGTGCATAATAAAATTAATCTTCAATTTTTAATATTTTTTCATGAAATTTGGTACAGATCCATTTCAGGGGATCGAAAATCAAGTGGCGTAGTCAGATTTTCTCTAACAAAATCGCTATGTTTTTTGGATTTTTCAGTCTCTAAATATGCTCTAGTAGACCTTGGTTTTTGGAAAAAACTGGGCTACGTATGACCTCAAAATACACCTTTTCCTCTCTAATTAAAAAAAAAATCGTCAAAATCGATCAATAAATTCAAAAGTTATGAGGGTGGCCGCTTTCAAATGGGTCACTCTGTAGGTATAAAAATATGTGTGTCAATAATGGAATATATCTATCTGAAGAACCCACCTATTCCAGAACGAGGACTGTACCAAAGAAGTGAAGACATCATGATCTGTAAAAAGAAATAACATTGAGATTTTATTCTATTTTCTCTTAGTAGGGGTGGACGCACACCAAAATGTTCAATAATCCAAGGCATTAAATATTTAAATCACTAAGCTGAGTTTTTCTTTTCTGAATTCACCTGAATTCAATTTCTGTCAGTATAGACCAAGCATTAGAGAAAAAAAAATGAAAAAATTCGACTGTAAAAGAATATCAAGCAAATGAAATATGTGCGTTCTCTTTGTTATAAACAATTGAAGCGTCAAAATTGCGTTTTTCTCCGTTCTTTGATTATAGAATCTAAATAAATAAAGCAATTGGGAGAGTATCGATGAGAAACAGGACAGGTGGCGGATATACATATATATACTCAGACGGTTCACTCCCAGCCAATCTGGTGCTGGCTTGGGGTTTTTCATAACAGAGCTCAACCTAAATGTCAGTAGGACTTCGGACAAGGGAAAAACCATATTCTGCTTGGCATATTGCAAGGAGCCATATGAAAAGAAAAAAAAGATAATGACCAAAACGTTATCTTTCTTACAGTGAGTGGGCTGGTCTTGCTAACTTCACATGATAATAAAATAACATCAAAACGGATTCTAGAACGTCACCAGACGGACTCCTATAAAACTCGGACACGAAGGACATAGTGAAATCGGGGGTGTGATCATGTGCATGACAATAGGGTCAAATAGTCATTGACCTCCCAAATAATCAACAAGATTTCATATTTATCTACTTTAATAATATTTTTTAAGAAAAAATTCCATCAATACATCCCATAATGCGCGCACCTTATGATACCGAAGAAAAGTTTCCCACCAACACATCTCAAGCATTGGACAGATTATTAAGATCCAGCTTTGACGAAAAATCGCAATTTAAATGCAATATCATCACGCATAAGCGGCTGGAGGCACAGAGAGAGAGAGAACGGTGGCGTGAAATCAGTGTGTTGGAATGAGAAAAAATATGTCATGTTAGACATTGACCAAGACCATTCCCCCACGGCACAGGGTGAATTTGCTACCTACGCTTGCGTTTTCGAACGGGAACTCGTCACACATTTTGAGGGGTTGTCGAGTATTGTCAAGTCATCTGATGCTGATAGATTTCTCTTGATTTTATGTTGCAGGCGGATTGTTTACATAACATCGGTAATCAGTCGTGAATTTTGTTTTCAAAATGTCGGATCCGTCGAATCGTTGTGTTGTGTGTGAAATTTTGAATCATAAAGATGTATGATGGTTTGACATTTGAGAAACGCCTCAATTTCATGACTGTTTAAACTTTCTTTAATGAGAAATGACTCGAGTAATGATTCTAGACTACATTTTATGAATAGGTGAGTTTTCAAAAATTGCGTAGTCGTTATACTGCTGCTTTTTACTTTTTTGCGCTCAGTACGATTTATTCCAATTATATATTTGCTTTCCTTCGATATTTTCCATATTTGAACATGAGATATCGCGTTAAATGTTAAAGGTTGTGGGCTCTTGATATTGACTGGGAGGATTCCCACAGTTAGTGATCCTCTGTTATACTTAAATGATCGGAATTGTGGTGATACCTTCTTTTTTGTTCCCACCTATGACGGGGAGGTTCGTGAATGTCTTCTTGAGGTCAAGAATAAAAGATCTTCAGGTGATGATGAATTATCTGCTGATGTCATATTGTCCTTGCCTGATCATGCTATTATTGCCTTAGCTGAGGCAATTATCCATTCCTGGTGCTCTGGTCGAATGCTTGAAGATCGCGTGTATTATTCCTATTTTCAAGGGAGGTGATCCTGATGATCATAGTAGTTTTAGACCCATTGCGCTTCTCTCTGTAGTATCTAAAGTGATTGAGAAACTAATCAAGAGGAGAATGATGACATTTCTTAAAGGCAAAAACATTCTGCACCCCAACCAGTTTGCCTATCAGGATTCCACCGGGACCTCTGATGCCATATATAACTTCTTGGAAGAGGTATATTTAGGTGTTGATAGTAAAGAAGAAGTAGCAGCGGACTTTTGCGACCTATCGAAGGCTTTTGATTGCGTAGATCATGGAATCTTACTAAGGAAATTGGAAATTTATGGCTTTAGGGGTTTGTTCATTAAGTGGTTGAAGTCGTTTTTGTCCGATAGGTTTCAGAGAGTGGTAGTGGGCCCAGCTTCTTCAGATCTGACTGAGATGGACTGGGGCGTTCCTCACGGTTCTGTACTTGGCCCTCTTCTATTTCTTTTGTACGTGAATGATTTGCCTCGATTGCCGATTCAAGGTACTATAACACTTTTTGCGGATGACACATCTATCGTTTGGCGGCATAGAAATGCTTCTGTGTTAAATGAAATAATAACGACTGATATTGGTTTGATAAGGAGATGGTTCAATGATAACCTTCTCACTCTCAATGTGTAAAAGACGCATATAATTTCTTTCAGGGGCTCAGTTGAGGAAGTTCTTCTTGGCTCATGTCCTTTGGAGCAAAAAGAGCATGCAAAGTTCTTGGGCGTCATTGTTGACCGGTATCTAATATTTGGGGGAAACATTTCAAAGATTTGCTCAAGGGTGTCATCTGGGTGTTATGCCGTTAGGGTTACAGCTAAAGAATTGGGTCCTCAACAGGCAAGAACCGTTCATCATTCTCTGGTTGAGTCGCACCTGCGTTATGGCATTGTTTTTTGGGATAATGTTGATCAGGGGTTATTGAGCTCGTTGTTTGTTCTTCAAAAAAGGTCCATCAGAGCATTGTATGGAATGGGTCATCGTGATTCCTGTAGATCTGTGTTTAGAAAAAAGAACATTTTGACACTGACTTCTCTGTTTATTTTGGAGGTAGTTATACATCAATTTTTAAGCTCCAGGATAGATTGTCTTTTCCTGGACATGAGCATTTAACCCGTCAAAGTAACAATATCATCATTCCTAGACCTACATCATCTCTACCATTGTGTTTGATGGTAGGAGAATATTTAATCATCTTCCACCCAAGATTCGACAGTGTAAAGATATTCGAAAATTCAGGGCTAGTGTAAAGAAAATTTTACTGACTCTAGAGCTTATTGCACCTTGACTGACTATTTTTTGAACCCCGTGTAGTAGTATTACTTATCTTTCTTTTTTAATGTGAAATTCAATACTGTTCTATTTTATTGATTGTTGCTTCAAGTTTGTTTCATGCATGGTTAATGTAAAATATGTATGATTGTTATTTATATTTTGATTTATGTAACATTTTGAAGTATCTACTCATGCTTTGTCAATGAATACATTTTCGACAATAAAGTATTTTTGATTGATTGATTGATTAATTAATTTCGTCTCTGAATGATCGCGTTGTTCCACCGCAATTTTGATAAAATTTTGACCTCCCTATTGAACCTCCACTGGCCATGTGATCACAGAGATCACTGTCTTCAGAGACCATCAAGCTCAGAATAAAGGAATCATCAGTGGAGGCTCTAAGGAAGAGATCCTTGATAGGTATGCTAACAACGAGACCTTGAAAGCTTATAGAAAGTGCCACGAGGATCACTTGAGCGCTGAACATATCCCGTGCTACTCAGCAGCGATTATGGGCCCTTGGCCTCAACGGACTTGAGCTGGCTCGAGGAGTGAACTTGGAAGAAGGTTATAATGGATCGTGCAAGCTACCTCTCCACATCTCTCTCTATCTATCCATTTACTCTTTGACAAAGCACATTAGATACTGGTTCTAAGATACTACCCAGATACCACTTATGGGCTGGTAGAGTTTGAGTTTGTGACCCATTATCATAGCTGCCATATTGTCGAGAAAGCAGCCGAAGACATCAAAGCTATGAATTTTCTCTAAAACCTTAGTTCTATGATTATTCATCTATCATTAGATCCAGGTCCATGGGGTCATAGATTAAAGTTCTGAAAAAATTCCAATATGATTTTGCGAACCTGAAAATGTATGTCTACTTTGATGATCCTGATTGGTAGAAATGCTGGTTGTTGTACTATCACTTAAGTTAATATGATGAAATCTCCCTTCTTGAACACCAAAACAGTCAAATACTTGTGCTTTTTTACGATTTCTCAAAACCGATCTTCAAGCTGATGGCGTAATAAAAATACCCTATACTCCCCGGACATTATTCAAATTCACCATTACTACTGCGGTATCCGTAAAAACCTGCAATTTTAGAGTTTGAAGACAGTTAATTCGAAATCTTGATATTTACTACTGCTGGGAATCTCACTCATTCGCAAAATGGTTCGATTGAGTTGACGTTGCTATTCAATTAAGTTGTTGTATAGACCCCACTTATCGTCATACAATGTTGGGAGATTATACGGTTTCAAATAATGATGGGGAATTTGTGGGGATATTGTGGTGCGTTCTGGTACCTGAATGAAGAAAATTATCACACAGAAATATTTGCAACAGTAATTAAGTTTATGTTGAAACAATAATTAATCTACTAGGAAAATGTATAGATTCAAAAACGCCTTACACCTTGAAGTTCTCATACCAATAACTTTCTAATTAACATGCAAAGACCGTTTTTCACTTGACCATAAACTTCCACCAAACCAGTTTTACCAAACAATGGGTAGAAGAGAAATAATATTCTTGTGGAAATTCAACTATTCCTAAAAGAAAGGTCATTGAATGATGGATGACATTTTAAAGTGGCTTTTTTGGACGCCCGCCATATCGATTATAATGATTATGACTGAAGAAAGATGGATAGTAAAGATGATGAGAACTCTGTTTTCACTTAATGCCAAAAGCTGCAGTAGTTTAGTTTTAATAAAGCAATAATTAACGCGTGTTAAACGGGTTAAGCAAGAATGTGCTCCACGATTACTATCACACACATATCATCTTCTTCAACTGAATAGAGTCCATAAAAACGGTATTCTAATTACAACGATACTCATCGTCCAATTACCATATTCACTAAAAATATATAAACTGTATACTGGAGCACGTTTCTTGAAATTGTTCGAAATAAACAATAATAAAACCCAGTTGGTAATTAATTTTTACGATGACATTAACGTAAGCCTGTGCACACCGGAGCAGTTCAAATATTAGCTTCAGGATATGTTAGTCACATAACGTAAATAATAATTATGGTTTATATTCCGTGTCTCATAAGATACAGTCAAGAATATCACGGAAATGTCGTTTATGCAGGAAATTATAAAGTCACGTTATTGCCGTGTTATTTGACGTATGGGAACTGAACTGTCATCAGGTAGATTGTTTCTTGGTGGAAGATGATTTGTTTCTGATTTGCGACTTCATGATGTCTTGTTCAGCGATAATTTTCGAGGCAGGAACTTTTGTTTGGTTATTCGATTTGAATGCACAGCGTGCGACTTTTTTATACACTTATGGATCTGCATTCCGTAAAGCCATACGATTTAACTAGTACAATATGTTACTCGGTTTAATACACCGTAGTCGTAAAGGTATGGATGGCATTTATTTCGAAGATAATGGTGTCATGAAGGGTTTTCAAAAATGTCTACGTCAGTGATGGGATTTCTATGCATACATTTTTATGTTTTGCGTTGTATTTGACACAAAATGGTCGTGTTCGTCAACATTTTTATTGATATGGGCCCGTATTCCCGTTCTCCGAAAACGCAAAGCATTTAGAGTCGCTTAGCAAATATGACGTCATTTGCACTCGTTACTTTGAAAATTGTATTCCCGTTCGCTTAACGCTCACCGTTTGTCAGATGCGCTGACAGTTTTGAACACCTACCAATTGGTTGCTGTTTTTGATATCCGCTTGACGTTTTGCGTCGTGTTTACATGTTATTGTATTGGCAAGAAATTTGGCAAAACGTTTCAAAGCGTGATTTCGAGTATTCATGTTCATATCAGAATAAATTAGTGATGGCATACCAGTTTACCGGTGTTAATCCAATCAGAAATATTGAGAATCTGGAGAGGCAACGATTCGAGGCTGATGATTCATTTGGAATGTCCATTCTTTCCAGTCTTTCGTTGCTCCAGAAATCGAGTTAAACTTATTGGTAAGCTCTTGCCCTAGTTTCCGTGAATCCACATTGGTAAATTGGTTCGTATGCTTTTCCGTTACGAGCTCCGGGTGCCCACAAACTCGGATCAAAACATTTTTTTTACATGTTTAGTTAATTTGTCCGTTAAAATTTGAATAATCGGAAAAATAAGGGATATTACGCAAACGCTCATGTCAAGACACGAAAAACTCATGATAGTTTGGGTTAGTTCCTACGGAATGCCTGGTTCACATTCAATTTCATTTCGAAGTGGAACGGTCAAATTTCCGCTTGGCAAACGGGAATCATGTGGTACCATTCACCATCCACATTGAATTTTGCGTAAGCGTGACTTTGAACAAAGATACAATGTAGATGGTATCATATGATCTCCGTTTGCCAAGCGGAAATTTAACAGTTCCAATTCAAAAACAAATTTGATGTTAACCTTACATCAGACCAAAGTGTCACTGTCAGTAGTGTCAGTCCACTACCCTTCGTCTCAAATGCCCGAAAAATGCATCGTTGCCAGCGTTTGCTGAGCGATCTCAGTTAAAAGGATACGACAGCAAAGCGAATACGTACATCGAACGCTCGCTGCTTTTGCTTTGCTTATCGGGCGGCTGTGTGTTTTGAAAACGTGTCGTTTTCTGGCAGAGAACGGGAATACGGGTCATGGTTTATGTGACACACGCTATTCTTGGATCTGTCAGTTTTTTTACTACTTCTAGAAGATTTGCGCCGTGTGTGTGCGGACTGGTTGTGTGGGTGTACTACGAATGAATAACCTACAACGTAATAATAACGAGAAAAACCGGAGTTATCGTGAAAGCCGATTTGAAGGTTTACCCTAATTTGGTTGGATCTGAACAGAAAATGATTACACATTTCAGAATGGAAATATCTGTTGAAGAGAAGCTAGCATTTTTCGAAAAAAATAACATAAGCACGCCAAACATATTCATATCAGAACAAATGTTGAATTCAACAGACAACATTCAACACAAAGATGTTCTATGTGAACGCTCCTTGAGACAACTACTATGCTCTACAAGTAAGGAAGTTGCTGAGATACTATTTCTTATACTCACAAGAGGACTAGACACTCTACAATAATTGACGAGATTCAGTGAATCACGAAACACTCACGATATGTTCTGGAGCATCTGGCAGTGACGTCAGCGGCTGACAAACAAGAAATCATCTAGGTTGCACGATACTCAATGTTTCCAGATCTTTCCTTCCGTGGCAGACAACATGCTTATGTCAACACCCGAGTCACGCAATAGTTTGAAGATGCCGTGCGTTGGGCGTTCTCATGTAAACTGCCAGCCACCCACGTCAGGCGCGAAAAAATCTAGATTGCGTCAATTGAAGAACATACCGTTGGGACTGTGTCGTTCAATGATTAATAATTTTCCTCACTGTAAAAAGTACCTTAAACATATGCTTTCCAGAACTGACACTGTGGGTAAAGAGGAAAGCGATGGCATCAAAGGATGACTGCCCAAGTAGTATGGAGGGACAGAGGCACAAAGACAGTTACTATCAGCAGGGTTGCCACCCATGCATGGAGAGAGGTCTCAAACTTCATAGATTTTCGAGGTACACCTCCCATCCAAAAACAAGTGACGTATCACCCCGACAGAACCATCAAGTGACACGAAAACTGGTTCAGTGACATCTCAAGGACTAACGGTAAACAGGAACGCAATGGAAGCTTTCCTTCTCGGGTAACTTACAACGGTCTTCCAAACACCCGTTCTCGCTATCTTGGAGGTAGGTATCTAGGAAGAAGGTGAAGATAGGGGCAGAAGAAAACGGAGTTATCTATTTTGAGAGCCAGAACTCTGTCAGTCATGATACTATATCAAACAAGATATGATCTCGCGCAGGTTTCGCTGACGTCATTGTGTATCCGAACCTCAAAAATTCATAGTTTTCCTAGGTAAATCGCTTTCCATGATACTAAAACAACAAAATAAACTCTCGCACATCCCACTTCAGAAGTCATCACGTGACCTACCTCAAATCTAAACAATCAAAGTCACGCGAGGACGTCATGCGTGAACAGGTTCAAATTTTGACCAGCAAATGGTAACTAGGTAACGGTATAGATGTTTTAAATTTAACCTCACTTTTGGCTCGCGGTGACGACATGCGCGGCTTGGTTCTAATCTCGTCCAGCAATTTATCATATCTTGTGTGTTTAAGTATCATGTCTGTCAGTACTCTGTCACATTTTTGGATGAGAACTGGTACATAAAGCCAAATACCCTAACACATCTTCATCGCATATCTTACTATAGCATATCTAGTGCCTTGACATTCTCAAAAGACTTTATCCATGAACAAAAACGGATAGATGGAGACGCAAGTGATAAAGATAAAGATCTGAATGTGTTTCTACAAAACGAAGCTTTTCAACATGAAATATATGAAAACATAACTTTGGAAACTCTGAAAAATGGAACCACATGCACTTGCAGTCCTTTTATTAATGGACATTTAACGCCTTTGCTAGAAATGCTGTTCGTATGGGGATCACACATTTGTGAAACTGGTAACATTAGCCATATAAAAGCCAAATAGAAGTAACGTATTCCATTACAACAACCGTATTTATTATAGTTTCAACATAGGATGTAAAAAGTACTGTGAGCCGTATATGGTATATTATGAAGTAAACTCCACTATGAAGACTATTCCTTTCTATCTACTGTAACTCACCGACCTAAAGCGTGATAAGCTTATATTAAAATATATGAAATACAAGCAATAGAGTTAGATTTAACTTCGGGAAGCCATGAAACATCGACGAAACTTCATTAGTTTCAATAAATATTGCTTCAGCGAACTCTGACCCTTGGCATTTCACTTAACCTCCGAATTAGATCCGACGATAAAAATTAATATGGAAAGGCTGTCGTGTGGATGAGACCCATTCCATGTTTGGATTGGATATATGATTTTTAAAACCCGGCGTGGCGGTAATACAGACTATACATTTTCCCAGGCATATTTGATTATTCGTTACTGTGATAAAGCCTTCCATTATGTTACTTTGAAATGGAAATTTCAAATAAATTGGTAAAGTAAACTCTGCATAAAGTAACAACGTTCTATATCATTTCCGAAACTATGTTAAAGACAATAAATGTACTATAACACTGAATGTACGCATTATCACAAGTTCTAGTGCTTCATTTAATTCAATAAAAAGATATTTGAGCCAAATTAGATTTTTGTGAGGCTTCCTCTTAGAAATGAGTCTTGCTGCTTTTAGTGCTTTTCATATTCGAAGTCTGAGCAGACTGAATCAAAGTAAATCGATACTGCCTTCACACTCCAATTTATAATACAAAAAGAGAGTTTGAAAAAAACAACGATAAACTCATTTCAAGACAATAATAAACCTGTAATTCCGATTTTTGTCAAGATCATTAGTGAAGGAGGTAATTATGGGTATGTTTATGATATTGCTATTATATCTACGATATTAACGATATATTGTCTCATACCAGAATAATGAATGGAAGGTGTGTATAACTGGCGCCACAGTGTGAACTCACAAGGAGATTAAACTGAGAAGTCAGGGATCAATTATTTGAAATAAATAAACAAGGATTGATGATTTGAAAAAATCCATAGTCGCAACCCACTTGCCATTTCCAGTCTTCACAAATCCAAACAATTCGTGCAATACAGACTTCTTCTGTGGGTCAAACGTATAAATCAACGGCGACTTAACAATGTGGTCAAATGGTCATTGACCTTCCAAATAATCAACAATATTGATTTACTTTAATGATATTTAAAAAAAAAACTTCCATTTATACATCCCGTGATGCGCGCACGTTATGATACCCGGGAAAAGCTCCCCACCAACACATCTCAAGCGTTGCACAAATTATTTGGGCCCAAATTAGGCTTTGACTAAAAGTCGCTCGCAATTTTTATGCAATATCATCACGCATAAGCGGCTGGAGGCGCAGAGAGAGAAATAAAAGTGGTTGGCGTAAAATCAGTGTGTTAGAATGAGAAAAATATGTCATGTTAGGCATTGACCAAGACAACTCCGACATCGGTACGGGGTTGATTTGCGACCTACGTCCTCGTTTTCGAACGTCTTCCTTCTTCCTCGCACATTTTGAGGGGCTGTCGAGTAATGTCAAGTCAGCTGTTGCTGATAGATTTCTATTGATTCTATAAAGCGGACGGATTGTTCACATAACATCGGTAATCGGTCGCGAATTTTGTTTTCAAAATGTTGGATACGTCGGATCGTTTTGTTGTGTGTGAAATGTTGAATTTAAAAGACGGAGATGATTTGAATCTGAGAAACGCAATTTATTTCAATTGTGTAACTGTTTCCCTTCGATTTTAGACAATAATAAACCTGTAATTCCGATTTTTGTCAAGATCATTAGTAAAGGAGGTAATTATGGGCATGTTTATGATATTGCTATTATATCTACGATATTAACGATATATTGTCTCATAACAGAATAATGAATGGAAGGTGTGTATAACTGGCGCCATATTGTGAACTCACAAGGAGATTAAACTAAGAAGTCAGGGATCAATTATTTGAAATAAATAAACAAGGATAAATGATTTGAAAAAATCCATAGTCGCTACCCACTTGCCATTTCCAGTCTTCACAAACCAAAACAATTCGTGCAATACAGACTTCTTCTGTGGGTCAAACGTATAAATCAACGGCGGCTTAACAATGGGGTCAAATGGTCATTGACCTCCCAAATAATCAACAATATTGATTTACTTTGATGATATTTTAAAAAAAAACTTCCATTTATACATCCCGTGATGCGCGCACGTTATGATACCCGAGAAAAGCTCCCCACCAACACATCTCAAGCGTTGCACAGATTATTTGGGTCCAAATTCAGCTTTGACTAAAAGTCGCTCGCAATTTTTATGCAATATCATCACGCATAAGCGGCTGGAGGCGCAGAGAGAGAAATAAAAGTGGTTGGCGTAAAATCAGTGTGTTAGAATGAGAAAAATATGTCATGTTAGGCATTGACCAAGACAACTCCGACATCGGTACGGGGTTGATTTGCGACCTACGTCCTCGTTTTCGAACGTCTTCCTTCTTCCTCGCACATTTTGAGGGGCTGTCGAGTAATGTCAAGTCAGCTGTTGCTGATAGATTTCTATTGATTCTATTAAGCGGACGGATTGTTCACATAACATCGGTAATCGGTCGCGAATTTTGTTTTCAAAATGTTGGATACGTCGGATCGTTTTGTTGTGTGTGAAATGTTGAATTTAAAAGACGGAGATGATTTGAATCTGAGAAACGCAATTTATTTCAATTGTGTAACTGTTTCCCTTCGATTTTTTCCATATTTAAACATGAGATATCTCGTTATATGTTAAAGGTTGGGGAATCTTGACATTTTTTTCGTCTCCGAATGTTTGCGTTGTTCCACCGCACAAGTCATATCATTTTGACCTCCCTATTGAATTAACCTCGAGCCGCCACTGGCCACTGGTATAAACTGAAACCACTGCACCCACTTCAACCACATATACTTCACTAAAGAAATACCTGTTGTCCATAAGAACAAACATCCGAAATATTCCCCAACAATCTCATCTGCATTCTCAGTAACGTGATGTACGTAAGCCTTGTCTGTTTACTCGAAACACTTCATATAAGCTGATTTTACCAGAAATGTTCATTAAAAATGCAACGGCTTCTCGTGCTTTTTGTTCGAGTGGATGCTTTCGGTTTCTTTTTCATTTTTGTCTTGCATGCCATAAATCTACCTGTTCTTTTTCGCAATCACTATCAACGTTCTGATGAAAGAACTTTTTTGATTAATTCCACCCCTCGTATTAGATGTTATAAATGTGACTTGTGAAATATATTTTTTGTTAATTTACCTAAGAGGCAGGTGTTAGAAAAAACTGATAATATCTTTATCATAGATATAGGGGTTGGACTAGTGACAGCTGTTTAAACATAAACATGGGGTTTATTTTCTATGCATAGATAAAGGGTTATGACACTATCAATATGTTTATCGTTCTTTAGGAGTTAGGAGTGGTGTTGAATAAGCATGATATACAGAGTGTCCCATGACTTATCCGCCATAGAGCAGCAGCTGATCACATTAATGAAAACCAGAAGATTTCTCTAATAGATATGGGGGCAATCCTTAAGAGGATAAAGGTTGTTGAATGGGAAACCTAATTTTCGATAAATTGCAATAATTTTTTAACGGATAAAGTAAACAGATCCAAAAATTGGTATACCATCATTTTCGGTGGTGTTTCGTCGACAGTTTCCCGATTCAAATCTGAATCATCCTGTCAACAAACATGGCAAAGTGAAATAGATGAAGAGAATTTCATATTGAATGAGCTGCCTGAAAATCCAAGATCAAAAGTACCAAAAATAAACTTTCAAAGATGTAATTGGGTTAGTTTGGGTTAGTTTGGGTTAGGCAACACCGTGCTAATGCGACAAGTGCCACTTCAAATGACACTACTGGCAGGTATAGATTCGCTTCTTACAGCTGTTCCACAATGTTTTGGTAGTGTAACTATCATTAATAGTTATTATTATTGTTTCAGTCTCATATATAATTAATTGATATTATTGTAGAGTCATCGATTCTTGACTAGTGTGCAAAGTTTCGAATCAATCTGCGCGTTTGACGTGGGTAAGAGTTGAGTTCGAAGACTCCGTTACAAATACACAAACTTACATACAAGTGAAACTGATATAAAGCGTGCAATGGAACAGAGATGACAATTTTCATATATTATGAAAACAATACATGCTAAATGATATTAGTTGAACTTTTTCAAAAAACGTGAGTAAAAGTTAATTTATCGAAAACACCAAATCAGATTTTCTATGTAAAGGAAATACCCTTGTCAACGGAATCATTTGAAGACTGACAACCATGGAACCAGGTGTTTGCCGCGTCATGGTTTGTTTAGAACCGAAAGTGCCAAAAGAATCAGCAGATAATATGGACTGGTCCACATATCTGTGGCCACTTTGGATGAATTAAGTCAAATTACAGACAACGCCCTCGGCCAAGCCTTTCTCAAAAGCTAAACCTCCAAGACCTCCCAGTCTAGAGGAGTTGAAGACAAGGAGGACTTGGAAGACGATGAAATAGAGCAACTTCTTGAGGCAGAAATCGAGCAGTACAACAATCAAATTGAGGACAATACCCGGCTGTTGAACAAAAACCCTGACCAACGTCTGCCCGACAAGTACGTGGTTACATTCAGAGTACCCCAAAACGTTGAAACAAGCCAAAGGACCATGAAAAATGTACTGCCCCTACTCAGAAAGAGATTGCTGGTTGAGGGTGTACCTGTGTTAGGAGGTCTGGTCGGCAATGCCGGCGTCATTATAATACCATATTATGTGATAACGTCTGTGCGAACGTCTCATGCACCTCCTCGAGACAGTGATCCATGATACGAAGTTCTCCGAGGACAGCATTGTGAGGAGAATACTAGAATTCCGCAACCTCAAAAACCATGACTCGGTGCTGGATTTGTTCGACGGAACCGACATTCATGTGGGAACCAAAGATGTAGACTGTATGTCTAGTATGTTAAAGTTCTTGTACGACATCTATGGTCCTTTTAAACCAGGCTTGGGGATGACTGTGGAGGAGGACGGAGAAAGAAGAGCAGCTGCTGAACAGGACCAAGCTAATGCAAAACTGGAGAGGTGAATCAAAAAGTGGACGAAGAATATGGAGAAGCTGCAGCTGAAAAAGGAGAAGACTATAGCCTCTGAGAATGAGCCGCTCAACTACTATCTGGATAAACATGCGTTTCCTACGTTGAAGTACGACAGGGGAATTGTAGAGGTGTGTGAAGAGGCAAGGTTAAATCAGAAGATCCTGCAGATGGATATTTGTTTCAAGAAAATCCTAAAGGACGTATGTTCGATCCGCCTTATATAAGGTTGACATTCGATTTTACTTCGAAGTGGAAGTGACAGTTCTGTACTTGGCAAATGGGAATCATATGCTATCATCCACATTGAATTTGTTTTAAAAGTCACGCTTACGCCAAATTTAATGTGGATGGTAGCATATGATTCCCGTCTAGCAAGTGGTAATCTGTCACATCCACTTCAAAGTGATCTGTTGTTGGTTTGAAGAAGATATTGAAGATATGAAGCATGGGACACCCTGTGTACATAGATCACGACTCGTTCAGCCAAGATGTGGGTTTAGTCATGTCAAATCATTAGATACGTATCAAATAGAGCAAACAAGCACCGAAAAGTCTTTTGCTGTTGAACAGCCATATTTCTCATTTCAAGACTGGTAGTGTTTATCCTGGTGTCTACCTCGAATAATCAACTTCATATTTGACTAACGTATCAAGTAGCTCTTCAGAGATAAATTTCGTCGAAGAAAAAGAAGTTTAATAATGTCAAAACAAACATTCCTAAGAAATTATGGCTTGTTGGCTGTCAAATAAAGAAAATCGTCAGATTTAACGTTGCTGTGGTGAAAAAGGGAAAGAAAGTTTATTCCCCTAAGCATGGTTTTATTTTGTGATTCTAGAAAATATTTTGCGTTTAAGGTGGTCAGCGAGTGCTCCAATAATCTCGGTCCCGTGGTAGGCAAATAAAGCAAAATTTTTTTTTGAATTGGTAAACATGTTAAGGATAATGTCTTGGCGAAATCCCATAATTCCCAAAAAAAAACTATTTTAGGAAAAATCAGTTACTGGCGGTCAACTCTTGAGCATTCGCAATTTGAAACGTATACGCAATTGTGCGATCAGCATTCGAAATACCATGGTGATCGCATTTTTGCGTATGCGTTTTAAATTTGCGAAAGGTCAAGAATTGACCCCCTGGCCCCTATATTGGGATATTCGAATTTCAAGCATGGAGAGTGAACAGACCGTCTGATTTTATCTATTTTTGTTTTTCAAAATTATTTAAAATCTCCATGATACTTGACATCAACAGAGTCGACCGTCGATGGCGAGATTCTTTTGTCAGCAGTATTTGCCACATCCAGTATGTGTAGTACGTGAAAAATCATCAAATGTAACGCTACTTTGGATTTTTACGGGGGTTGAAAGATGACGTCTTTCAGGTCTCGTGCGCCACCCTTTTGATCAACGTGGTAGAGGCCGGGTCCACAGGGCCTTTCGGAGCCTTTAGACAGCGAAGAAAGGTATTCCAGGGTACATCTGCGGATAGGGTGTTTTGGTGCATCGGATAGTGTATTTTCAACTCAAAAGCATTGAAACCCAGATTAAAACAAGTAGAAGGTTTAAAAGACACTTACTGTTTCGAAGAAAGCAAATAATTGGTAGTCACTTAAAACGGACACCATATAAATTTATGACAACTATGAAGTTATATGGTGCAGAAAAGAATATGATGTGATGATTGGTTCAGACGCTCTACTTGAAACATGACAAATTGAAGGATTTTCCTCAAAACGGATTTGGGAATTTTGGGATATCAATCGGAACATCATACTCAAAATTTTCATCAATATTTAGCTTGTTATTTTGAATGTTTTGATTAATGTCTAATTACTATCCTGCACCAGGGACCTCAATTTAAATGATGCTATTTATTCAAGACATATCAGATATAGGTAAAATCGAGAAAATATGACAGACAGTTTGGAAAAAGGAGGATGTTATGGATGCTGCGCGTGGCGATAAGAACAACCGAGTCATAGCAAATGGGCTGGAAATTGGCTGCGGTAGAGAGGAGATAAGATCCAAAGGCAAAAATGAGATGTAGAATAGAGGAGGATGGCCAAAAAAAGAACTTGGCAAACTTGGAAACAGAAGACAAAACTGAAGAATTTCAGAAATGTGATGAAGACGAAGATTGCAGGCAGCATCTTCGTCTTCGTCGTGGGTTTTCTTCGGAATAAAAAAATGACCGACTATCCATCAGGAGTTAAAAAAGGCTGAAGTGTTTTTTATTATTACGTTTGAGTATATTGAAAAGTAAGTTTCGTTTCACATTTTTCAATATTCGCAGTGTTGTGTACTCATTAAAATGTCCAAAATTTCTTTTTGTTAGAATTGACAGAAATTAGGGTAGGTCCAACATAGAAGTACTGATGTTGGGGTATGTTAGCTCTCTCGTACCATAAAAAAGAAGGTCAGTTTTGTAAAAAGGGTGTGATAATTTTAGTTTTTTATCATAACCTGTAAGTGGTCTCTCATTGAATGTCTTTAATAATCCAATTTTGACCTATAAGAACAGTCATAGGACAACCACATTGGAAAACCCTTATTGGGGGGTATTGTTATAGCATAAAAAAATAGAGGTCATGTGATGTGATCTTGTGGATCATGTCACGGATAAAAACAGAAAAACATACAGATTTTGTGATAATGAATCAAAAAGGAGTTTGTCAGACTTCGACCCCAATGACCTACGTTTCTTGGAGATGAAAATAAATCGGAGGATCATCATCGGAGTATGGTATGTAAACATTTTGGTTCTTGAAAATTTCAAAGTTTTTGTAAATAATACTTGAGATCTAGAATCTAAGGAGTCCTGAAGTTTTCATTAGAAATATCGCAATTTAAAAAGTCCTTCATAACTTTTTTTGGGGGTTCCTTCACAACGTCAGGTTATGTTTATTGGGTGGATATATCTTGAACACATTTATTTTGTGGATTTTGTATGGCTTTTATCAGTCTGTAATTGTTTTGAAGGTTTTTTTTTAAACCAAAGACTAGAAGGTTCACTAGCCAAAAGCGGCTCTGACTCATCGCAGTGCCAGTCTTTTTCTTGTTCCGTTATTATACCAAGAACTTCAGTATAGTGGTTGGAATCCATCAGCTCTTCTAACTTGACCCCCCTTGTAAAACTCACTCACGATAGGTTTGAGCCAGAAGTGGGAGCAACTCTAACCACTTCAGCATTGAACCCAACGTTTATTGCACACTGTATTTTTACAAACAGCAAACATATTCTAAGTCAACAGTAGCTCACATTACTCTCACGACATCGCATTAAATTGATTACGAAGGCCAAAGTCAACGATGAATCATCGTGGAGCCAGCTTTTTTTTCCAGCCAACTAACTGGATAGCAATGAAGGGAAACGAGTCTTTCCATGGATCGGTCCAGAGTTTCTCAGCAGACTATATGTAGTGAGAGAAACACGATAGGGAAGAGAAGATTCAAATCAAAGCTACACCAGAATCTATCTAATGGAGCATAATGTCTCAAATATACTGGGAATGCAATTACCGCTTTCCGAATCCTCTTGGACTTAGGAGGACTCTTAATTGGGATTGGGGTTCGGCTTAGTCACTTGCAGTGGTGAAAACTTTTCCTATCAATGTTATAGTCCTGTAATAATTTATTTATCTCAGCCAGTATACTAAAGTTTCATATTTTCTTGATTCACCATGCAATAAGCTTGATTGTGTTGTTTAATTTTTCAACTCAAATGAATATCTCTGGGGAGCCTTAATCCCTTTTTTACAGATGAACTCTATATGGGGTCAATGATCATTCCGGTCCAAGTATTCAAAATTAATGACCCTCCCCTTTTTTCCATTTTCGACTAAGCTGTATCTCATGGGTTTCAAGGTATTTTTTTAATTCCCAAGTCATAATTTTTATGTTTTGCAAATCACCCCGATAATCTGCAATTAAAAATGTAGAAGTTAAATATTTTAACGAGCATAGGAGCCTACAGGTGAAACGTCCTGAGTTTTATTGCATGGTTGGTGATAATGATAAAGTAATTTTTTTATAAAAGTGAGTTTGTTAATGCAGCAGATATGTCTGAATAAATGACTACCAGACACGTCAGTTAACAATTTGGAAGTAGGCGTTATCCACTTGAACAATTAGGCCAGTTAAAACAATAATATACGTTTGCAGTAACACAAAACTAAATGTCATTAGAAGCAATTCGCTTTGAATTCAATTTGCGTGAAAGGTAAGTTAGATCGGCAAAAGAGAGTTTATATTTGATTTTATAGTGATAAAGGGAGACTCTCTCTTCCACTAAATAAATGTGGTCAGAATTCGTCTACTCTGTTCTCTTGATATGACCCCACATTATGTAATATTGGAAGAGTGCAAGTGGAATGTAAGTAACATTTATGTTTTTTTTGTATGACTTTTGATTCAGTTTAAAAATTCTTCTTTGAGAAGACTCTCTCTGTCTTTTCTTGGCCAGTTCCATTTGAGAGAATTTGAATAGAGGACTTCTGAAGGTCGACTGCATGGAAAGCGCAGAAGATGCGGACAGGGTGTAATGTTCTCGGTATTAGAACTAGAAAAACATTGCTTGAGATGGTTATGTAACCAGTTCACCCTGAGTAATTGACTTTTTCTCAAGTTTGGTGCGACTAGCCATAGTTACAGTACAAGCAACACTGTACACAATCCGATGGATGTACGTTATTTTACTTTAAGTGACAAAATCATGTACTTGAACTCGCACAAGTTATAAAGTTCTTGTACCAAGGTAAGTTTATGTCAAGTCTGGGTGATAAAATATTTGCTGCCACTAACAATGAACTTACCAAAAAAATAACTCTCAAAAACCTTGAGTCGGAAAATAAAAAAAAAATCCAAACAGAAAACCACTTTGACAAACCAGCACTTTATCACCGGTGTTCGAGATCTCTCGATATATACCCGTGTAAGCCCGAACTAGCTCGCAACCCGCTCAGCCGAAGACTAACCTCGAGTCTGATGCGAATCTCGCAATATAACTCGGCTCTCGGCCAGTCCGTTTATTCGAAGAGCGAATACATGCGCGCGGTTTCTCTCTTCCGTCAATAATACTTCCGTCTTTGTCTGACCGAATGCGGAATCCACCCCCGCAATCGCGGACCTTTTTTCCGCATGTCGGAGCTCCGATCGCAACAGCGGACTCGACTCCGAACTCCCGAAGACAGCATAGCCCTATTGATGGTAAATGTCACCGACTGACATTCTTTTGTCTATGAACTTAGTTTGGGCCGTGTTGATTTATGGGTCTAGGGTCGTTTTGGTACGTAATGAACTGTGACTCGTGTATTGATAAGGTGCACTTTATAAGTCAACAATTATTGATGTCTATGTGAAGTTAGTTAATTAAGACATCTTGCGATTCGCCTGACTTGATGATCCCTGATAAGATCTATCGGATCCAATTTGCGATCGTACAGGGAAATTGTACCCTGATTGAGTAACTGAACACTTGAAAATTTGAGAGTTGCTGCGGATAACTTTTTTGAAAAAAAGATTCAATACATATTTGGAAAGTATGAATAAATCAATTTTCTCATTTAATTATGGATAAACATCACATATTCCATAAAAATTCAAAAAAGTATTTTAACAAACTGAATTCACCAACTTGATTCAAATATTTTGGCAGTCTTACAATGCTTGATATCAAGAAAGTCTCGTCAATAACTGCAAGTGAAAACAAGAAAAAAAAATAAGTTTATACAGTGACGCAGTGATATTTTGAAAACGACTAAATACTGTTTAACTAAAATTGGTATGCTTCGTCTATGTGAGTATACAGAGTGAGTCAACAAAAGCGTGAACTGTCCGTGACCTAAATTTTCCAGAGAACTGAGGTCAGACCCGAGGACTATAACTCCTTCGCAGGTCAAAGTGGATATATCACGTGATTCTGATGCGCTTTGAAAAGACAGCTGTAATTACATAACGTGATTCATTTATCTTTTTAAGGAAAAAAAAGAATGGTAAACTTCATTTGAGGTTACGGTTTTCGACAAAATGCCCTTTGTATGAGATGATGATGATGTGTATGGGAACAGCAGAGAATCCTTCTATCTTCTAGATCATTAGAACTTACACTTGAAAACATTTGAACGAGCAATCTGGCCAGTGAAATGGTCGACAAGTTTTGAAAGTGTCATTTACTATAGAAACGTAACGTTCCATACTTAGGTATATTATAGAAAAAAAGAGGCTACCTCGCCATGTGAATGATTTTGTGGATATTTTTAGCTTGTCTGGCTACAATAAATGGCGTCAATGTCATAGAAGAAAACTACTTTCAGGTCGATCGGTATACGTATATACTTGCTTTATCAAATACACACACCTCCAAACGTATCGGACCCTCTAGATTGTTCCCCATTATATAGAAATGTATCGCTTTTAGCAAATTTAAAACCGCATAACTATACTATAGAATTGTCATCATTTTTGCATCTTCTTTCGAATGAAGCTATCCATTTTTCTAATAATAATAATAATAATAATAATAATAATAATAACAATAATTATAATGTAATAATAAGTAATAATAAGCCACTTTGAAAAACCAGCAATAGTGGCTTTTTTTTCAGAGATCAAAAACGCACAATGACTTAAAAAAAAATACTTCAAAAAAGTCCGAGCACCTAAACTGTGGTCTAAGTCTTTTGATGGGCTAAGGTCGGTTTCAGTGACTATAACTCCGTACGTGAGTTTTTGCATATATCACGTGATTCTTTTTAAATTCTCGAGTGGAAATCGGTTTCTGAGAAAATTCATAATATACCTCGTAACCTACTTCTTGCTTCAGCGAAGATGTTTGTTTTTTGAACATGCATATCGTCCATATTATACTTCATTCACTTTTATCAATTTTGATAATTTTATTATGAGGCACTAGTTGGACGTAGAATTTTATGTACAAGCTGGCCAAATAAGTGAGATGAGCGGCTGTATCTCAAAAACGACTCATTGTAGAGACTTGCAGCGAAAAAAAATATCACTAAAACGACCAAGAGAAGAACCTGGAAAATATTTTCAAGTTTCTGAAATGGTCGCTCGGGGGCGTAACAACCAACACCAAGTATAAAAATAAGATTTTTATAGAATTTTGTCCAATAAAAATATATAGATGATACAATTTTCAAATAAACCGACTATTCACCCACTTTTTTTGTCTAAAACGTTTTTTTCTATCATTCATTTTTATATATTCTGAAAAGGTATACATTTTTCAATTGACAAATAAAAAAAAAAAAAAACAAAAAAGTTAAATGATTATTTTTTTAAATTCCTTGTTTGTTTCCATTTTCTTCTTTATAGAAAAAATGTGTCTTTTTTTAAAATATATACAGCGTGTCCCAGTGACTTTCTACCAAATGGTAAAAATGTTATTATTGATTTTACGGAAAAACTAGCTCTTCATAAAAAATTCTGCTTCACGAGAAACTGAAGTTCCAGTCCTAAAAACCCAACCATGATTTACAGGGAGGCTCAAAAAATCACATATAGCTTTTTTTCAAAAAACAACCTCATTCAAAATGGTTATTGTATACGAAAATGGTTGTTGTGTAAGACTAAAAAAATTATTTTTTGATCAGTTCTTTTTGCATGTAATGGAAAAACACAGTGATTGAAATTATTGTTCATGTGAAAACTATAAGGTAATGAATTACTTGATTTAAGTCATATGGATATGGAAAATAGTGTATGTTGTTAATAAAAATGAAACTTGCTCACCCCGTATGATAATATGCTGAAAAAAATGCTCAAAAATAATTTTTTTAGTAGTCTCGCACAACAACCATAGTCGCAAAATTACTATTTCAAAAAGGGTTGTTTTATGAAAAATTGCTACATCAGATTTTTGAGCCTCCCTGTACATCCTAGATAATTTTTTAGGACTGGAACTTCATTTTCTCACGAAGCAGAACTTTTAATTTACAGAAAGTCTTTCCATAAAACCAATGATAAACATTTTTCCCATTTGGTAAGAAGTTACTGGGACACGCTATAGAAATGCATATAACAAAACATTCGTTTTTTCTTGGAAAAACTCAAAAATATGCTACCATTTCAGTTAACGCCATCTAGCGGCAACGACGGAGGTAATAGATTCAAAACCAAATAATCATTTTGTAGTGCAGATCATGCTCTTTCATATGAACCTAAGCTCTTTAAAATCGGTCAAGCAAAACAGGAGGATCTCCGTTTGTTTAAAAAAATTATTGATTTTCCTCCACCGCTTTATTTTGATAGATTTCAAAAAATGTTTTTGACAAAAAGTGTAGATGGATAGTCAGTTAATTTGAAAATTGTATCATCTTTACAGTGTCTTTCAAAAGTCCCGGAATAGTGTCAAAAAAATGTGAACGTGGCAACATTGCCGATATCACCATTGGATCAAGCATGTCCTAAAACCACCAAATACTAATTTTTACTTTTTTTTTTCGAGCCGTTTGTGAAATACCAGACCATTCCGGGACTTTTGAAAGACACTGTATATTTTCATTGGGTAAATCTTTCTACTTGGTGTTGGCTGTTACGCCCCCCAGCGACCATTTCAGAAACTTGAAAATATTTTCCAGGTCTTTCTCTTGGCCGTCTTAATGATAAATTTTTTTGCCGCTAGCATCCACAATGAATTGTTTCTGAGATATAGCCACCTACCTCGCTTTTTTGGCACCCTGTACAGACTACTTAGTATTTCAGCTCTACTCAAACTACTGAATGTCTGATAAAAAATATCAAAATGATACATTTCCACTTTATATTGTTCAGGGTTCCATGAAGGTCCAAGAAATATTGTATTTATTACCATAAACACCTCACGCCTCAAGCACTAATTGTCTAGATCCTTGCATGGTCCACTATGCTTTCTGTCCCAGCCCAGGTGTCGTATTTTCGAAACCGTTCAAGTATTAGTCATTCACAAAAGTGGTTCAGATTTGTACAAAAGTGATACAAAACTGGGAAAAATTTGATAAAATGAAGTTGCTTTTGTGAGTATTCTACCCACATCCACATACGATTCATGCTCGAACGGTTTCGAGAATACGAGCCCAGGTGTGTATTCGTTTGGTGCTCCAGTCAAAAAGCATTTTTTGCTTTTAATTGGAAGTTGGTCGGAAATATTCAGGAAATAGTCAGATGTAAGAGCGACATCGTGCGGTATTTGAATACGCACTTGCACGGATTAATCAGCGTTATTTTGATTCGACATTGTTTTGCATTTTGAGTTGATTACTTACGTCTCTGAGGAAAAATTGCAAGTTTCAACTACTTAAATTTAAATAGAAACCTTGAAATCAGACAAAATAAAATTTATCGCAAACAATAGAGAGAAGAGGTCGGTTTTTCATATTTTTTCAAGAGGTACTTAATAAAAGAACAAATGGATTTGGAGATTCTATAACAAAAACGACAGATCAACTGCTTTGGAAACGTTGGTACCAAGTAGGAACTTGGATAAGATTTTGATCTTTCTATTTTGACTAAGCCACAAAACAATGCAAAAGAGTGACAATTTTTTTAAATGAAATGACGACTGTGCGTTTATTTTTCCTGTGTCTCTAATGTTTGGGACAGCACACCCATTCTTATACTTCACCAGCCATCACTGACTCACCGATACGAGTCTGCGAAATATGTCTTTGAAAGCTTTGCATATTGGTGAAACTGACCATATCTCTAAAGCACAAGTCCGTAATATGATGTTTGGGTTTGTCTAAAATATTTTCTAACTTTGCAAAATCAGATTGATTTGATAATTGAAGTCGGAAACAACATTCAGTATTACATTAATGATTCAGAGCTGGACATACAACATTTAGACTTATCATAAAGGAACTCAAACAATAGATATTTCCCAGAACCTCTTGAGAGGGAGTGTAGTTGGATGAGTGCTATTTTAGGGAATTTGGCAATGATATTTTACTGAACGGATTTGGTAATGCCTAAGTATAAGTTAGCAGAGCCCTACACCATTGTATGGTAAAAGGGTTCCAGATAATATATAAATAAGTTAGCAGACCCTTACACTTCTTGTACACTTTGAAGGGATTTCTGTTTAGGTGCAGTTATTCAAACTTTTCTTGGTACTCCCTTATGCCTTTCTGTGATATAACTTGCTTCAAGCAATGCAGAGCTAACTAAACTTTGTAGATACTAACGTGAGTTCAATAAGTTTCCCAATCAAACTCTTTCTGAATCAGTACAAACTCTGATTTGACAATTTGTTGATCGATCGGTAACTAAGTGCAAAAATTAATCAACTAATTTTAAAGAAGGTTGAGTCTCCGGATCTGAAACTCGCAATTAGCTTTTACCAGTAATTTTATACAAGCCTTCGTGCGCCTGGAACAGAAGTTCATTGTAAACTGCTAATGGAGGAAGCAGTAATAATTATTATTCTGTTTCTTAAACATGAACAGGAATGATTAGAAAGTCTGAAATTGTCACTGGACCAAAATGGGGCAATTATTTTGACTTTGGAACTAAATTTTCTGCTTGATTTTAAATAAATTGGAAAGAAGTAACTAATCTACCCGATCTCATGATACCTTTAATTACGATGATAAAAATATCGGACGAATTAGTTCGACTCGAGTTAATCTTTTGAGTGTTTTGAAAGGTCGGTGTACGGTTTCGGCAATATTTGCGGGATCCGTTGGATAAAGATAATTACTTTATAAGATTAAGTGGACAGGTCCTTTGAGTGGTTCTTATTTTCCGTTAAATATCAAAATAGCTTGCGAATTTTTTCAGGATCTTTGCAAAAAATTGCTGGTTAAACTAAATGATGATATAATATATCGAAAGTAAGAAAACCAAACCTAACTCACTCTTTGAAAATGTAATATCTCCAACTTGCCAAATTTATTTTATCTTCAAGCAAAGTTACCTGACCAAAATCAACCCAAATTAACTTTGCAAATTCCGTAATTTTTGGCAACTCCCACATGTAAAAACTATTTACTGTATACCTACTGTTTTTATTTTATATCCATACAAAATCTTCTTCGTACATCAAACCCATAACAATTCAGCCCAATCACGGAACGCTCTTTATTGGGATGTTGTGTTTAATGACATTTGGCAACAACGTCCTATCACATGACTTCTCTCGACTGATGGTGGGTCCTCATCTGCGTATTTCAAGGACGGCGTTTTTGCGTTTTGATATGATTGGCTCGTGATATTCTCGCCGTCATGATTCAAAATCAGAACGAGTATGTCAATACGCTTAAAATGTCAAATCGCGGCCACTACGTCCATGGGGACGCCATGAGAACACAGCACTATGGAGGCCGCCGTAATTTAGATCCAATTTTTTTTTGTGGACACCATGACTATTTCGATTTTTTCACGCTATTTCCAGGTAGTTACTTTATGAGTTAATAAGGATTTTGATAATCACACCCTAGAAACAAGTGAGTGTTGAAATATAGAGATACATCACTCTGCCCTGATGAGGCCCGTCAATCTATCAAAAATTTGTGAACAATACTTCGTGTGCAGTTAGTTGAACAGAACACACGGCAAACTTGAACGGACATTTAGCTGTTTCTACAAATAAATGGAATTTTTGCATTGCGTTTCTGGTGATGGTTATAGTTTTTAGTTAAGTAGTGACAAGTTCAATGAATATAAATCGTGATGAATTTGGTAAACTCAAAAAAAACCTTAAGTTAAAAAATAGGTACTCACTTAGTTCGTGAAGCTTCAAAAACCCCTGTTTTACTACCGACCCATAGAGACCTGGATTCATGGTTGGGTATGGCTTTAACAGTAAATAAAAAATCTTTGGGGAAATTTTTACTGCGACTATGAACACCAGTGTGAAATTTTGAAAATGGAAATGAACAAAACGGTTTTTTTTATGTATTTCTAACCTAAATTTTATTCATATATGTGTCGCATCTTTTTTATTCTTAACCGTTCGCACGAGTCCCACATTACATGCTTCGCTGATTTGTTTTTTTAAGGATAGGTCAGGAGTGTCCTCATTTACTTTTTTTGCATTCTTAAGTTTCTGCGTTTTATTATGAGGAAAAGTGAACCGGCATTTAGTAAAATACCGTATATACAAATGGAAGGAAATATCCTCGGAAATATCATTTATTCGTAATAGCTATTCTGCGTTCTTCTCGGATTTTTCTTAGGTGAATAAAAGTCATTATATTATCCAATTATAGTATAGTTTACACCGACAACTTGGTCCGCGGACCAAGTACTAAATTCGAACTATATCAGAACCAAATATTTGGTTCGAATGGTGTAAACAGTTGCGGGCCAAGCTGGTCCGCACCTGGTTTGGTATTAGCCAGCAGGTGTACCGAACTAAATTTGGTTCGATCACGATCAAAACAATGAGGTTATGTTGATTGTGATTATAGTGAATTGTGTTAGTTCTGAGTTTCTGAGAAAATCTGAGGGTACTCACTTATGTTTTTTTTGGGTTACGAATTGTGTTGATAGATAATTTCGACTTGACGAATTGACATTTGACGAATTGCGCGCGTAGTCATTTAGTTCACGCGTTGCAAGATGGTGTAAACGGTCAAGAAGCAAGCATTGGTCCCATCGTACAATCCTCACCCACTTGGTCCTATCGGACCGAACTAAACAAGTTATCGGTGTAAGCCAGAGAACTAGAGGTAGGAGAACGAGGTTGACATCTACCCGAACTCGGAAAAACGTAGACAATTGAAAGCCGCCATTTTCTAGTCACCTATACCACCACCACCATCAATCATTCTATTTTGACTACAAGCGTATGTAAAAAGTACACAAAAATTAGATTTTTGAGCTAGGTGGTCGGTTGAATTGAAGAGAATGTATCTACTTTAGAAGTCGAACACGCCACTAACTTCTGGAAATATTCGAAAAAACAACTCTCTTTTTATTTTATCATCTAAAAAGATTTGAGAAACAACGCCAAAGTCTCTTCATTTCTCTAGAAGGCGTATCTTGATATAGAAACAAGTTGAGAGGAAAACTGGTGGAGGTGAACTTGAATGAATGAATCATTGCAGATCCTGAATCTACAGTGTGATTTATAAAAAGATGCGGATTGTTGAGGGAATGCAGTGTTATTTCAAGAAAACGAGTTTGTTTCAATGTACGGGGTGATCCAGATCCACCATAAAGTCGCACCCCTTTTACATTTTTATTTCAAGTGTCCCACAAAATTTGAAGGTGACATGATTGAACATTATTAGGTGTGTTGTCATTTCCGTGTAGGATACTGTAGTGCAGATTGCTCGTGTAACTTATGGCTACATGCAGTGTAGAGGAGATTCACCAAACGCGCAAGTACATTTGACCTTGATTTTCTGACCTAGATTTCCTGAAAAACAGGCAAAAGCATTTCACAAACACTGATGGATTCTGATTCAAAAAGTGCAGAATTGGGGATTATATTGTCAGATATTGTAGACGAGGAAGATACGTGTTCATGTTCAAGTTCTGAGAACATCTTAACTGAAATACTCATGACCGCAAGAACCAAAACTGCATAAAAGATTTTTTTTAGACTGTGGTGCCTTCATTCACAGATATTGAATTCAAAGAGCATGAAATTTGCCGAATTTGCACCACCAAAAAGTATTTTATTTGATCAGATCCACACTGATTTTTCACTCCAAATTCTCTTTATCTCTATTTTTGGACAGGTTGAGAGAAGCAACGTTCACAAAATAGGCTTCCCAACTTGGTCTACACCCCACTTGGTACACCTACTTTTGACTTGGGCCCTGATTCACTATCTGATGAACGTCCACATCACGTGAATATGCTGTACAAACCCAATGGAGTTTTCACTTTCACCCCCCCCTACTCAAATTACGCAAATTCTTGTCCAGACGTGACACATACATATCAACCCCACTACATTTTTGTTTTTGAACAAGTTTAACATTTTCAACGACTTTTTGTCGAAAATTGGGCGTGGAACCCCAAAAATCTTCAGCGGTGTAGGTAACTTGGGTGAGCCTACACATAAACCAGCCCTCTTTTCATGTAGAAAAAAAATCACCTCTCAATACATCCACACAAAATTTCAACAAATCAGAACATAGCTTCAATACCTAAATATGTTTGTCTGCATGAAGATATATTTTCATATGCTCTCGTAAAAGTTGGACTTAGTCATGCTTAACTGTTGGATGTTGTGGTTGTATTGTTGAACATGATGGTCAAAACCAATTTGTTTATCATTGTCATTAATCGCGTGGTCAACTAATTCTTTGTCAGCACGATTTCAATCATGGTAAAATTTGGATAAATAAACCAGTGGAATATCCAAAGCAAAAAGGGCGTGGGATTTGTATCCGTGATAAATCAAATTCACTGCAGTCCAAGCGCTTGCGGCTAAATTGTCATCATCAGTAAAACTCGTCAATATATGGCACCAGAAGCGCTTTGCTGCTACAATAAATTCTATTTCGAAATATACTCTGTTTTCATTTCAATATATTCTGACAATTGTACAAGAATGATCAATTGTGGAGGCCCTCCAGGCTTCGACTGGATGTGCTACTGTGCAATTCAATATGCAACTGTGAACAGATGCCAGTTTAGGTGTTTTGTAAAGGCTTCCAGGTTGATAATATTCTGCTGGTTTCACTATGAAGAAATACATTATTTTCCAGTCAAAAGAAAAGGCTTGTTGTATCTTAGTTTCTCTTCCTGGCATGACGTAGCGTTCGTGGTTTTCCATCTAGTATCATCTGACATCTACTTGAAAGTAGTGGAAAAAAAACATCGCTGTCTTCATTATGTTGCAAAGATTAAGTCGATGATACCTTCGACTCTCTCGACAGACAAAAAGTACTGGGTGAACTTTGCGGTAGCAGAAAACTGACAGCTTCAATCATTCACACAAGTAGGTACTCAATAATGTGGAGGTGAGTGGGCTCCTTGAGGAAGGGGTAGAAGGGAAACTTGAACAGAAGTGCTACAGCATATTATGACTTCCACGATGGAGTTGGGGAAACAATACGTCCTTTTTGTCTATCCATAAATCAACACATTATTTGCCATCGTCATAAGAACCGAAGCTGCCCAGCCAGACTCTGTGTCCCTGTGCAATAGAATATGTGATGAACAAAAGATATTCTAAATATGAAGGGATGGCTGTGTTGCTCATCTCAGAATAGCAGGAAGGAAAGAAGTTGAAGTACTCTGAGCAAGTTTATTTAATAATAGCTGGCAATCGCTTTCGGCTAATACGCCATCAAAAAAGATATTCTAGTGAAGAAATGATAACTGATGTGAGTTCATTTTTGAAAAATGAAATGTCTTCTATCTCACAAATTCCAAGCACTGTTTATTCAAACATTGATTTAATTTAAGTGACTACCAGTTTCGGGGTCTACAACTCACACCCAATCCTCAGGTCATCGAAACAAGTGGACTTATCAAAGTTACAAGGACGTCATCAAATACATTGAACAGTTAGGGAACCTCACATGTAACATGGATGAAACATACATTTGTAGAAGGGACGAATACGTTGTAACATACGGGTCACGTCTGCCCTTCTGAAGGTAACTGGAATAATTCCACTTGTTTTGATGACCTGAAGATGGGGTGTAAATTGTAGACCCCGAAACTGGTAGTCACTTAAATTAAATCAATGTTTGAATGGACAGTGCTTGGAATTTGTGAGATAGAAAACTTTTCATTTCATTTTTCAAAAGATCTTCTCTTGGGAATAGGCTAGGTGAGGTACGACTTTCCACTTGAGCAGTTCCAAGTGGGTTTTCACTGTTTTTGCAACATTAGGCTGAGCGTTTTCGTGATAATATCACCTCCTCTTATCTCTGTTCGGAAAGTGACCGTTTATCCTTCTGCCAGGGCTGATAGTCTCATTTGCTGATGTCAACAGAGGGTGGAAAGAATGGTTGGTGCATGGCCAGGCTAAATGATATTCTGAAATTTGTGAAAATTCTCTTCGCGATGGTCTAAGTCTAGACTCTTCTGGAGTGTCGATCGATAGGCAGCGGCCACGATATCCCGCACTGAATGGACAAATACCGGAAACGTTAGGTCTGAGGCGATATGGCCTGTGCGTGGTTTGTTGCGGTGGTCTCGATAGGTCGGTTCGCTAGATACGAACATGTTTTGTCACAATGTAATAGAAATTTCCACAAATACCTGTTGATTGGCACAGAACTGGACATTTTTCGAACTAATGAAGTCATACTACTGACATAACCTGAGCGTTGGAGGAGAGCTGTTGGTGAAGATTGCCATTTGTTAAGAAACAGCGAGAGACTTTATTAAAGGTCCTGATTGTAATCTATATAATCCACTTCAAAAATATCTGATCATGCCAATCCGCAGAAAATCATTCAACTGCTGGAAGACTTCCAAGTAACAAGATTTCAATTGGGTTATCCTTTGTTGACCTTATCCTTTTGCACCAGTTCCAGAACTAAATTATTGCCTATTGCCTGCTGCTTTTGAAGTAGTGCGTTCATCTTTCTTGGGAAAATCATACTTCACAGTATAGTTTTAATCATGGAACAGCGTTTTTCTGTGTAGGACAACAAATGAGGGATTCAAGGATTGAAACTAGCTTTCAACCACTGTACCTTTGTAGTCTTTTCTTTCCTGATGAGAATCATGAAAAATGATCCTTGCAGTATTGATTTCACTGTAATGCAATATTTACCGGACTCAAAACCAGTATAGTAGATGACATTTCACATCATCAGACACAGTAGAGTTGGATTGGAAAAATAGGTAATTCAACTAACTATGGAAGTCGTAGCATGATTTGGTTGACGCCATCTCATGGATATAATTATTGATAACTTGATATAAAATGTTGGTAACATAAGTACCTATCTATATTATCCAAGCTGTGACATGGTTTGGCTGACGCCATCTCATGGCAAGAGATTGAGATGGACTACCATCACCGCCACATTTGGTTTGACAAGAAGGCACTTTCTCTTTCGATTGTTAAAAATTGTCACAGTAGTCGTAATCTGCTCGTCTAGAAATTACGGATTCGGCTCCTTCGTCGCCTCGTACTTAAACACTTGACTCGTAATTTAATTTTTAGGCGGTTATCTTCATGATCATAACATCTCAAACATATTTCAGAAAATAGATCGTTCTACCTTCTACAACTATTTCACTCGTAAATAATCAATTCAATGTCAAAATGGATCTCATATTATTTTGACTGTCCCTCATAACAGTCGTGATTAAACGCTCGAGCACAGTCAGAAATACGCTTGGGCTGCGAACCGGTTTTGTCCTCATGGCGATCAAGTTTGGCGAAAGTACCCGAAAAATTGACTGCCAGCCGGCGTTGCCGAACTCTCGAGTAAATTGGAAAGTCAAACCGCGTTTTGAGTCAACAGACGCGGCTAAAATTTGATACATATGACATGACGTCTTCGTACCTAGTCGTCAACCGATAATCGGCGTTTCCGCAAAACGCATCAACAAAACGTATCAGTTATCCCAATGATACCATAAGTTTGTTTGTTATCCTTCACCAATGCACACGAGATTACATTTTTTTGCACTGTGGCGTTTGCTACACGGTAAGTGAAAACAGTGTAGCGTGTTTGTTATATCAGTGTGGGATGCACATTACGGGTGGTCAGGAACAAATGTAGCAAGGGCTCCTGAAATTTAACAGAGTATTTTTGAAATATGAGTATGCTTCATGACAGCTAGCGTCATATGGGTACCTATAAAACTATATACTGACCGCACTACATTTATCCCGGAGAAATCCAATGTGCCGAGCATAAGCCGGCCAAATTGATTCGGAACTGCAGTTTCTACGTATGAGCCAGATCTTGATATTTTGATTGGTGGTTTGCGTGACG
The DNA here is from genome assembly GCA_958502075.1 of Orchestes rusci. NCBI lineage: Eukaryota > Metazoa > Arthropoda > Insecta > Coleoptera > Curculionidae > Orchestes > Orchestes rusci. Next base: position 24,100,361 of record OY293312.1, read on the forward strand.
CGCCAATATACTGCATTTCGAAAACCTAATCAAAAAATAGCAACAACTCGAGATCGAGAGAAAAAGTCTTTGTTTTCCAGGGCGTCTTGATAAACTTCACAAGCCAATTAGGTAATAGTTGGCCACTTGGGTGGAACATCAGGCTTAGTAGGACGGAAGTGGTTTCTCCGAAATTCAAACACAGCTTTTTCCGCCCGCCGTCGTGCTAGATGGGTGGAATCTGTACCGGAAACTGCTTTGGTGAGACTGCGCAGAAAGACTCGTCCCAATTCGAATGTGAGAGGAGATGATATTCTCGTTCTAAAACTTGGTTTATGGCTAAATGGCTAGCATATTACATTTGGTATGATCAAATGACATATTTTGAACAGAAGCACGCATTACAGGATACCCACCATGGCTGAACTAACGTAGGATTCAAGGTTATGATTTTGCTTCTAGCAGATATGAGTTAAAATGTGCTTCAACTTGTCAGGGTACAAATGTAACATTTCAAAGGGTACAATGATTGTTCCAAGTTACATTCTTACCCCTCAAAACAAAACCTGATAAAATTATTGTTTTAGCATTATGCCGCGTGGTAGGGTTGGAGGGAGGGAGGACCATCAGATGATGTTATGAAAAGAGCTTCTAATATGGTATAAGAGAGAAATTTAACTGAAAGGCAATTTGGCAAGAGATTTAAATACAGGGTATTTTCTTATTCCGTACATTTAATCGAGGGGCGTATTCCTGTGAATATTTTATGAAGAAAAGTCTATTTAAACATGGGCCCGGAAATGCACTATTTTCATGATACAGAGTATTAAAATTAAGGATGTTGCAACCAAGATGCTGTGGACGATTGTGAGAAAATGCTGAGAGATTTGGATATTTTTTTTTGTACATTATAGTTCTTCAAAAAGGCTATGTTTAAAAAATATAGCCATAGTACAGGGTGTTCGAAAACTCTTGTGGCAAACCAATCTGGTATTACTTTAAATGGAAGACCCTGTATGTAAAAATAACTCTAAGTATCTCTCCCATCTCGTACGATCATTTTCATATAGGGTTTGTTGGGTCGGAAACTTAAAATAAAGGAATGGGAGGTGATCAAATCTGAAAAAGGACTCATAGTTGGGCCAGTTTTTGAGCGAAATAAAAAAAAATATCGGAAAACAAACTGACTCATAAAACATTACTAATTCTTGAACACAATAATCACGTGCACTTTGAATAAAATTATTGGTTATTATACAGGGTTGTCAAGTTTTGCAAACACGACCTGTACACAATTTTTTCAAATGGAACAACCATTATATTATATTTTTAACATGAAGATGAAGATTAGCTTTCCAAAAATACCATACATCATACGATACCTTTCTAATCAATAGGTTTTCAGAAATCCCCTGCGAATACTAAGTTTCCTCATTGTACTACAAATGATTACTCAGCATGAAGCCATAACAACATCAGGAATAAGTTGATAAATTAGTTAAAAAACAATCAATAATTCAATTGATTAGCAAGTAGGTATCCAAAAGTTTTCTTTTTAATTCAAAGTATTGTTGCGATGACACTCAACTTCAAAATAATTGATTATGCTTGATTATACCACCGAACAAATAACAATAAAAAGGCTCACTCTATTGTGTAGCAGCATCAAGAGACAGCCCGGCAAGCCTTTCGTAAGCACATCGTTTTCGTAGCACAGAACATACGTGCCCGATATTACTTGAAAATCAAATTCAAATTCAAATTCAAATTCATTTATTCATGTTAATGTATGTACGAGTTAACAGCGCTTCTCATATAACTGATAACGTCGGTCGTCAAACAGACTGGCATTCTCGGAGCGGGTGGACGAGGGGTGTTGGGAACTTCGGCACTCCTCTGGCAAGTTTCGCGCGCTAGGCAGGGTGATTCTTCTTATTGTTATTTGTTCGGTGATTATACGTAGTAGCTTTGACTACTAATCAATATTTTGTTTCATTCGTGATATTGTCATGGCTACATCATCACATAATTTTATAAACTGAGTAAATAATTATGAAACTTTGTATTCGCTGGTGAATTCTAAAAAAACTATTGATAGGAAAGATATAATGTGGAGTACTTTTTGAATGCTGATGATTTGATCTTTGAGATAAAAAATATAATATACCCATTTGAAAAAAAATGTGTACAGGCCGTGTTTGCAAAACTTGACAACCCTGTTTATTAACAAATAATTCTTTCAAAATACATGTGAGTATTGTGTTGAAGGATAAGTCGTAATGTTTTATGGGTCAGTTGGTTTCATGACAATTTTGTCCATTCCGCTTAAAAAATAGCGCAACTATGGGTCCTTTTTCAACATTGATCGCCTTCCAATCCTTTATTATAAGTCTTGGACCCAACAAACCTGATAACAAAATGATCGTACGAGGAGATAGAAGCAATAATTAGAATTCTTTTATACGTGGTGTTCCATAAAAATACAAGTTTAGTTTGCCACACGTTTTGGGACACCCTGTACTTGGGTTATATTTTCGAAACAAAGCCTTGTTGAGTGACTATAATATACAAAAAAAATAATACTCAAATTACTCACCATTTTTCCACAATCGTCCACCCTGTTTATCAAAATATACTGACTTTATCATGTTTTTTATTTTTTCCATGAATGAAGCAACCAAAAATACAACTCTTTTGCCTCTTTGATTTTTTTCGTATCTGGCCTCGTTTCACTTGCTTTCAAATACTTTACACGTTTAAAAAGAATTAAAAATATTTTGCAGAGTATGAAAGTTTTTTTTTTCGAAAACTAGGCCTGATATGAAAAAAAACAAGAAGACAAAAAAGTTGTATTCATTTTATTTTGTCACTGAAAATAAATCTCCCAAATAAGATTTGTGAATAAACGATTTTCAAAAAAAGTTCAACACCCTGTATCTCAAAAACAATGCACTTCCGGACCCATGTTTATATGAACTCTTTTTAATAACACCAGCTCAGTTATACGCCCTTGAATTTATTGTACGCAATCAGGAACACCCTGTATATGCCATGTTGTGGATCTCCCAAGATGGGTTACAACTCACACACTAGAATCTTGACCAAAAAGCAGGAAAATGCCTTTTTTGTACAACCTACACGTAAAGTTCACTTTTCAATGCATGCAAAGCAGGCGGAAAGTCGCTAATTTTGGCAGCCGGGCCTAAAAGTACTTTCGCGCCCGCGGGCGCAAAAGTAGGTCGCTTAGCAACGGTTCCTTGGATCCCAACCCCTCTGAAAATAATAACCACGTGACAGTCTAGCATACTAGAAGGAACTAATCACGTAACAATCTCGGTGGCAATGAATCCGCACCACAAAAGAATGCGGGAACACACCTTTATTGTAACCATGATTGACAGTTGCCACTTGTCAGTTGTCTGACTTGTCAGCAGTGTAGTGGAGCGTATCGATTATTTATTGTTTATTTTCATAATTATTATTCTATTTTAAATGATTACAAACTGGTTGTCCAAAAAGAACTGTTTGCACCACGGACGAAAGTTGATTTTGACTCGGCTAATATCTGCCCTCGCTTCGCTCGTGCTGCTACTTATACCCTCGTCAAAATCATCTACTTTCCGCCCTTAATACAAAATGTACTATTCAAATTACATACGGATGTCAGCTGATATCTACTTCGCTTTTACACCAAAAGTATTCTGAAAATTGATAATGGGTTTAATTTTTTTTTATTTTGAATTGTTGATTTTTCTTGTTACGGGTCCATTGATTTTCTCCACATAATAATGTGGATATTCCCCAGCAGTCGTTGGAAAACGGCCTTGCAAAAAAAGACTGGTTTACAAATTTTTTGCGTCGACACCCGGATATCTCCATAAGAACTCCCGTTATGCACGTGCAATTTATTTTATTGAAATGAATGTCAAAAATTCTTTTGAAAATCTCTCGGAGCTATTGGAATTGCATAAGTTCAATGCCTCCGATATCTATAACGTCGACAAAACCGTAGTCACAACTGTGCAGAAATCAAATGAAATTGTGGCTGTCAGAGGAACAAAGCAAGTTGGAGATGTCACTTCTATGGAACGTGGTACTTTGGTAACAATTTGCACAGCTGTCAGTGCTGTGAGAAACACTGTACCTCTCCTATTTAAATTTCCACGTGAAATGGTTCTGGCACCAATGGTTCTGGCTGGATAAACGAAGAGACTCTGATTTTTGTTGAACACTAAAAAATCACGTTAGGCCTTCACTGGAGAAAAAAGTGTCGTTGCTATTAGATAATCACATTTATATGTTCCTATGATAGATTTATACAGAGCAAATGATGTGGTGCTTTTATCGTTTCCACCACACACATCCCATAAGCTTTAACTTTAGGACCGTGGGGTATATGGACCGTTCAAGCATTTTGTCAACATTGGCATTGATGACTGGATGAAATCTCACCCAGGACAAACAATGACCATCAACGACATCACCATTGCAGCTGCTGAGGCATTTCCAAAGGCAACAACTCCAAACAATAATGGGTGGATTGAAGGTCTCAGGAATATAACCGTTCAATAGGGATGTTTTCGGAGATTATGGATTTGCACCGTCCTCCGTCAGTGATAGGGAACTCACGGTCACTGCAGATGAAATTTTCCCCGATAAAAACAGTAAATCATGGATAAAGATGTCCCAGATCCTAGTACGAGACCAGATAGTCCGGTCTGTGGGCCAAGCACGGGTTCAGATTGTCCAGTTCCAGTTTCTATAGCACGAGAGTAGATAGACCTGTCCCAGGACATAGGACTCGACCAGATAGCCCTGTTGATTTCTTCTCAACATCTAGAACAAATTCGTTCTCTGCCCAAAACTACAAATAGATCTACAAAAAGAAGAAAGATGCAGCTCTGTCTCAAAACTGATACCCCAGAAAAACATATTCTTGAGCAAGAACAGCTAAAAAGAGAGCAAAAGGAGCAGTTACAAGAAAATAGGTGATTTTGACAAAAGAAGAGGAACACGACAGATCAAAATGTCAGCTAAGAAGGCTAAAAAAAATTAAAAAGTTTGAGGTGCAGGAACCTTCGGAAAAAGGGAGCGGTGATTATTGTATGTATTGTTCAAGACCCTACACAAAAAAGACAATGATATGGATCCAATGAAATCAAAGCAAGAAATGGGCTCATGAAAAATGTGCCCATTAATTGGAACGCCTTTTTTTGTCTAAATTGTGATGAAGATGATGGAAAGTGAATAACTAAAGTGTTAATGTTTAGCTTGAAATGTTACAGCTTTCTGCTTTTATTTTAATCAAAGCAAAACAGAAGTTATATGACTTGCTACAATTGTCCCCCATGTATGTTAAAAGTTACAACTGTCCCTGCAGCGGGTACGCTTGTAACACTTCGAATGCCCACATTATATTTTTTCTCTGAACATGATCAGTGATATCAAAAAAAGCTTGATTTCCAATAAATGCTTAATATATAGGGTAGTTCCTAATTGTATGTCAATATTCATGTGGTTGATTTTTGGGACCATTTTAAGACAAAAGATTCGTTTGAATATACACTGTGGGCCAAATTAAGTTAGAACCTAGTTTGATCCTTGATAACTTTTTTGTTTGTTTATGGATTAAGATGAATTTTGGATATGATATTGGTCAATATGTTCTGGATGTTCCTCCAAAATGGAGTTTTCGAATTTTGGACAGGACCGGACATACGACGTTTCTATAAAATTGGTGCATTTAAGCTCGTTGCAAAAACGAACTGCGCTACGTACAGACCAACTGATAAATTTTTTGAGAAGGACATTGGTGTGAAAACGTATCCTGATAATATGAATATTTTAGAACCTAAGAAACTATGATTTTTTCTATATGATAGTGCTTGTCGGCAATAAAACTATTTCACTTCGTTTTGATCAAAATTTCTTGAAATTCCATTGCAACGTGGATTGTTTGTTGAAAATTGTTAACATTTTTGAGATTCCAGAGTTTGCCTGTTTGATTTTGAATACGTAGACATGGTTCTATCTATGAAAGATAAAATCTCGATCAAACGATTAATGGCAAAGAACATTTACGCACGGCAATGTTGCGGCCCTTTTCAAATTATTGAGTGAAATTAAACAAAGTTTAAAAACGAAAAAAAAAAATAAAAATTGGGTATTATTTTTTTTCCAAATAATAAAATCTAAAATGTGAAAAAATCGACAGATCTCTATCTAACAATCCACGTTGCTATGAAATTTTAAAAAACTTTGATCAAAATGTAGTGAAATAGTTTTTATGCCGACAAGCACCATCATATAAAAAAAATCATAGTTTCTCAGGTTATGGTTCTAAAATATTGATATTATCAGGATACCTTTTCCCACTAATGTCCTTTTAAAAAAATATATCAGTTGGTCTGTACGTAGCCCTGTTCGTTTTTGCAACGAGCTTAAATGCACCAATTTTATATAAACGTCGTGAGTCCGGTCCTGTCCAAAATTCGAAAACTCAATTTTGGAGGAACATCCAGAACATATTGACCAATATCATATCCAAGATTCATCTAAATCCATGAACAAACAAAAAAGTTATTGAGGATCAAACTAGGTTCTAACTTAATTTGGCCCACAGTGTATGTCCAAACGTCTTACCTTTTGAGATACAGGGTGGTAAAGTTTTCTAAAGTAAATCATTATTATTTATCTACAATAACACTCAAGGTATTTTAATGAAATTTGTCATACATCAAGAGGCATTTTTCAATGTAAGAATCTACACCAGTGGCGTTCGTACGTAATTTGACCTGCCTATTTCATTGTTATGATCATGCAGAGATACGCTTTTTATTTTTTAAAGCGAGAACCGTGCATTGGATTGAAAAAAATCAAGTCATCAACTTTGGTAAAAAATGATTGGGGACTTAAAAAATTTTTATTTTGGGAAAAATACGTAGTGAACCATCAATGTCTGCCAAAATAGGCAGGTCAAATTACGTACGAACGTCTCTGGTAAAAATTTAGGAAAAAGTAATACATTAAAAAATGCTTTTTGATTCATAGTACATGTATGACAAATTTCATTAAAATATCTGAAGTGGTACTGTAGATATTATTAATAAATGATTTTATTTTGGAAACTTTACTTTTGTCATAAAATGAGCTCAAAAATCAAATCAGTGTGTGTTTGTCGGTTTTTCAAGATACAATATACAGGGTGTTTCTAATTGAATGCTGATACTTGAGGGTGGTTATCCTTGGATGATTTCAAGACAGGAAGTTTATATGGACATAGGTCTGCAAGAGCCCAGTTTTCAAGATACAGGGTGTTGAAATTTTAAAAAATCAATGATTTTTATATGATTACTTTGATACTCTTTCAGATATCTTTATGAAATCTAGTACACGTCTTTTATGCATCAATATGCATTTTGTAATGTACAGGGTGATTCATTTTCAGCGACAGGGTGCCAGTTCTCGTGAACTATTCATCATAGAGAAACAGAATCGATACATTTTCAAAATTTTTCCCGGTGAACTACCAAATAAAAATATGGAAACAGATTTTGGACCATATTCTCTACAAAATTGTCCCCCGATACTTCTCTCTAAGCTGTCAAATAAGACAGCTACAAGCTGTCAAACTTGATGTCACTAATTTGCCTATAACTTCGAAATTCCTCAACCGATTTGACTGTTCTTGAGCTCATTTTGAAGAGGAAAATCTGCTTTTTCTGGTGCATTTACTCGGGATCGATTTTATCCGCTGTAGCCGACCACACAGCATGAATTGTGAAAGTCAAACATGAATTTGAGGTTTTTTCGAAATTCTCAAATGCAAACCCACTAAATAGATGCCTCCATCGTGTTGTTTGGATAATTTCCTACCACTTTCATGAAAGTAATTTTTCTATATCTTTTGAAATAGAAGAGTTACGGAGACTGCATCAGGAATCCGTTAAGGAATACTTTTGAAATAGCCCCTGTGAATTTGGATTTGTCAAAAAGATAAGTGTGTTTTGCCAACGGTTGGGATTTTGAGCATTGGCTCTAGTTTTTTTTCTGTTTTTTTTCTAGTTGATTTCATTTTTTTTTTACATTTTTGTAATAAGGTGTTTACTGGTCAAATCATTATATTATATTATTTTTGACAAGTGGTGCACTTGTCAGCTGCTCGTGAAAAAAAAACGGAAAATAGTTGGCATTCTCACTTATAGGATTTTGTTTTCAACATCAACTGAAGAAAATGTTAAACGCGAATCAAAACAAATCTGATCTGTGTATATTTTTAACTCATTCAAATTTATAGGGGCTGTTTCAAAAGTATTCCTCGCGTGAATCCTGATGAAGTTTCCGTAACTCTTTTATTTCTTTAGATATATAAAAATGATCTGTATGAAATTTATAGGAGATTATCCAAATAACACGATGGAGGCATCTATTTAGTGGGTTTGCATTTGAACATTTCGAAAAAACCGCAAATACAGGCGTGACTTTTACAATTCATGTTGTGTGGTCGGCTAAAGCAGATAAAATCGACCTCGAGTACATGCACCAGAAAAAGCAGATTTTCTTCTTTAAAACGAGCTAAAGAACAGTCAGATCGGTCAAGGGATTTTGAAGTTATAGGCAATTTAGTGACATCAAGTTTGACGGCTTTTAGCTGTCTTATTTGACAACTTAGAGAAAAGTGTCGGGTTGTAATTTTGTAGAGAATATCGTCTAAAATCCGTTCCATATTCTGTTTTGGTAGTTTAAAGGGGAAAATTCAAAAATGTGTTGATTTTCTGTTTTCACAGTACCGTTACGCCCCTTTGCGGCGATCCCAGAAGCTTGAGATATATTTCCAGCATCCTCTCTTGGGTACATTACTATACAGATTTTTTTTTCTGAGTCTCTATCATTAATAGATTACGAGAACTGGCACCCTGTCGCTCAAAATGAATCACCCTGTACAAACAATTTTATCATTTTTACCAGTGGCTTCCGTACGGGTTGTGCAGTCAATATCTTTGGAGAAAAAACTTGTACGCCGCTGCTTCCTTTCAAAAGAAAAATTATTTTTCAAATCTATATTTATTTCTGAGCCAATTTGCTATCCTGTTTTTTTTTCGTCCGACGCATGGTTCCCGCTTAAGAAAATAAAATCTTCTTAATTGCATTGACACGTTGCTGTGTCTCAGTCTTCTAATATTTTCAAATCAGTGGCGCTCTCTAACATTCCCATGCGTATTGATGCATAGAAGACGTGTACCAAATTCCAAATAGATATCTGGAATATTATCAAAGTTATGATTTTTTTTTTTTTTTCAAATTTCAATCTTAAAATCTAGGCTCTATGAACTTTTTGTCTTGAAATCATCCAATGATTATCACCCTCAAGTATCGGCATTCAATCATTGAATACCATGTAGGTATACACCAACACACCTATTGTTTTGCTTGCTGAAAAAAAAAAGAGCCACGATGTAAGAACTGATTTTTATTCTCAAAAATGTGAAAACATAATATTAAACAAGAGCAAACAGTAATTTTTTTACCTTTTAACGTTAAATGACATATAAAAAACTTGCTTCAAATTTAGTCCTAACCCTGAATCCCAACTAACTAAAGAGAATTTGAATCTACGAAAATTATAAAAAATTGAACCATTTTGCTAGTCAGCATTATACTACTATATTATGACTTTTATACCTACAACAACACGGGTAATCATGAACAGGTATAAAAGTCATGATGCAAGTGGTAAAATGCGGACTTGTAAAATTGTTAATTTTTTTTAAAAATTGTATAAATTAAAATTTCCCTAAGTAAGTTCGAGATAATGGTTTTGACTTAATTTGAAGAGAGTATTTATCCATTCATTTTTGTTAGACCTATTGTCAACCGCATCCGCGGACATACTGTACATGAAGTCTATAAGTTGAGTTTATGTTAAGGAGAAGAATGGACCCAAGCTTATTTTTGACCCTCCAGGCAGGATAATCGACCACGAGCCACCACTGCTAGGTCATCACTTTCTTGCCAGAAAATAGTAGGTTGTCAATGAGCTACTGAACAGTTCCTGATTATAAGTCTCCAAAAAATGATGCTTAAATTGGTAGGTAGAACTGTCGATATCTCCTTATTTTTTTGCTGTCTATCTTTCTGAGTACATGAGTCTTGGATTGGTCAAGGGATCTTTCAATGTCGCTATAGCTGCCAAACTCTTTTTACCTCGACTAAAACTCTTTGGGTATCACCTTATTTTTGATCTGAGGGTGAAGTGGTGTGAGGGAGGTTTGGAAAGGGTGGATCAGAAGCTTGGCAAGTAGGTTTAGTGGTCATCTTCACCATCTTAAAGCAAGTAATATAGAATTATTATATATTTTTCTATTGCTTCTTCATAGAAAATATCTTTTACAATAATGTTTTTTCAGTTGCTTGCACTGGTGATTCACACAAAAGTACGTCATAAAAAGGTATATTTCAACAAATAACATATTTTCAGAACATGATAAGGAGCTTCATGAGAAGTACGGCATGATTAAGAATAAGCGAACACATCATCTATCAAAACAAAACAAAAAGGTACAGACACCAACCCCCGTGAGTCAAGGTAGCTGTCATCATTCATCCGTCATTTTATTCATCCCTCAAACCTTGTCACACAAAATATTCTAAATTATCAGTGAAACATAATGGAAACCCCAGAAATTAAGACCGAATCAGACATCAGCAGCAACTCTTCATGGACCGTACTGAATGAATCCAATTCTATCGAAAAAATCGAGTCTGACGTAGCCCCTCCACCACCTATGGAGAAAAAAATGGAAGTTCAACTAGAAGCTCCCAAGCCTGTCACGAAGCCAAAAAGAAGTTTTATTCGCAGAGTTCTGAGAATTGCTGTCAGATACCGTAACAGATACTGGCAGCTAATTCCCTCGATTTTATGTTTGCTGATTGTGGCAGGAATGTCCACCTTATCTGCCTTTGCCAGCACTAAAATCGCTGAAGCCATGTCTGAGGATGTGACAAATCTTCAACGTCAAATTGACAATCAATATGTCAATTATTCTCTGGTTAAGCGCAATGCAGTGGAGCCGGCTACAGAGAACATATGGAAAGAAGGAATTGGAGACGTTTTCTTGTGTAACCGGAGCATGGATGATGAGACATGTCCAACACAAATGTCCAATTTCTCCGTCGATGAAGACTATCCAGGACTGCGAATCAATATACTAGCACCAAAGGAAGCAGGAGATATGCTCTATGATAACAGTGAGGTCTTAGAAAAAAATAAAGGGGTCGTTGACAGCTTGAAACAATTCTTCGCCAAGGAACACACAAGGTTTGTCATATTCGCTGTGGCACAGGATATGTTGATCTTCCAAGTTCTGCGTATGTACCTCGTTAGCAGAAACAAGAAAGTGGCTGAATCTTTGAAGGAAGTGAAAACCCCTGTGAAGCGCATGCTATCCAGAAAATCCCGTGATTCCAAATTCCCCACAAAAGTCAGAAAAGAAAAGAAGTTGACAACGGTGGGAACCGTATCGGAAAAGCGAGTCCTTCAAAAGATAAGCATGATCAACCACGACGGTTCTACTTCTAACGAAAACGGCAAAAGTGAATGCGAACGAAGATTTGAGCGGCTTGAAACCAAATGGGCGAACTTGAATGAAAACCATCGCAAGCAAATTGACGAAATTCAAGACCAGTACAACAGGAGCCTCATAGATATGAATAATTTGGAAAAAGATGATTATGGACGGGCTGAAAAAATCTCTTATACCCGAGAAAAGTTCATTCAACGACTGAAAGCTGACAGAGAAGCTTATTTGAGCAACTTAAAGAAGTTGAGGGATGAGAGGCAAAAACTTTTGGAGGATGTCTGCAGAAACTTGAAGTTGTCAAGAAATAAACTTACTATTGAGTCTGTTCCCGTGACGGATGTGGGGGGATCTTGGATGAAACAAGTGAAATAATTTGATATAATATCGCATTTCCATAAATAAACAATAACTATTATAATGTGTACGTTTTATCACTTTTGATCGAGCTTATTAATTAATTCACAAACAAACAAACGTCAATTCGGAAATTATTTTGCTGGAAAAAAGCGCATAATAGTTACAGATCTGCAATAATTAAATAGACGGGATCCCAAGACCAATCATTTATTCATCCCCAAACTGCCAAGAAATTCAAGAATGGCCTGAAAAGAGAAAAACAATTCCGCTAAACTCGTCATCCGATATTAGGGACGAGTAAAGAAGCCAGCTCGCATGAAAAATTTAAGCTAGAGTGTATAAAATTGAAATGAATTATTTGCTGAGAATGGTTTTAAAATTTCTAGGTCGTGCATGACAATGACATGGTATTGATCGAATAATTCAATAATAATATGCTTGTTCCGTGAACATTTGATTTTTTAATCAGTTTGTTTTTCTATGGTAACTTTAGTTGGGATGTAATAAAAATGAAGTTTTTTTGAACATCTGAGGTTGAACAGCCCTCAATGTTCTATGACAAAAAAAAATCAATTCAGCATAAATTAAGCACACATACTTATATCCATGTTTTTTCAATTAGTCTTTCCTGAAGAAGAAACAAATTAGTTCCGAAAGCTCGAATAAACAATAAATGAGAACCCACGCTTCGTAGACCGCTCATTTTGACTGCTCCCCACCACCTTCTCCTTCATAATTACAAGCCAGTCACGAAAACTTTCCACAGGAAATATAAAAGACAGATTTTAAATATGGTGATATTTATTTATATCTTCAACATCCACTTCGAAGGAGTTTTGGAGGTTTTTAAATAAAATATGTATTTTTTTGAGAACATTTTATTGATGATAATTTCAGATGAAAGAATAAGGTTACCGCATTTATACATGTTTTGTCATTCAAAACCGGCTTGTTTTGTCGATTACTTACATCTTTTTCTTGTTGGTTGATGTGGAAGGTTATTATAGAAGGGATGATGATTAGCTTCAATTATTACTCATGCCATCATTGCATCAGTTGTCAAAGAATTGATGGTACATCCAAAAAGTTGAATCAATTTGTCAGTTTTCGTGTACTCACGATTTTTTCCAAATAGTTTTCCAGTAACTCTTTGTCGCGTCTAAAAAAGGTTAAGAATAAAACTTTTTTCCATGTGACTCATGATAAAAATGGTGCCAAAAACATTCGAAATATTTTCAAAAACTTTGTTCTTCCTGAAAATCTCATAATATTGAAATAAGGATAAGTAGTTTTTGAAAAAAAATCGCCAAGACACGTGAATTCACAAATGAATTTAAGTTTTTGAATGCACCATTACTTCTTTGATAACTCATGATGCAGTTTCAAAGTTTTATCAAATTTTGAGCGGTTGTCAACTTTTGACCGTTAGTGTTAGCTTTTTATATTATTCTTTCTTCGTGTATTTCATATTCCTCACCAGTTTTGACAAAAATCTAGAACTTTAAATTTTTCAATTTTCAAAAATGTTTCAAAAGACTAGAACTTTCGAATGAGTTTACCGATTTTGATGAATATTGCATCATTTTGAAGGGATTTTTGTTATTTATTTTTCCTTCGAATGATGTCAACAAAATTCAGAATACTTACATACTCGATTTTTTAACATTTTTTATCTTCCCAATTTTTTAAAAGAATTTGGGATACCTACTTTTCTCATGATTATGTCTAATTTTTTGGTCTCTACCAATGCCGACAAAATGACAGATGGATGACTTTTAAAAATTATCAGTTTTTCCATTTTTTTTAACGGTATAAGTTTTCACTAGATTCACCGATTTTGATGAATCTCACCTTATTTCTTGAAGAATTCGATTTTCTTTTTTCAAGAGTCTCCGTGAATTTTGTTTTTTTACGAATTTTGAGCATAAGTAGGTATGTATACCATATTACAAAAAAAAATACAGGTGGGTATAGTTATTTCACTGAAATATTCACGAAACAATTTCCATTCCACCCGTTGGAATTGCAAATATAAACAAATTACGTTGTACATTCTTTGTAAAAAACGAATTTCAATATTGAATAAACGAAATTAAACAAAGTCAGGCCCTTTCTTCTTTTTATCCTACCAATTTTGATAGAATCTACAATATTTTAATTCTTCTCTTCAACATTTTCAGTTGAACCAAATTTTCTCAAACGCTTTGATGCTATAATTGTTTGATAGGATTAACCGATTTCGATGAATTCGTGTGTTCTTGTATCCTTTTGAATGTCGACAAAATTCACAATATACGATTTTCTAATATTCAAATGTTCAACATTATTTCCAATTTCAGTTTTTTTCAAATGGACTGAGTGATTTTGATGAATCTTGCGTCATCCTGCTTACATGCAAGCCTAGTGTTTTTCTTCTTCTTCTTCTTCTTCAACCAACCCTTCTCCATCCACTCCTGGACATAGGCCTCCCCTTGCTGCCTCCATTCGAATCGGTTCAGCAGTGCCATCTGGTGCCAATTTTTTCCTGGTCTCTGATCCATCGTTTCTGTGTCAAGCCTAGTATTGGAGGCAAATACACTTGATGTTAACTCACTCACTCACTTAGATTCGACGCACAACCCAGATTTGGGGTCACGCTGAGCAAGCAGTTTTGTTGCTATGAACAGTCAAGTCCAGCAAGAATATGGGTCAGTAGTTGGCCAAGCCAACTACTCTCATCAAGTAAGAGGATACTGTAATCCTTCTCACACTCCTCACCCTCAAGTAGAGAACATGCCTGTCCTAGTGTTATGGTGGTAGAGAAAGATTGGAGTTCTCCTACTGTTCGGTCCAGCTACGACAGGTGTGGTGACTTGGGCCCAGTAGGTTTGGTGCCAGTCCATTCCTGGTTCCTTCTATAATTTAAAATATTGACTTTACTATGGTTTTATGAGTCTTCATGACCTACACAAAATACTTAAATTTCATCAAGTTATACAAGCCGGTTCAGAAGTTAGAGCTAAAAATTAAATCGATGAGTTCCCCTTTAGGGTTCTGTATCTCCGCCAGGAGGCTCTTTAGAAATTAAAAAAAATATGACAAACTGGGGTTATTTGACCTCCAATATACGCTTGAGCAAAACTCATCGAACAGTCTGGGAAGTATAGTATAAGTATACTAGAATGAACTTTCTATCACCTCTATTATGCCAAAATGTTGGTAGCCTCATTCCTTATCATGAATACCTTATATTGGGAAACCTGTACTTGATCCCAGAATTCCTCCCCTTTCTCTTTACGTTTTGCGGTATATGCGAGATCATGAATATCCTGTGAACCCCTCCAGTGTCCATTCTTTAACAATGACAACCCCTTCCATTCAAGCGCCATAAAAGATAATGACGGGAGTAAGCAGATCTACATACTTGAGATGGTAAAGAGAAGTCTCCTCTTACTTTTCAAAAAGGTTTGTATCTTGTTAATATGCCACTATACGCCTTTGATTGGTTCTTGATCATGCATCAATTAGCTAAAGTTTGAATAAATTTGCAGTTCATTCATCGGTAGTAATTACTATAATCCCAATCATGAAATAAGTTATATCAAAATATTTTGTCGCTCGTATAAAAACCGGTTTCTCGCGTGCGGCGCTAAGTAGTATGTAATTTGGAATATTCAGCGCTGTTGTAGATATCGATCAAATTTTTTTCGCAACAGTTCAACATGTCAGAAATAATGGAGCTATTGTCAGGTCAGGTGGATTGATTATTTTTGGGATGGAGGCTATCTGAAATGACACCAAAAAAGATCTTTTGTTTTATGCTACACAAAGCTATTGATACATTCATAGCAAATTAATCAATGTACATGATAGATGTTTCAAACTCATTTTTGGGTAGCTTAAAGTAAGGCTTCAACAAGAACAAAATAATATCCAACTTCTTTGATCCAAAACTCATGCTATTGCATGTCTTTTCCTTTGATTTAAATCTTAATAATTCAGACTTATTGGTTTCTTTTCTCTTTCGATAATTGAGCAATCACTGAGGAAATCTTAACGAAGCTGCGGCTATGATTGCATTGTCAGGATTTGAGAGATATTTTTCCCTTCCCCTGGAACTTTATTATTTCAAAATGTTATGTCTCTTAAACTTTGATGACCCTTTTTCACTTTCCCTACGCACGCTATGCAAAATAGCACTTGAATCCTTCATAGGCTTTACCTTTGAAAAGTTGCTCTCAGCGGACCTCACTCGTAAGAAATATATCCGGGAAAAAAAAATATATCCCAAAAATGAGTCTTCTCCTCTACTAATCAAGGTAGTTCAAACTCCACGCTGAAGCTGGAGGGAAGTATTCAAGTTTCCTTATGAGCAACCACCTTCTTATAATGGAACCTGACAACTAACATACATCAAAGTTGCAGAATATGTGGAACAGAGACCGAAACACACATGTAATCAAAGTTTGTATCTTTAACCCTCCTGGGACAAAACAAGAGACAAACTGATTTTGACAGATAAAGCCTTAGAGTTGTGTTCTGTAGCGAAAACACGCTGTTGTGACTAATAGGAACTCTTTTAACTATCTTTAATAACAAGTTCCTGTTGATGGCGACAGCCAAATTGGGGCTCTCAGAACATCCATTGAACCATGCAGGGTCAAGACACACTTTCATCTACAGGTCTTTTTTCATATTTTTATAATCAATTATCATACTCTTAGCTGCATCTCCATAATAATATTTTGAAACTTCGAATAGATCCCATTCTTTTTATGCAGTGTAGTTATTGCTTTCCCCAAGTATCACCTTCTAGTACGACCACGAGCCGAACATTTTGTTGGAATGCATCACCTGCGGATTGAGTCTTCCTCGATTCCGATTCCTTTTAGTAGCTAGAGCTTGGATTTGGGAACTCTTTGAATAGTACCTTTGCCTGGAGCGTTGTTCAAGTTATGTAGCAGCACTCAATCTTTTAGCTAAGGCAAAGAGTACTTTGCTCCACAGTTTCAACTGAGCTTGCAAACAGTTCAGGCGATACGCAGTCCTGTTTGCAATGCTTTCTACAAACCGATGCATTTGGTAAGTAGTTCAAGATCACTTCCAACGCTTTAATTGGTGTGGTCCTTACTCCGCCTATTATACTGATGCATCCTATCTTTTTGATCTCGTCCGGATGCCTATGGATGTATGATTTCCTAGTTGTGGGCCACGATACTATGGCTTGGTTGGTGATTTCAAAAGCTCTCGGAGATTGCTTTTCTGGAGCGTTTTCTCCATCCAAGACAGTTTCTGGTCAACGGTTACCATTTTTCTGTATTCTAGCAAAATCTCCAGCTTCAGTCCTGATCTGTAATTCCTGGTAAATAATCGGATTTTGATCTTTTCAGGGTTGATCCTCTTCAAGGGACCCCTATTCCTCTATTATTTTCAGGGATCTCCTGTATAATTATTTGAATATGATTCATAATCCATTAATGGAGCTCTGTATATTGTAGTGTTCGGACGAACCGATGATGAATCGTTGCATTATTGTTGCAAAAACTGTTGATCTCATCCAGTGAACCGGAGTTTTCGTCGGCAATATGGGGCAAAGTATGTGTGAATGGTCCTGGTTTAGGTTTATGTACAGTTGTATAGCCTGGGTGCTGTCGAATGGATCTTCACAGGCTACTGCATAATTAGAAGAAGGAAAATACATTCTGAAACTCACCAATTGTGCATCCAAACCAAAAAAAGTTGCTGATTGTCAGATAACGAGGTAAATAATTTGAAAATTGAACGCCATGATTGTTGACGATAAAAATGGAACTGTCAGTTGCTGCTGGTGTTGGTGCTGCCATCATGATAATTTCATCGCATGCACTCAAACGGGAAAAAAAGTGGTGGTAGGGACAGTTTCAGAGAAATGAGACAAGCCATGATGACAACTTCATGGCGGAATCACTCTTGAACGACTTTTGTTCGTTCTGTAATGTTTGTTTTCTAATTTACAAAGTGTGATTGCCAAGAAGATCTCTGTTTTTAGTCGCCCCTAAAATCTGCAAAAAAAAACGTGGCGCGAATTTTTAACTGATTCTAGTAAAGGCAATCAATCAATTTTAGAGTGTCAAGAAAATTTTCTTTACCAAACATTACAACAATTGGTGTCTCGCCGTAGTATTTTAGTGTATTATTGCAATAACCTGTAAAGCAAAAACCTATTTTTCTCGAAAACGGTTAGTTCTATCGGAACAAATTGGTAGTATCTTTTTTGTTAAAAATACGTCAGAGTATTTGAACAAATAGTTCTCGGCTCTGTAAAATGACATCTGTGAAAAATTTGGCCCAAAAGGTTTGGTGGCCAGTCCATTCCTGGTTTTTTCCACAATCTAAAATATTGACTTTACTATGGTTTTATGAGTATTTATGGCCTACACAACATACTGAAATTTCATCAAATTATACAAGCCGGTTCCAAAGTTAGAACTAAAACTAAAAAAACTAAAAATTAAATCGATGACTTCAGGGCTCTGTATCTCCGTTAGGATGCACTTTAGAAAAAAAAAATGTCTAGCTGGTGTTATTTTGACTTCCTCTATACACTTCCAAAATTATGCCTTATACTTACCGGACACCCTGTATAGCTGAAGAGAGTTGGAAATTATGAAAATTAAAAAAATTATGGTGAACATTTCTCCAAGCCTGCATTTTACTAATTTACTTTTTTTATTATTGTTATTTCACCACAACAGCATCAAATGATAATGTATTATGTAGTGTAATGCATGCAGACTTGAATTATACATTGTGACCCATTTGTTTTGGGAACACCCTGATAAAAAGTTTATTTCTTAACCGATTTGGTTCGTTTTTTTTTTGGATTGTAGAGCTCGAAAAATTGTATATTCTTGGCAAAAATTGACCTTCGCCATTTTGACTTCAAGGCCTACTGTTAGTTTTTAAGAGCAAAATTTCAGAAAACCATATTAGCGATTTTTTTAGAAAAAATCTGTGTGCGCCACTGGATTCAGCATCCTTTAAAACGGGTCTATACAAATTTTCAACCGAAAATATCAAGTTGAAAAAAATTAAAAATTCGCACTTTAACAATCTTTGATTCTATCAAAACAAATAAAAATGACATAAAACTAAAAATTTGTAACTTCTACCAAACCACCATCAACTTCAATGCATTTATCATTTCTTTTGATAGAATCAAAGATTGTTAAAGTGCGAATTTTTAATTTTTTTCAACTTGATATTTTCGGTTGAAAATTTGTATAGACCCGTTTTAAAGGATGCTGAATCCAGTGGCGCACACAGATTTTTTCTAAAAAAATCGCTAATATGGTTTCCTGAAATTTTGCTCTTAAAAACTAACATAGTAGGCCTTGAAGTCAAAATGGCGAAGGTCACTTTTTGCCAAGAATATACAATTTTTCAAGCTCTACAATCCAAAAAAAAAACGAACCAAATCGGTTAAGAAATAAACTTTTTATCAGGGTGTTCCCAAAACAAATGGGTCACACTGTATAAAAAAAATGCTCTGTTTTATTCATATAAATCCAAATTTTGTTCAGTTAGTTCGGACTTAGGGTTAGGACAAAATTTGGAGCAAGTTTTTCATTCATTATTCACGTTCCATTTTATGTTTTCACATTTTCTGGGACGCCCTGTGATAAAAATGAAAAGTATTGATTTTGCATCAGGAGACCATTATTGGCAGTAATGCAATTATAGCGATTATTGATATCGAAAATAAAAATAATATTTTTTCTATTAAAAAGGACCAGTGAAATTCGCCAAATAGCCCGAGAAAAAAATATGCACAGCTAAATGGGTATAACTGAACTTCTTTCATGCGCTGCGCTCAGAAAGTACGAGAAACAAAACCTAATTTTCCAATATAAAAACTGGACCAAGATCAGAAATGGAAAGGAGAAAGTGGGGGAGATATTTAGAGTTGCAGGACGGATTAAATGATCTTATTTTCTAACTAGTTATCGAACTTCTAACTTCGCATAAAATAGAGACAACTCAAATGCAACAGAACAATAATAATCCAGAGCTGTGCAGTAAAAATCCCATAAACCTCGAGTTCCAAATCACAATTACCAAGTGTAACTTCCCAACCGAATAATAACACCATCACTAAGTACAACCGGTATATACTTCCAAGGACTATTCCTGCTAAAACGCATTAACACAGACAGCTGTGTTCATTACTCTTTGCGATGACAAGAGAGCTTGAATGCAACTGCATCGAGTGATACTGGTAATCAATCTCTCTATTTTATTAATGATTACACTATATCGCTTCTATTCACGGGTCTGATTTCAGGATAAATGTTCTCAGTCAGAATATGCAATTCCAAGAATAATCTTGTTGATTGAAATTATAGCCACAGTCTGATATGATTACTTGGTTGTGCAACTGATTAGAAAAGCGAATGTTTGTTTTGTGGTGATGAAGGAAAAGAATCTTGTTGATTGTCAAGAGGAAATTAATGGAGGGACTATGAAGTGTTATTATTGATTAGGTATTCATCTTTATTTCCAATTATGGAATAATAGATCCATCTCAAAGTCCGGGAGGTACCCTAAAATTATAGTTTTTGTTATGAAAAAAAAATGTCAGTTGGCCGTGTAGAAGGCTATTTAAGTTGTGAAAATGTTTGGGTTATTTTAGTAAAGCAGAAAATCTGTACAACATAGTTTATTCATTAGGTGTCAATTAGAGAAAAGTATCAGCTGCATAGCATTTGTGGCAAAAGTTGTCAGCTGGCCATGTCAATGTGTGAGGAAACATGGCCAGCTGAGAACTTTTCTAGTTGTCCTATGCAGCTGACAATTTTTTTTCAATCAAAGTATCAAGTCGGTAGTTAACTTTTTCCTGAACCACTTTTTCTTGATTGCGTTGACCGTCGATTATGTGGAAAGCTGGAGAATGCACAGCTTCTTTCATGATTCTTGACGATCATTGCATATTATTTTTTCTTATTGATGATCGATGATTATCTAACATCTTTTAAAGAATCATGTGGGTTGGTGTTCTCTGAATTAAATACGCATCCTTTTTTCCATATCAATTAAGTGAAAAAGCAAAAGACCGAATCTGCTGTTTGTTGTTGAAACAACGTATGTTTACGAATTACACTTTATCCAAATACAGGAGTTCAGATGTTTATTTTGAGAGTACAAGCATTTTACGTGTCACAGTATTTGTATTCTAGTAACAGAATTATCTCGGAATTACTCAATTGTGTGCTTCGATACGCTACTGCAGAAACTTCTTTTGTTAAGTTCCTGTATTGGACAGATCAGAAATCTATACGTTGAGAGCATCCATGCACCTGTCGTCATTAGCTGCTAATTCATAAGTCATATTATACTTAACTCATCACTGTTCAACCAACTGTCTGATGAATTGAAAATTTGTACAAGTCTCCACAGCTTTAAAACTATTTCAAGACAACATGTTATGTTCCATATATTATGATTTTGTGTGAATTTTTGTATTCTTATTCTATTTACTGCTTTTTATGTTTTTACATTGTGTGTATTGAGTTTTTTCGTGAGCAAAAATTTTTTTTTTCAATGATTCACTTTTCTATTTATACTATTTACTGATACTGATATCCATTTTTGTAACACTTTGTAACCATGTGCTAAATAAAGATATATTATTATCATTATTATTATTATTATTATTATTATTAATAATAATGTTATTATTATTATTACTATTATTATCAGAGTTCCAGTGCATTCAGGTTATGATTAATCTGTAGTTATGTGGGCGTACATGATTTATCCAACTTTATTTGGTAAATTTCTCACAAAATTTTGAAAATTTAAAAATACTGACAAACTACGGATGTAGATGGTCAAATTGATTCAGAGATGTGTTAATGTGTTCAGCTCACACCATATTTATACACTCATAAATAATCTTTAACCGGACTGCAACAAACAAAACACATCGACTCTCCCTTTTTCAATATAATTCGGGCTATAATAATCAAGCCAGTTTTATGTTATTCCACTGTCGCCTGTCATTAGCTTTGATTAGTTTTCCCCGATAAATTGACGACCTCTTTTGTTTGTTGTGTGATCTTAATTAAGGTATAGATAGAACTGGATTAACTGAATGGATGTTTTATTGGAAATAAACATGCTTTTTACTGCATGGTTATTGGAAAGGGATCGATCTAGTTCCCAAAACCCCAGGGAAGTCTTATTACAGACAGATGGTTAACGTTCTGTTGATACAGTTGTACGTTTATAGTGTAATTTAATTTAATCAACGAAGCTTGATGGTTTTGTACAACATTACAAAATCGATTGTCAACGAATGATGTCATTTATAATCAACCCCTAAAGACTCCCTATATTGTCTAAACTGCAGGTTGAATGAAAAAATTCCGCACAAGACTCAGCAGGGGTTCCCAGAAATATATTCTGGCTTATAACGAATCGTAACATGTTTCTAAGATTTGTTACTGTTTTAGCAAAAGTTGGATCTTCCAGCAGAGAAAAGACTGGAGCGAGAACGCACACATAGGGCTAGGTTTGATAAATTGCAGCTTAACTGTAAAATATGTACTGTGTGTTTCTTAATATTTCATAAACTTACATTGGAATAGAAGTTTTGGAATCAGCAGGGATAGTTCGGAAAAGTTTCGAAACTTTGTGAACAAATTGACACTATTTGACTATATTGTTACAAGAGGAATTGGTGAAAAATCAAAAATAAAATATATGATACAGAGTGTATTAGAGTTGGAGTTTTCCTTTTAACATGAGACAAGACTTGATAAGAGAAGCGAATGAATATTATTTTCTCGAAAAACCAAAGAGAAAGGACATGTGGCTTGATAAAGTTCCTAATCCGAAGAAAAAGCTAAAATTCTAAAAAAAAGTGTAGTAAGGTAAGTTTCAAAGATAAGTGAAATGCAAAATCATCATCATAAAGTTAAGCCTAGAGAAAAATTTAAAAAAAAAGTATATACAAAAAGAAAAAAGAATGAGAGATTTGATTCTTGTATCAAGTTCTGTCTCATTTTCATGTTACAAGGAAAACCCCAACTTAAAAAACACCCTGTACTTACCTATGTATATCTTGATAAGAAATAACGAAATTTGATTGAAGCACACAAGAATTCATCACATCAAAATCCATGAAAATAACTCGAGGCAATTCTACTTTTTTTCTGCAGGAATATAATCTTGACAAAGACGATACTAATATAAAAACATTTGAATCATCTGGTCTGGCTACAACGGAACAACTTGATCAACACCTTTTATTTCCAACACTGTAGAATGTACTCGATCTATTGATGTGAGAAATGGTGTTGTATCTAGCTCTTCTGTTCAATAATCAACATCTGGAGTCCGGAGACCAAAGTTTGGACACTTCAATATATTAACAAGATATTGAATTGCTGTTCCTTCTGTAGTAGAAATTATTTGATTGCAAAGTGAATGGAGAATGATCATTTTGCTATTTTTCTCTTTGGCTTATCTGTTATGATTCTGACCATTGCAATTTTATCGAGAAAAAGATTGAATGGATTCTGCTTTCTTCAATATAATACGAATAAAACATTTTGAACATGATCTCTTTTTGCGACAGTCAAAGCTATCAGTAGTTTGAATTGTAGCTGCTTAGCTATCGGCAAATTTGTTTAGATTCCCTATAGCCAAAAGGGCTTGGTCATGGTAAATGATTTCGAGTTACACAACTAATAGTTTATTATTGAGTACAACCGCTCAACCAAAAGGCTCATCAAATCAGTTATGGTTCCTCAGATCGTTCCCACAATTACTTGGATAACTGTGGCAATTCTAGAGCTAAAATATGTAAATAGAGGTCCGACCAGAGATGGAAGGAGTGCTTTAATTAGATCAAAACCAATCGGTGTCAGCTTGCTGTCATCGTAAAATTTGATGACTGAATAACTTTACGCTGATCGCAAGGTCTTTGCACCGGCGACGCATCTTCCAAATGTCTGCCTCATCAACTGTCGATGGTAGGTTCTGTCCACCATGGTTGTCACGAGTAACGGGAAATCAGGGTTCGATTCCGTAGAGGGAGCCTGAGAAATGGCTACCACATCCAAGGAAGGCAGCAGGAGCACAAATTACCCACTCTCAGCACGGGGAGGTAGTGACGAAAAATAACGATCTCGCCTTTATCAAAAGTGGTACGACAAAAACTTTGTACAGACCTCAGCGAAAAAACCGATTACACCATATGGCATGGTGTCAGATCGGTCCTTCGACTGGAGCCACATCTCTAATGCTCTAGGGTGATGTAGCTGGGCCTAACAGTAAGGAAACTTGGTATTGGTAACTACAGACCTCAGTCTGTTATCGTCTATGGTACATCCAGTCTATCTCCACCACCATAACGCAAGGACGAGCATGTTACTTGACGTTGAGAAACGTGAAAGGAGTTACACTACTCTCTCAAGCATCTTTCGCATTAGTGATTTGGTCGAGTGGCCAGTAATTTTGTGGATATAGTTATAGTTTCGCACATGTTTGTTATAAATTACTCGCCACCTGACCAAATTACTGGCCCATTGCGAATGCTGCTTTAGGGAGAGTAGTTGGCTAGGCAATAGATGTATCTGCGTCCAAGAATAATAATATGACAATATTCTCAATATCTCTTGATTCTGCCCATGTCTCAGATACATAATATATAAAATGTGTGCAGCAATGTCCATGTGAGGAGAAAATCTAGTTTCTGCATCTTTGAACGTTTAAAAAGTATGTCGTGAGGTGGTGTTTTTCCCATATTTATATTCATTTGTGAGTTCTTGAGTGAAAAATTGATTCACTTCAACTTCACTTGGCCATAAACTGAGAGTCAGAGCTGCTTCTCGCCAACCATCTCTGTGAAAGACCAAGTAGTTTGGATTTAGCTTTTTCACTTGGACCTCAGAAAAGTAGATTCAACAAAATTAACAAGTCTCTCCTCAGTTGTGTCAGGAGGTAGTTTATAAACATGCAGAAAAACAAGGCCAAGAGGTTTTCCCCAAGGACAGAACATTCTGAGATCTGGATCCCACAATTGTATTATTTTTTTTAACAATAATTTTTCTTGTAGGTATTTGTGAATATTTCATCATCATTTCTGTGTACATTCGGTTGATTATTTTGTATTGAGTTCCCTAATTGATTGACGTCTTCATTATAGCATCGAATGAATGCCTGCCACCTGCATTGTGGGAAAGTGCCCCGTGTCCTTCAGAAGGAATCACTAGAGCAGATTTTGTAAAATTCATTTTCATGATCAGGTACTCTCAAAGATTTCGTTCACCTTTTATTGATCGTATGAAAGTTTCAAGAAATATAATAATAAATTCATTTAGTCAATCAAATGGGGGTTCATAGTCCTTGATACAGCGTGCAAAAAAAAGTTGATCACCATCAAGCTGTGAGTTCGTGTATAGCTTATCCGTGACGAGAAAAACAGCCTCTCTACGTGGAAAAACTTTATTCGCGGAACGTTTTTCTTTGGTACCTCGGTAAATATTTTTATGTAATGATTTTAGGCTATGTGATGAGCAGCAAAGCTGATACTTCCAGGAATGCTAAACTAGGTGTAGCCATGAGTCAGTATAACACTATCCGACAAAAATATCAGATACTTCCACTTTGTCCGACACCCTGAAAATTAATAAGTTTGGGTTGTCGGACAAAGTGGAAGTCCTATCTATTATTTTTGTCCATAATATAAAAAAGCCATATAAATTGGTCCTGTTTTTATCATTATATTCTTTACTGAAACAACCAAAAATACAACTTTTGGAAAAATCGCCCTGTATGTACCAGATACAATTTAGTTTAAATGGGCAAAGAACTGCAATTTTGTAGGCTGTACTCAAAACCGATTTTGCTTTAACAAAATTTGATATGAAATAAGTCTGTGAATACAATTTCAGAATCATGAAAACTATTCTGAACAATCCTACGCATAGATATTCGTTAAATTTTATATTTTGAAACGGGATTTTGTTGAGCATCAAGCTGTGCAACCTTCATTATAAGTGGCTCTATGAAAAATGGTCCAACAGTATCATTCCAAATCCATCTTTATTCTCAGCTTCAAAATCTATCATCTCCTCATTCTCCATTAGCCAATTTTTATTCAAAAATTCGCATATAAGCCACCTTTCAGATCGAACTTTTACCATTAATACTTCCCGCTTTTGCTGAGTAACATTTCGGCAGACAGAACCATCAATCGATCGATTCTCTTTTGTACCGCTAAATGGAAGGAAATTAACACGCTGCCGGTGACAAATCGATCTGTCAAAAATGACATCCAATGAAACGGCGATCTGGCTCTACGCCATTTGGTAAAGCTAGCAGGAAATATGCGGAATCGTAGAGTCATCCAGTTTTACATTGCAATCACGAATAATACACGTTGGTTGACAAAAAAAGGAGTTATGTTTAATTTTAGTACTTCAGCTGTTGTGGGTTTGGAATCGAATGCTGATGGAAAAGATTTGTTTTTTGGCAATCATTCAACTCGTCATTCACGAGAATTTTTCAAGAGCACAGTTGGTTTTGACCATAGTAATTATTAGTCGAGAGCTGAACGAATGTGACACTCTTTCATTATTTTTTTTAACTGAAGAATTGTAATGATTGTAAAGGTAACATCGACTAGCGTACGTGACGTATATCCTCCTGATATACAGGGTGCCACAGATTCGAGTGCCTGCATGCATGGGGATCTCAGTCATTATATGAGATACAGGGTCGGTTGAATGGTTGCAAAGTTGCGCATTCTTTTGCTCAACAAAATGAAATTTAAAAAATTCCGACTATTTCCGAAGATATTCGAAAAAAAACGAAATTTCGCAAAAACGTTATTAAAATTTCCTGAGTTTATTTGAGAAGATATTGTGAAATTAATAACACTTTCTCATTGCCACTTTTTCTCTACAACAAGATGGCGTTATCAAATTGAAAATCTGACGTTTTGTCTTTGGGCGGCCATCATCAAGTTAATTTTTTTAAATACGGACCTGGATTTTTTATTTTATTTTCGATTATTTTTTGACGTCCTTAATGTATTGAGGTATCGCAAACGTCTCATTTGAAAAATAATACAAGAGAAAATCAGTTAGGCAACTCTTTTCTCCCTAACTCATAGTTTGGTTCATGAATCCATCTTTATTCGACACGTTATTCTTATGAGAAAACCTGCACAACTAAATAAGCCTAATTGACCGAACCAAAATCGAACATCCAATAACGATACATTTGATAAAATCAAATTGAATCCACAAATGACATGGAAAAAAAAAATCAAATAAAAAACTGAATCAATGTCTGCCAGTGTTCAAGAATATTGCCATTTTAACAAAATATTGAAAATAACAGAAATAGGTGAAAAAAAATTGAAAATATTGAGTTTGCTAAGGCAACCAGTTGCTCTACACCCTCATCTAATTACCTCAATGCCTCAAGGACGTCAAAAGATAACTAAAAATAAGATAAAAAATCCAGGTCCGTATTCAAAAAAATGACATGATGGCCGGTCAAAGACGAAACGTCAGATTCTCAATTTGATACCGCCATCTTTTAGAGGCGAAAAAGTGGCAATGAGAAAGTGTAATTTCTACAATATCTTCTCAAATAAATTCAGGAAATAATAATAACGTTTTTGCAAAATTTCTTTTTTTTCGCATATCTCCATAAGTAGTCGGAATTTTTCAAATTTCCAAACGGCATTCAGTTGAGCATAAAAATGCGCAACTTTGCATCCATTTAACCGACCCTGTATCTCTTATAATAAGTGAGATCCCCATGCATGCACTTGAATCTGTGGCACCCTGTATATACTTTCAACATTATGGAATGTGAAATTCACCTTTCAATATCTTTGGGAAAATTAAACCAGACATTAAAAAAAACACCAATAATCGCAATAATCAATAGAAAAACGTTCTTTTAATCAACTTGCAGTTTAACAATGTCGATATTTGTCAAACGCTCTTGTCATTAATGAGTTAGATACACCTCATTTTGCGCATGCTTCATGATATTTGAAACTCAAGTTGTCGCTACTAGTTGTTTCGTCTACTCTGACGAATGAGTGGGCTGATACAAAATACGCAAAAATAACCGTGACGAGAGGTTTTACAAATGAATAAAATTATAGTAGTGGGTTATCAAATCATTGATATAACCAGATACAAAATAGTTATTTTCCTAACAAGTTCGCAAAGTGATGCTTTGCCGCACGCAAAAGCAGTTAGACGAACGACGCGAAGCGGAGTTCGGATTTGCTTTGAAGGCGGGAAAGACACTTTGCGAACGTTTTAGGAACAATATTTTTTCTACGAGCGTTCACAGATTAGACACGAAAAACTTTAGATAATATATTATTTGAACGCACATAAAAACATAGAACAAATTGAGAATAATGATTATTTATGGTTAACAATATTAATATTGAAAGAACAGTTTGTATTGGCAGCTGGAAATTGGATATTATGGATATAACCATAATTGTTTTATTTTATATTTGAAATGCAAGGGCATGTCCGATCACTGTTCATACAATTTCCTATTTTGTCGCCTTTTCCCCTGCTATTGGCAACACTGTTTCAATTTGACATGACACTCTAGTCAGCTGCGTCAATCGCTTAAGATCAGTCAGTCTTCGTTTAATCGTTAATACTTTTATAAATATGATTGTCCGTTTGTATACATGATGATCAGGTTTTTTTTATGCCAATATTCAGCTCAAATTCTTAGAAAATTTTCGATACACATAGCAATTTGCACCAAAATCAAACAAGAACAACTCACAAATGCCGATTGAAAGTAGTCATCATCAATGTTTGTTTACGTAACTGGCGAATGCGTTTTTAACGCAAAAAAAGAATTATGTGTTTCATTTTGATCTTGACTAAAAAGGGAAAAGTAACAAGAACATTATTTTGTGCATAATAAAGTGCATTATCTACAGTTTGGTTGGTATGGAAACAAAGTTTGAAACAACAAATTAGTAGGTAGTTATTTGAGTGGACATTTGAGTGCGGGAATAGTATATTGTGCAACAAGCATGGAATGATACCCATTTCCCACGAGTATGAAGGTTTGTAGCATGAGCCGAGGGCGAGTGCAGCAATTCATACGAGTAGGAAATGGTCATTCCATGCGGGAAATTTTTCCCGCACTAGTGCGGGAAAAGGTTACTTTACACACGCAAATGAGTGTGCGAAGTGGTTACTTTGCGCACGCTCGTAGAAGAACGATATTTTGGAATTATTATCTGGCACCAAGGGAAAAAAGACCAATGTCGATTTTGGTCAGGTAGGTATTGAAATATGAACAGAAATCGGTTGAATGAAAAAAATAAATTAGAATTTCAATTTGATGGAGTGTTTTGAAATGCTCACGATGCAAATATTGAATAGAGCTTGATCAATTATCATCATGATATTATGTTCAAAATTGTGAACAGTTCATTGTCTAAGTATGTCTTTTACTAATATATGATTACCTGCTCGTTTTCACGCTCTTCGTAAAAATGTAAATATTCGTATACTATATGAGTAAAAAAAATTTCGTACTCAGCGCAGTACCAAATTGTACCGTATTTTGTAATATGAATTTCCGGCGAATCGATGGAGATCCGAAGTTTACAGATGAGCGGCGAATAGAACGGAACTTTCTCGGCATAGAACTCTCTTTCAACCTTTATTTTTGATGTTCTATGAAAGTTGACCACGAGCCGCCACTAAATGATCTGGCAGGTTCTTCTCCGTGAATATTTAGGATACCATCTACCATTGGTTACCCTGAATATACCGGAAACTACCCAATATGAGGGCGTTGAAAGAGATTTTCAAATCATGGACTATTCTGAGATATCCCGAGTTGGAGGTTGGAGTTGATTTTATGACTCCGATATTCATTGTTCATAGCTCATCTAGACTAGATGCTCGTGGTGTTCCACTAATGTCTTCAAGCAGTCGTGAGGAGCAGGAGCAGCTCTGGAACAATACCACGCAATAATTTCTTGAGAGTGGTATGAACCATAGAACATTTTACATTTCTTCAGGTTGCACTTAAACTACTTCAAGATAGTCTTCAAATGCAAAGAGGTTCACCATAAAATTAAACAGAGCATTAACAAAGTGAGGCGAGTATCAACGCTCCCGAGGGATGAAGGGGAACACTGACTGACTCACCAAAATGAGTTCATCAAGAAATCTGATAGAACTTGAAGTTGAAGCACTACTAGGTATTGAGCAATATGAGTAGACGAGGCAATGGAAATGGCTCTAAACGGCCCTTTGAAAAAACGGCTCAGGTATACGAATAGGGCCTGAGGCAGGCCTTACAAATGAGCTCCTAAACTTGAGCAAAAAAATTCCTCCAACAATGTTCCACTGACCAGAAAATTTGCCTGCACAGTGTTAGCGTAGAAGGAGACTTCATCTGTAGATGGTGTATAGACGATGAAAAGACCATGGATGTCGAGCTTCTGGCAATATTTGAATGAGGTAATTGGGTTCAGTCACTACACTTCGGAAACTGGGAGTGACTCACGCAAAACTTTCGCGAAAGCATCGGGTCTTCAGTTAATTTATCTTCACATAATTTTTGTATGCGAAGGCATGAATTGGCTCCACTCATACTCAACAATCAATCAAAAATTCACTTGTCTAGCAAGATAAAGTTCTTACAACCATGTCAATACAGGTAGATATTATAATTTTTATCGTGATGATGTTGAGGTTCAAAGATTGACTTTTCCAGGTAAAAATCCAAATCCCCAATATCAAAGTGTTGACACAATCACCAACTTGTTTTTTTAGAGTGAACAAATATTCATATCGCAATCGCTTTTGTTTCATGTGATACAAATATTTCTCGACAAACAAATATAAATTTCACAAATACTTGGATTAATTTCTTTAGGATAACACACGAGTCCTGAATAAGTGAACAACCCAAAACCAAACATGTGCACGGTATAAATACTCCTTTTAACATATTTATGTCACTCTTATTATCAAATCATCAATCGAGACACAATGAAGTGTACTTTGCTGGGATTAATGTTAGTCTCTGTAGTTCTGGTATCTCACGTACCTCACATTGATGCAGACCCGTGTCCCCCACCAACAGAATGCTTTTGGTGCTTTGAAGAAACCGACTGTGGCCAGGGATATACATTTATACCCGACCCTTGTGATTGTTGCCTCAATCAATGTGTACCGAATTGACCAGAGGTGAGTTTTGAATAGTTCTGTAGGTAACTTAGTGGATACCACGGTGGAGATACCACACACATACAATTTGCATTTTTGATAAATCTTCTTTTCATCATTCCAATTATAATTATTATTGAGGATTGCTTAAATATTCGATTATTTCTATCATAGAGAGTTTGGGTAAACTTCTCGTACCGTCATCATCAATGTATCACTTTTATAACAAAGCATATTTGGAAAAAAATATCTGTATGAATAGATACTATCTAAATTCTTCTGTCCGTAAGTTTTCATTCCCGTTCTTAACACTTTTTAATGTCATTTTTATAATAAATCAGAAACATTTTCCCTGTATTATCATATTATTAATTTTCAGGAAACTAATTGATGCCTAATCATGCAAGTACCAACCGGAACTATCCACAATGATCATTTGATTTGATTATTTAGTGTATTAAAAATATTTTGAGCAATATACTTCCCAGATTTATCCCAAAAAAAATCTAGTTATCACAATCAATTTATCTTGTCAATTGGGCTTTAAGTGATGATGTTCAATGCTCAGGGTTGATTATAAAGTCGTGACACATCAAAGTTAGTTTTTTCAAATATAACCCCCTTTATATTATATGATATTTTAATTCTCTCAAATTGTGAGCAAACAATGAAAAACACAAAATGTACCTAAATTCAACGGTTTCCGAGTTATCTAATTATGGTTTTAGACAAGAATCATTCAATTTTAGCCGATTTATTATCATAAAAAAAAATAAAAAAAAAATAACTAAAAATAGACACCAAAATGTCGGAGAGATATTTCTCGAAACGATTTTGCGATTGAACTACGAAATTTTGGCTCCATCAAGTTTCCCCCTCGATATCGTGGAATGCGGGTTTCAAGTAGTATACAGGGATGATGCACGCATTTTGCACAATTTTGCACACATGTTTTCAAATTTTGCACACCTTTTTCACTTGACGGTTCCCCCCCGACATCACCCAGAATCATTTTTTTCAATGTAGATCTTTTCTCTGAATTTTGCACAATTTTGCACCATGCTTTCGAATTTTGCACACCATCCCTTATCCTTCCATGACCTTATTAAAATGTCAAGTTTTCCTTCCAAGATCACCCACAATCATTTATTCTTATGTAGATCTCTTCTCTGAATTTTGCATAATTTTGCACCCACATTTTAAAATTTTGCACACTCTCCCACATCTCCTTGTCAAGTTCTCCTCCGACATCATCCAAATTTATTTTATTCTCTGAACTTTGCACCAAGACTAAATAATTGAGATGAGTCTTCGTCTGACTCATTTACATGTTTATAAATTTCTTCTCTGAATTTTGCACATTTTCCTATACAGGGTGGGGCACGAAAATCTTGAAACTGTTTTCTCAGTCTGACCATGACCAATCCATATACGTTTCGTCCTACCAGGACTCATCAGTATGGCTATGGGACTAAGTCAGACTGAAGAGAACAGTTTCAAGCGAGTTCACGTCGAGCTGACAAGAAAATGAAATGTGAAAAGTTGAGTACATAACGCCATCTCTCGGCAGAATTTACATTGGGTCTTATTCCTATTGACAACAATTTGGTACCTCTTCAAAAATGGGCCGATTCGAAAAACATTTTTTTTTTGTCTACGTATAATAATAGTAGTCAGAGAATTTTGACATATTATATTTCCGCGGCCCCAAAAATGTGGAAAATTATTAGGCATTTCTCAAATTTCAAAATAAATAACGTTTTTAAACGATAAATGTGTAATAAAATGTTATACAGGATGTTCAACAAGTCAGGTCAAATATTAGAAAAAAAACAAATTTTCTAATCAGAGATGTTGCAAAAACTTTTTGTCATCACTTTAGGTATAATACGAACAATTATAAGAAAATAATGTAATAATAAATAGTAATATCAAAATGTTTTGAGCCAAAGTATTAAGCCCAATTTCATCATTATGTATCATTAGTTTTTTTCATCATTTTTGAACGCTTGGTACAACAAAACTAGCCGAATGTACTGGGTGTGTCAACGATAAAGTGAAGTAGGTTTCTGCGTATCTGATAATAATTATCTCAAGAATTATTTATTGGTGGATATCAAAATTATATGTGTCACAGGGTAAAGAAGTGAAAACCGTATTCTCTGAAAATATTCAGGAGTATACAGTGTGTCATATAAGTGTGGCGTGAAAAGTATGATTTTTTTAAGCGGAACTATTCGATACTAACTGTGAGATATTCGCCATACGTTATACAGGGTATTTATCGTAATACCTAATCCAATCTTTCCGATTTCAAAACAGAAAATCTCATTTTTTTTTCAAATGGCACACCCTCATATTCTCATTACATTGAATCCATGATTCAAAGGCTGATTTTTGTAAAGTATGTCCTATACCTATCTCCAATAGTTATCAGGAAATTTCAATTTTTCTAAATCGCTTTCTTGTGTTTTGTGATAAAACTAAGTGCGCCTAGTTTCAAGTCTTGATTCAGAACTTAAACCAATATTTATGTATTCGATTGATATCACGTCTTGATAAATATTCAAATAAAAGGCCTCTTTGTTCAATACACATATTCCATTTTTGAAGTTTAAGTCTGACTTTTGATAATATTGTATCGACAATTCTGCCCAACTATGGAGAAAGGCAGTAGTGGTTACCAGCAAAATAACCGAAATGCATTTTTTAATTCAGTTGGATACCTTACGTCATTTTGCATCTAAAGTCAACGCAAGTAAGCAGTTATTCCTTCTAGATTTTGTAGAAATGCGATTTAACATTTACTGCTTTAATAAGAACTAGGGGTTTACAATATGATGAGAGTCAAGGAATAATAAAGGCAATAATGGATTAAAATTCTAAGTAAACGACCAAAAGTCATCCTTGGTAAAAGTCTTGACTTGGTCTAAAAATTAGAATAACACAAAAAAAACTTGAGATATACAAAGAGACAAAAAATTGAGAAAATGTGAAAATTACTTAGGAGAAACTGCTGATAATTATTGATATTTTTTTAAATTTTGAACCGAAAACGATAAAGAAGCAGAAGAGAAAAGATAAGTATAATACAGGGCCGGTCAGAAAATACCAGATTGTTATTTTGTGAAAGGTAAAGTATCTTGAGAATCCAAAATGTTATCCCGAAATCTTTGTTTATTTTGGAAACTCAATTTTTCATAAGAGACTATGAGATGTAGAATTATTCAATTTTGGGGGTATAGAAAACGCTGGTTAAAATATTCATAATCATTTTTCACGATTATCTACAGGTTCAGGGTCTTCACAAATTATCAAAAAAAAAATATATTTTTTTTTTAAAAAACTCGGGATTCTAGGCAAAAAACTTTTTTTGATTGATACTACATTGATAGTTTATTTCGATAAAGTAATTCTGAAATGTGAATAACTGAAAACTATCAGTATGACAATGTAGTGCCAATCGAAAAAAAATTGTAAAGAATTGATATCCAGAATAAAACATGGGGCATTCCATTTGCAAAACCGAGTTTTGTATGAAAATCTTAAGTTTTTTTTTCATAATTTGTCAAGACCTTGTGGATTATTGTGAAAAATTATCAAGATTATTTGAATGACCAGCATTTTTATAGGCTAGTACCCTCAAAATGTCATTGTTTTACGTATAATAGTCTCTGAGATACAAAGCCTCAAAGTACCTTCTTCAACTGTCAAATTTTGTCTTAAAATGCAAATATCTCCAAAATGGTCAAAGATGGCTATGGGAATTATTTGATAAACTAACCTTTATTTTCAAAAAGCAATCTAATTGTGGAATAAAAAATAAGTGTTGTCATTCAAAATAAGGAAGTTGGTAGCAACTTCCGGCATAACCGGAAGAGATAGAAAACTGTCAAGATTTAAAAAAAGAAGTTCATGGTCAAGAACTTTTATGTTATTATAAGCGTATCATGATAACTTTCACATATTAGGCTAGATGTCATTTTGAAAGAAGACCCTGTACTTGCTAAAAGGTACGAAGAAAACTCTACCTTATACCTTTAAGCTCAAAATAATGTCGATTTACCGCAATTCATCTCAATCCAAAATTGCACCGTTTCGGAAATACACCGTCCTGCTTCAAAACTATATTTCCACACTTTGAGCTGTTCTTCCTGTTTAGTATGCTCCACATGGTCTTGGCCTTATTCTTGGAATTCAGTATCATGTTGTCATTTCTGGCTTTCTTGAAATTACTGACATACTTGTTAAATTGTCCTTTCTCAGTTTTATATCTCTGCATGATGAATTCAGAATTTGTCTGCTTCGTCAGGTAATACCAATCCCTGATGGATTCAGACCATACTCTAATCTCAGGACTGATCCACGTAATTGTATATGTTTCGGTTTTTTAACAACTTTTTTACTTTTTATTTTGTATAACTAATTGTTTAAGCTACTTTACTGTATTGTTTTACTGAAATTTCATTGTTCTAAATTTTTCTTTTATTTTTTCACAATTTGTAATACTTGACGATTGTTTTGTTTCAATGAAACTTATGACAATAAAGGAATTATTATCATTATTATTATTATTTCCGAAATACAGCGTGTAAAAGCAAATATCACCAATTATTCGGTGTGGCATGGAACTCTTTAAATGGAAATAATGTCAAGAACGGGTCACTTGAGCAAACTTTGACTAGAGTACCTTTTCAGCATTAAATTGCCTGGAAAATCTTTTTCTTGAGAGAAAAAAAAAAGAAAAACACTGATGACCATTTTAAACATCAAAATTTGCAGTGTGGAGCGCCCTCTAGCGGCCACAGTAGAACGAACTTTATAATCGAATTTTTCATACCACAAAATCCCCGTGAACCAATTTTCAGAGCAATTTGTGAAAGTGTCCAAAATAATGATAAAAATCGATTTTTAATTTTTATATTGACCATCCTGTATCTCGGAAACGGTGCAATTTTGGACAAAGATCAATTGCGGTGAGTCGACATATTTCGACCTCAGGGCCTCAGGAGTATGGGAGAGTTTTTTCTGCACCTTTTGTTGGAGAACAAAAAAGTTTTATACTACCTTACACATAGAATCCAGAAACAAAATCTAATAAAGGGTTCTCCATTAAAAAAAAACATAGTTTTACACACCACATTTTTGCGACACTTCAAAATATTTTCGGGGTTTGGGCTTTTTCGGGGGCTTTTGACTCCTTTACCCTGTGGCAAACAAATCATTATCAGTACCCAAAAACTTACTCTACTCTAACGTTTGGATACCCTGTATAGTTCGGAGCATACCTGGAGAAGAAATGACGAAAGGTTTTTGCAAAATCTTCACTAGAATGTATACAAGATAACATTACTCAGGCTATGTGTGAGACTTATAAAGTGTATATCAGCTAAATGGAATAGATTCAATAACAAATAAATGAGCCTTATTCAAAAAAACGCTCGGATATAATCTCGACTTTCTTATTTTATATACGACACCCTGTATATTATTCAAAAATCTGAATTATTCGATTGAAGAAATTCGCTTGAATAGGTACAGATTTCTTATTTAGATCTTGATAATGAGAATGTAAGCAAAAACCATTTCAAAAGTTTCTTTTTACTTATATGAAATTATTAAACAATTTTTCTATTGCTTAATTCGAAAGTCCATGAAAAATTAGGAGACACGCATTTTTTCTGTTTCTTGTTGGTCGTAAATGATGGAGATTACAACGCTTTGAAATGTGTGACTATATGACGTCACACCTTGCTCTACATACAGATACAGACAGATACTGTTTGTATTTTGATGTCCCCCCCCCTTTTTACTTTTGAACCGTTCAATGTATTTGAACAAAATTTGTACACAACATATTTGAGGATGCTCTGAATTTTATCTGAAAATGCCAATGTAACAGCTGAACGAAAACATCAAATAGATAAGTGGGTCGAGTGATACCTCATTTTGAAGTTCTTTTCATCCTTATTGAACCTTAAAGGTTTGAAGTCGCTGTCCCTTTCCAATGTTTCAATGTCAAGGCAGTATTTTTTCAAAATGGTGCCCAATCGCCGTTTTGACATCCTCAGCTGTCACCACTGTGGTGAGAAATACAGAATGTGCTCATATATTGGGGACTACATCACAAAATCGTTTGGATACCATTGTCGATCCACAGGTCTCTGTCTCATTTATCTATTAATCAGAACCCATAGCTTATCAACACTCAGTGGATTTGAGTACCTTGAGTTTATTCAGCAGACATCAAAGGCAGTCCGTTGGTTCTGAATGTCTGGAATAGGTCAGCTCTGCTGTGACGTTATGTATATAGAGTCTCTCCATAAAGTACTAGGAAGTCGTCCATTTTCTTAAAGAGAGCCTCTTATCGATGAATCCAATATATGAGTATATAAGGCCTAGATATATTGTTATTGGATTCTCCATAAAGTGTTTCAATAATATGAACAAAAAATCAACAGCAACGGACAATTGCACATCAGGCATCAGGGGTAGTTTCTGATTTTTAAATCTATTTCGATCTGCTGACATAGTATAATAAACAACAAGTAGCGACAGCTCCATATACCTAAAGGTGGTCAAATTTCGTCTGTCTCAATGACAGAAATTCGCCTCATTTATACCCTGCTAACATTTTGGAATGTGAAACTGTTTTCTAAATCAAGACCTTGAGACTTCGCATAGATCTTAAGACATACTGCATAGTGGGTAATCGTATTGTGTAACTTGATTGATAATTCACCTATGTATCAGTATCATTGAAGTCATGGAATCGGCTACAGTATGGTTCAATTTCACATCTTATAAGGTTAGCAGTGTATAAATGAGGCAAATTTCTGTCATTGAGACAGACGAAATTTGACCACCTTAAGGTATATGGAGCTGTCGCTACTTGTTGTTTATTATACTATGCTGCTGATGACATGTCCTGCATCAGGTGGGTTTTGTTGGTTCGCTCCATGGTACATTATCGGTGATGCTTTGATCGGCGGCGTTGCCGATGTGTATGAAATATTCATGATAAATGGAAACAGTCAGTGCCGAAGTTATTGAATCGCAGAAAAGGTTACGGTGAATTGATCAAGTTTGCCGTAACACACATAATTATTTTTGAATGCAACGGCATGAATCAACCAAAAATACCCTGGTCTTTTTTTTTAAATTAATATTCGTTTATTTAGCAAAAGCTATACAACTCACTCATCATAATAGATTTACCAAAAATATGCCAAATGAAGGCGAAATGATAAATGTTTGTAGATAAACAAAAACGAAAAAAGCATGATGTTGTAAAGTGGATATTTATGGTTCCTACTGTATCGTCTGTGGTATCGTCATAGAAGTATCGATGTTGAGTGTCTTAATCCTTGACGTGTTGCATGTCAAAATACCAATGTCAAACTGTTGACCCATGACACAACTTCTGCCTTGTTTTCTTAGAGGGAACAAATATTTATTTCACAATAGCTTTTGTTTTATATCCTATGAATTAACCTCAGCAAATAGATATAAATTTTACAAATAAATGGATTAGTTGCTGTGGTATCACACATGAATCCGGAATAAGTGAATAACCTATAAACATACACTTTGTACGGTATAAATACTCTTTTCACCATACTCGTGTCATTCTTAGTATTCATCATCATCAAATGCAACACAATGAAGACTTCTTTGCTCGCGTTATTGTTAGTTTCAGTAGTGCTGGTATCTCACGTACCTCACATTGATGCAGACCCGTGTCCTCCAAAAACAGAATGTTTCTGGTGCTTCTACAGCTGTGCAGCAGGTTATACATTTATACCCAACCGTTGTGATTGTTGCCTCAATCGATGTGTACAGAATTGATCATAGGTAAGTTCTGTATGATTCTGTAGATAACTCAATAGATACTTCACTAGAGATCTATCACTGCAAAATTACTTGCTATTTTTTCTTCTTTTATTGTTTGTACATTTGATTTCTTTTGTTCAAGTCACTTCAGGAACAACATCAGTGATACTTTTTTTGTATAACATATCGTGTCACATTTTGAACTGCCCGAAACAATATCCGGAAGCTTATATTCGTATTCCTATTCTGTCACTTCATTTTTTTTTATAATAGTGAGAGACCCCATTATCAGAACAAAACTGAACCTCGAACTAAACTGATACCTACATGAATTCATTCAAAGATAAGGGTGTCATAGATTGTTGTTTTTGTTAGTTTGTTGACTTCTTTGATGAGAAAAAAAAAACTTCACCATAATATCCATTATTGTTTCTTTTTAGGCAAGAGATTTATTATCTCTGACCAAGTACATCCCAGAACTATCCACAATGATGATTCGATTTGATTATTTAGTTTGTATAAAAAATATTTTCAGCAATATACTTCCCAGTTTTATCCCAATATATATCTAGTTATTAATTTATTTTTTTTTCATTTTGAATATCATCTTCGAACATTGAACCAATAGAACAAGCATTGCACCCCAACCGAACGCTATTTGTTTGAGTCGATAACTTTTTTTTTTTTGTGTTTATGTAATGTTATTTTAACTTATTTGTGACAAGGTCTCTACAATCCAACCGTCCATGAAGAAGCTCCACAGACTCAGCACTTTTTTGGTATAATTGCCACACTAAAATCTTCTTCTCGAGCACAAATAAATTATTTTCAACTAGAAAATGACATCAACCGTCACTTTGACGAATCTATTAACGTCATGGCAACGTATTTCAAATAGCTCGATTGATGCCCAACGTTGCCGTTTGTGATAAAAATTCCTCTAATCATCTTTTTAGTGTAAAAGATCAAGGAAAATCGTTCGAGTTTTCAACGACAAATAGTATGTGCGATGAAAAAAGGCTACACTCTCCCTTAATATTGAAGAGAAATACATTTATTTGATGATAGCGAACTTCAAGTCGTTGTTATTGAATTGGTGACAAAAAATCTGGTGAAGGGTAGTTCGGGGAAATAAATTAATATGGCAAACCAGAAGCTTGCTTTTCCCCTTTACCCCCATGTTTACATGACATGTTCGACCCACACAATATTGTTTGTTTATGCTTCTAGTGGTTCAATATTCGAAGGATATAATTTTTTTTTCTGTTTTGCAACATCTTTCGGATTTCCAACGGACGGAGCAAACGTTTCTAATGTTGGAGAAATCAATGCAACATTTTCAATATTGATGTTAAACTCCATTTGCCAAACATTCTTGCAATCCTATTCTTTTACTGAATAATTATTAGTACTTCTGCAGAGGAATGCAGTTTTCTGGATTGATAGGGACCCTTTGAGGCTACATTTTAAAAATATTTTTATGTTATATAGGGTGTTCTCAAAACACGAAACGTATCAAATTTGATTTTTTTTTAATGGAAACCCGTGTAAATTAATTGATATTTTGATTCTTTCTCCAATATTGAACAAAAATTGTGATACGGCTCACGTTCCTTGGCTCAACCATTATCGAGATATCGCGTTTTAGAAATGGCATTTATGCCTCTTTGACATACTATAAAACTCAAACGGTTCCAGATTGAGAAAAACGGTCTGCACTTCCCTCGGCACTTCCTATCTAAACTCTTCAAGAGCTATCTGAGGACGTTAAGTTAATTCTTGTGAAAAAATGTCAAAATGTGTCGAAAAAAGTTTTTTAGTTGTGGTACTTTCTATTCAAATGACAGAATAGATCTTAAAAAGTTAAGACAGGAATGTGCAGACCATTATCCTCTTACTTGAATAGTTTGAGTTTTATAGAACGTCAAATGTGCCAAAATGCCTTTTTTTAAAACGCGATATATCGATAACGGTTGAATTTAGGAACATGAGTTGTTGTTCCATTAAAAAAAAAATACAACTTTGATACCTTTTTTGTTTTGGAGACACAATGTTAAACATAAAAATATTTTCAAAATGTAGCCTTGAAGAAAAAATAAGAAAACATTTTTTTTCCAAATTCAGATTCTTCAGCCATTATGTTTCTTGTCGAATAACGTTAATAACCCTGTAAAACTAATTGTGATTTTCAACAAAATGGCGTCACAAAA
Organism: Orchestes rusci; assembly: GCA_958502075.1. Classification (NCBI taxonomy): domain Eukaryota; kingdom Metazoa; phylum Arthropoda; class Insecta; order Coleoptera; family Curculionidae; genus Orchestes; species Orchestes rusci. The sequence continues at coordinate 24,141,539 of OY293312.1, forward strand.
AAAATGCGAACAAAATAGGTAATTTTTCCGGTTTAAAACAGAATCCACTGATAAGATGGATTTATTTACTACATACAGTGTGACTGAAAAAAGTCCCCCCCGTAGTGACAGCTGAAAATCTCAAAATGACAGATGTGCGTCATTTTGAATAAAAAAGTCAAATGGAAAGGAGGTCGAGTGATAACTTATTTTGAAGGCCCTTTCACCCTGATTACAACTGCCGAGTTTCAAGCCTCTGCTCCTGTTGATTTTTAGGTATATTTAATTGTTGCATGTACACTATACAGAATTAAATAATTCCAAATGGTACATACTAAATGACATTGGTAAAAAAAATAGAATAATATAATAAAGTAAAATAAAGAAAGGTGAAACAAATCATGATTGTTAAAAATGCAAAAATTCGACGACAGAAAATGAGACAGAACTGTCGGTATTTCAAATACGATTTCACACATGATAAGCTGGTGTAAAGAATATCACAGTTGGAAAATGTTTTATTGTAGGAGCTTTGCAGCCTATCTGAGACATGGGTAAGTCTTTAACTTGTTCAGTGGGGGAGCTTGGAGAACAGGACGTTCCGTCTGGTGAGTCTTGCCGGGACAAGCAGAAACTTGGTGAATTTCTTGACGAATGGATGCTGTAAAAAGGTGACCAAATGATTGAGCCGTATTCCAGTGTCGATCTGACAAGGGCATTGTACAAACACATTATAGCCTTATTTGTGTCGTGAAAGTGCTTCTTTGGATAAAACCGACCATTCTAAAAGCCTTCAATATAATATTGTCGATGTGAATGTTGGAGGACAATGTACTGTCGAAAGTCACACAAAGGTCGTTCACGAAGGGTACACTCTCCAACTTCGGACCGTCCAATACATAAGCATGTTATTCGGATTCTTATTCCTACAAAACCTCATCACCTTTTTGTTACTCAATTATATATCAAACGGTTTAAAAGTAAGAAGGGGGGACCTTTTTGAGCCGCACCGCCGAAAAACCAGAGCAACTTTCCGAACCTTTCAAGTCCATTTTTCGTCGAGAATAACCGAAGAATTTGCATCTTTTTGGGGATTTAATAACTTCTGTAAATATGAAGATACACCTTTAGCTTTGGGTCAAAAGGTAGCTTCAAATATGTACTTCAATCCATCTTCTATCCCACAAGAACCTGTACCAGTCCCAAACAGGACGCGTTCTTATGGGAACACCCATTTGAAAATATAGAAGAAAACTGAGGTGTCCAGAACTCAAACTTAATGTAATGAGGAAGTCACGGGCACAAACAAAACTTTCCTATCCCTCATCGTTTGGCCGCTAGAAGGCGTTTCTCGGATTTTGTCAGTTTTTGTATATTCTATAACTTTTTTATTAATGAAGATAATTAATTTTGGTGAAAACATTCTCAGATCACATTTTTCTGTAGAATCCATTGCAATAGACAGTTTTCTGACACTACATTTAGATAAGTTTTTAGATAGTTTTGGTTACGTTACCATAAGAACGCCTACAGTTTCGGACATCTAAAGACTTTCTAAACGCTCTGTAAGAAAAACCGTCTATAGCAATGGATTCTACGGAAAAAAAGTGCCTAAAGAAAGTTTTTACCAAAATTAATTATCTTCATCAATAAAGAAGTTATAGGATATACAAAAATCGACTAAATTCGAGAATCGCCCTCCAGCGGCCAAACGATAAGAGACATAGGTAGTAGGAGATCCAAATAGGGGACGACTTTCACCCATCTGTTTATTCGATAAGGTGTGTTTTATATGAAATAAATTATGTGAAGAAATACATTTCAGGGTGGTTGCCTAAAAAACTCTGGACCAGTCTGTGATTCATCAAAAGTTCAAGAATGAGTTTTTTTTCAATTTTTTCACACATTTGTTTATCGGAAAAATCGGATACCTCATGACGTTGTGGAGTTTATAGAATATGCAAACGATAGGTTGCCTAGTAGTTTTTGGTCATTACTATTAGGTTGCCAGGTATAAAGAGGTAAATAGGAGAAATAGTAAGGAATGGCTGTGTTGCTCAACTCGAAGTAGCAGGAAAGAAATAGTGTGTGTACTCAGAACAAATTTATCAATGAAAAAGCTGGAAAAGCGCTTTCGACTCACGAAGCCATCATCAGTGCCCCAATAGTCAGTTTTGTACAGGCGACTTTTTCACCATCTTGAGGTTAGCCCTTATTAAAGCTGTACACACACTGTTTTCTTCCTGTTATAAAGAGGTGAATTCGTGATAGTAATTTGCATTCGTCTGCTCATCCCCATAAATCATAATTATCAAATTAAAAACAATTTTGTCATGAACGCGGTGGTATAAGGTTGCCTGAGAAAAATCGGTCATGGGTTAGCCTGGCTTCGAAAAGTGGCAGTTTCAATTTGGTAAATATGGGCACCCCAAAAATCAATTTGAGAACTTTTGACCAAAAGAAAGAAAAATATCTTGACTTGGTATAAAACTACCTCATTTCACCATGCAATTTAAATTCAATGTCATAAACAGCTACTAGTTATACAGCTCGAGGCAACTATATCTTATTCACGACATGAATGCAGTTCTATAAGATAATTTTCCTGTAAGTTATTCAATATAGTTGAAGGTTAGTAAAAATAAACATAAATTGTGTCGAATACAACGACGACATATATAAGGTATACGAACTTACTTGAAAATAACCAAAAAAGGCTTCAATGACAAGAATAATTTCCTCTGAATTTAGGTGAATATCACTAAATTATGACCAACATTTTGTCTTTATGGGTACCTGTCTGTTGTGTTATAACAAAGGTATTTGAAATATTGACCTGATGTCCCTGATGAACAATCTAAGAACTCTAGACCAGAAGAAAAGAAAAAGATAAGTATGCATTGTCTCCTTTACAATCATTTATTATATATGTTGTGAGAATAAGTCTAAAATTACTTGTAAACAACCAAAAAGTTACCTTCAAGGACAAGACTTTTATTTCCTCCAAATCAAGGTGGAATATTACTAAATTATCACCACAATTCGATCTCTATCGCTACCTGTCTATTAGGTTATAACCTTGGTCAATATCTATTCCTTTTCAACTTCAAATTGGGGCCAAAAAACTTCAAGTTGGGAATAATCAAAAATCATATTCAATTTGGAACTAATCAATTTCAAATTGGGACTAAGTAGTCAACTTCAAATCAAATTGATTAGTTCCAAATTGAATATGATTATCTCCAACTTCGTTAATTCCCAACTTGAAGCTGTTTAGTCCCAATTTGAAGTTGAAATGGTATAGTCAATTTTGACCTAAGCTGAGGAATATTGTCTTTGAGGTCGAAAAATCAACTTATAGGTACACAACATATGAGAGCGGCCATGTTTCATTGTCAGCATCTAAAAAAACAATGCGTTAAGTCCGGATTTTATTAGTGTCAAGATTACAACAATCTAAAGCACCAAAAATTATCGGTGTTGAACACACTGATTCTCAACTTACAAATCAAAACGGCGTCACGAAAATATCAACTTTGATTAAAAAAAAACGCTAACCTCAATCATTCAATGTTTGATCGATCATTACCAAAAGAAGACAACTTTCACGACGCAAAAATTCCTGTCAAGTAAGCATGCTTTCCTTAACCAAAAATGTACGCCGCGCGGTTTCCAACACTCAAAATAAACATGTCCACTTCTATCGTCGATACACAAGCCAAGGAGAACAGTAACTTTCTACCCCACAATACTCTAACGCTGATGAACCCCAATTCAGCAGTATATCCTCATACTTCAAGTAAATTAATCTAGATAGGTCTTCTACCAGATCTGCTCCGTAGTATCTATACTTTCTCTACTCACTACACAGGATTTATCCTCTTAGCATATGCATCGAAGAGAGAAATAGGAGTGATTCCAAACCGACCAAATAAAAGTAACCGGCTGAGACCATTCCAAGGAGAAAGTGCAACGTTGCCCATGTGAAGTACCGGGCTGGTTCCTTGTAACACTTGGAATAGCTATTCACCTAACAAGTGTGGAAAAAAGATTTTTCGCAAGTGTTAGGTACAAAAGTTTTCCTACAGACGTGCGTAAATAAATGCAGAAACCAAAAAACAAATGAATAATAATAACAATGTCGGAATGTCAGATAGTTGATTTACACATTGTCAAGCTGATAGAACACTCGGATCAGGGCTTCAAGCAGCTTTTTGTTTATGTGCTATGCTATTGAAGTATGCGTGCCAAAAACTTGAGTTTGCGTGCCAAAAATCTTTTCCGTACTAGTGTGAAAAAACTGATTTTCGGCACGGATAATGGTTCGGAAAATTGATTTTTCCGCACTGTAGAACAAAGAGGTAACAACACAGACACTGGGAGGGATCCATAAGGAGGTCATGCTTGAATTCGGGAGAGAGTCCACCCACACATCAGTCGATCAAAAATACCTAGCATGGAAAAGTCTTTGAATATAATTGTATTAATTCAATCCCAATACCAAACTGTTCACCCTTGACAAAATTTCTGACATGTTTTCTTAGGACAAATATTTATTTTCCAATAGCTTTTGTTTTATTTCTTATAAATAGGTATATCTCGACAAACAGATATAAATTTAACAAATAGATGGATTAGTTTTTTCAGTATCAAACACTAACCCTGAATAAGTGAATATCCTTAAAACATGTTCACATGTGTACGGTATAAAAACTCCATCATATTCCTGTCATTCTTATTATTTAACTATCAAACGAAACACAATGAAATCTATTTTGCTCGCATTGATGTTAGTTTTTCTAGTGGTGGTATCTCACTTACCTCACATTGATGCTGCAGCTGAGTGTCCCCCACCAGTTCAATGCATTTATTGTTTCTTCAAATGTGACGAAGGTTATACATTTATACCCGACCCATGTGACTGTTGCTTTAATCGATGTGTACCAAATACACCAGAGGTGAGTTTCGTAAAGTTCTGTGGATAACTCAGTAGATACGACAGTAGGGACCCTCCGCATATAAATTGAACTTGATCTTGATGTAGATACCCACTTCTTGTTAATATTCCATCTTTGATTGTGGATTGCTTCGATTTTTTGTCATATGAATGAGACACCATTTGAAAAAAAATCATAGCATGGCAGATCTGATAAAAATTTTGTATCTGTACCATTTGAAACCAGTGAGTTCTTCTGTCCGTGAACTTATTCTCGTTCTTACTTCTCTGTAACTCGGTTTTTTCCTGGACAGTGGTGAGGGACTCTAATGTCAGAACTATTGTTTTTGTGAGTTTATTCACCGACTTTCAAAATAAATCAGATATTATTTCACTGTACTTTTTAGTGCTGATGTTCAGGAAGGCCTGATCGAGTACCAGCCGGAACTATCCACGATGATGATTTGATTTGATTTTCTAGTCCGTATAAAAAATATTCTTACAATATACTTCCCAGTTTATCCTGAAATATAAATAAGCAAATTTCTATTTCTATAACTGGCCAGATGCCCAATCACACTCAAATCGTAATATTATCATAATAAATAACTGATTGACTGATTGAGATACTGATCAAAATATAAGTAACAATCAGATAATACCTACTGCGAAATGCGAGTACAATATCAGTGATAACACTGATAGTGTGTACGATCTGCTAAAAAATGATGAAAAAAATTGAATGGGCACAGCTCTAAAAATAAGTTGATAATAATATGACCAACCGCTGCCATCGAGCTCTTCATTTATGGAACCCAAACTGATCGTCAAAATGATATAGAATCACGCCATGTGGTAGGCAGCTGTGACAGACTACAACAATTTGAATCGCACTCACCAGAGCCAAGGTTAAAATTTTTGCACATCACGTGAACAAATATCCAACCAGTTTGTGACCAGTGTCAAAGCGATTTTCCACAGGGTCCAGCTTGTTGTTTATAGTATTCACTAACTGCAAATCTTTGAGAAATACCGTTTGCCAATTCACTGCTTACTCTGAAATGGTTCGTGAATTTTTTTCTATCAAATTGAGACACCGTGGCTTCACCTATACAGTTTTCATTTTTGCTGTATTCTCCAAGGCCAAGAGAAAAACCATATTCTCTTTCGCGACAAATCTACCAGTGGCAGCATGAGGTTGATTCAATAGGGAGGTCAAAATGATATGATTTGTGCTGTGGATCATCGCAAACATTTAGAGACGAAAAAAATGTCAAGAGCCCTCAACATCTGACATTAAACGCGATATCTCATGTTTAAATATGAGAAAAATCGAAGGAAAGCAAATACATAATTGAAATAAATCGTACTGAGCGCAAAAAAGTGAAAAGCACCAGTATAAAGACTCGGCAATCAATCAATCAAATCTATCAAAAAATCCTTTATTGCCGAATACAGAAAATCATAATAATATCTAAAAAAGATCCAAAATCTCAAATCACACAGCGCGTTAAAACAAGTTAAAATAAATAAAGGTAGGTACAAACAATAAGAAATATGACGTAAACAGGATCCAAACACGCTAGAAACCATAAAACTTTGGCAGTGTGTAATTTGCTCCATCCAACAATATCTTTTCACCTTCGTAAAAGACTGATCTTCTTATATACTTCCTAGATGGTATAGGCAAGGAAACACTGTGAGCACTTCTGGTGTTGCACTTTGGAGTTTCCTGACTTCTGACAATTCTTATAAACAATTGTGGCAGTCTCCAAAATAACAGTCTGCAGGAGACATCATAACTGATGCCCGCTATGTAGCTCACAGCCCTCTTTTGCTAGACAGTCAGGGTCCTGGTATAACCGCTAGCACTAGCGCCCCAAAAAGCAACTCCATACCTTAGATGCGATTCAAAAAGAGAGAAGTACACCATGCGAGCAACGTCAGCTCCCACCTCCCTTCTTGTCACCTTGATGGCATAGCAAGCTACTCAGAGTATAGATGTGCTCATGAAATCAAGAATGACTATCAATCAATAGCCCCAAAAATTTGTCGTTAGAGCTTGAACCAACAGGAACAGTCCTCACTCGCAAGCACTCAATGTGACACCTGAATCCCTTGGAATTAGTCTTGTTCACATTCAGTAAGAGCAAACCATGCTTTCAATACCAGTAAGTCCGCTCCCATCGCACTTCTTCGTGTTTCAATTGATTCATCACTCCACACAATGCTTGTGTCATCAGCAAATATGGTCAATTTTTCCAAAATAGGTAAATAAGCAATGTCATTTATGTATATGAGGAACAGTAGTAAACCCAAAACTGATCCCTACTCCATTTTCAGCACCGTTGACCTCACGCAATTTTTGAAAACTCACCTATTCATAAAATGTAGTCTAGAATCAATTCTCGAGTCATTTCTCATTATGATCAGTTCATTAAACTGACTTGAAATCGAGGCGTTTCTCAATAAATGTCAAACCATCTCCTTCTGTTGAATTCAAAATTTCACACACAACACAACGATCCAACGGATCCGACATTTTAAAACAAAATTCACGACCGATTACTGATGTTGAGTGAACAATCCGTGCCGGCAAAATAAAATCAATAGAAATCTATCAGCATCAGCTCACTTGATAACTATTCGACAACCCTCAAAATGTGCTCAGAATGTATGACGAAGAAGAAAGACGTTCGAAAACGGGAGCGTAGGTAGCAAATTAACCCCGTGCCTGTGCCGATGTGAGAGTTGTCTTAGTCAATGCCTAACATGATATATTTTTTCTCATTCTAACACACTGATTTCACGCCAATCACTTTTTTCTCTCTCTGTGTGTCTCTTGCCGATTATGCGTGATGATATTGCATTCAAATTGCAAGCAATTTTTCGTCAAAGCTGAATTTTGACCCATATGTGCTCGAATTATGTGATGTATTATTGGAAGTTTTTTTTGAAAATATTATCAAAGTAGATTGATATGAAATCTTGTTGATTATTTGACCCGATTGTTAAGCCGCCGTTGAAATCTTCTGGGTCAAACCAAGAGATTTCTGATTGTTGTAAGAATGGACATGCGCATTTTGGCACCTCAACATTAAAAATGGTACTTATTGACCTTATTGAGTTGTAATTGTTGTGAAGTGAGTTTTGAGGTAGTTTTGTACCTAGACTGATCTTTTATTATTTTTGTGAAAAGGACGACAACAAATATTTGATGTTGAGGCTTATTGAGGCAGAAGAAGCTATAGTTAATGATATTCCAAGTATATGTATATACATATTTATAATATTATGTACAGGGTGCCTCCGATTAAGTCGGCACTATTGTTAACTTTTTATTGTTGAAGATGCGAGGTCGTTCAAATGAGAGAACTAGTAGTATTTTTTCCGCTGATTAACGTGGTATTAACAGAATAACAATGGAACGCCGCGTTCTCGATTATTCAATAAAATGTACATTTTGATGGGGAATATTTTGGAAACTTGGCCATGAAATTTAAAATAGTGACAAAATAATACATATCGGTTGCCATATTTGCTATCAAAGTTATTATATCGTTCTAAACGTATTTTGTTTGTTAAGCTCATCTTGAAACAATTAAATCATTGAATTTTGTTACTTTGACGTTTATAAATTAGTCGAGGAAAATACGCATAAGTCCGTTATTTTTGGTTTCAGGAAAAAAATCATAATAACCTTTTATGTTCAGAAAAGAGTGGCTGATCAATTATGATAAAAATAAACACGATATCCCATTTAAAAAAAATACATTTTTTGGAATAAATCGAGAACGCGTTGTTCAATTGTTTTTTTGACAGCATAATGTTAATCCGCAGAAAAAATACTACTAGTTCTCTCATTTAAACGACCTCGTATCTTCAATAATAAAGAAGTTGGCAATAGTGCCGACTTAATTGGAGGCACCCTGTATATATATCCAAATGCAGGAGAATTGCCGCTTCATCGTGAATAGGTCGTAAAGACAGCTTGTAAAAAGGAAGTGAGAAAAAATTCTCGCACGGAAAACCTATCAAGGGAATTTTCTTTTTGAAATAGTGAATGGGGGTCCAGACCAACACCAGGGTGTCCCAAAAAGAATGGGACATAAGGTAAGAGCCGATTTCCCACAAAAAATACTGCTGTAGAGTTAAATTTCAATTCCTGATTTTTTTCAAATAACTTTCGAGATCATCAAGTTCTTGTGATAAAACTTGGTTGATATACAGATGATGATTGTTTGATATGCAAAACTCAAATCTGACCATGGTGTTACTCGTAGGGGTCGCCACCTACATGCCTCTTCATTTATTCAATTAAAAATATAACAAATAAATTACCATGATAGCGTCGTTTCTAAGCCACTCATGTTTATTTGTAAAATTTGCCAGTGTGATTGGAGAAAGATGTTCATGAACACATTGACACTATCCTTCATGCTAAAATCTACGCAATAACTCAATACCTACAGATATCATATCCTTTAGAGTAGTATGAACTAAAGAAAATTGCTCAGATAGCACCTCGATATCAAAGTCTGTTGTGACAACCCGAAACATCACCAAAAAATAATAGTATAGAACAGCAACATAGGCTAATATGCTCACAGTTCATAGAAGAAACAGTTAAACAACTCTCTACATGTTTCGTAACCGGAAAATCAAACCAACAGCAAATTCCAATTGCAAAAGGTGCTTGGAGGAAGAAGAAACCTTATTCCAGGTCCTAACGGATGACAACCTTAAGTGACCCGGAGACTCAAGTTCATTGTCGATTAAATTCATGGTTCACTTCAATGATGGTCAATTTTATTGTCAATAAAATTGAAGCCGCGATTGAATCAACAAATCAATCCATTGAAGAATTGACATCAATCTAGCCCGTACACCATCAATCGAGAGCCGTCAATGTGCTCCAATCATTCTTTCCATCAATATTGGCTTATTGACAATTCAATTGACAAATCTCCGTGCCACTTGAGATTCCTAACAATGAGATATTTGAAAGGGGAAGTCACTACACTCCAGAAACTCGGTAAGATCCATTGAGATGACCTGCATGACTTCGCGTGCCTTCTGCTATAGTTATTGTAGTGATCACTAGGTTCACTTGTGTCCAGCCCTTGACTTATTGCAGGTACAATCCCAATTCCAAACTTTTGACCCTTGTCACAATTTATGACTTGTTTTCATAGAGTCATTACATTTTTATTTCTTAATAGTTTTATTTTATCTTATATAAATATATGTCAACAAAAATCCAACATTTTGCAAATGAATGGATTCATTTTTGCAGTATCATACACTTACCCTGAATAATTCAATAACCTTAATACATGTATGCATGTGTAAGGTATAAAAACAATCTTATTATTCAACCATCAAACAAAACACAATGAAAACTACCTTGCTCGCATTGACGCTAGTTTATCTGGTACTGGTATCTCACGTACCTCACATTGATGCAGTTGAGTGTCCCGCACCAGTTCAATGCAAACGATGTTTCTTTATCTGTGAAGAAGGTTATACATTTATAGCCGACCCATGTGACTGTTGCTTCAATCGATGTGTACCAAATACACCAAAGGTGAGTTTCGTAAAATTCTGTAGATAACTTAGACAAAAGGGACCCTCCACATATGACACATCACTCAATAAGTCCGTAGGATAACCAACAAAAACACATTTTCTTGGCAAAATTCGATCTTATTCATCAACATACATTCCTTCAAGAGTGATATAATCAGTCCAACGTCGCTCTAGCATTTCGACAACTTTTTTGTAGAACCATTCGTGTTTCAGCGATCACCTCTTCATTCGAGCCAAATTTTTAGCGATCACCTTTTCATTCGAGCCAAATTTTTTTCCGGCGAGCATTTTTTTCAGGTCTGCGAATTGGTAGTAGTCGCTGGGGCCCAAATCTGGAGAATACGGTGGGTGCGAAAGCAATTCGAAGCCCAATTTGGCCATTGATGCGATCGACTTGTGACACGGTGCATTGTCTGGGTATCTTGAAAAACTCAAAAGTAGCTTCACTTGAACCTCTGTAACTTGTAAACTAATCGTCGAATTGTCATGAAATTTTGACAGATATCTTTTAAAGGTTGGTACTTCCTACAAATCATATTGATTATTACATAGCAACGCCATCTATGTGTCATCCTACGGACTTATTGAGTGATGTAATAAATTGAATTTGAATGTTATTTTTCCAATTTCGTTCGCTTGAATATTCGATTTTGTTTCATATTATAGAGTTTGAATTTACTCCTGCGACATAAAAAAAAATTATAGCAAAGCATATCTAAAAAAAGATCAGTATGAATAGAAACTGTTCAAATTGCGACCAGGAAGCTCTTTTGTCTGTGGGCTTTTATTCACATTTTCACTTCTTTGTTACTCCATTTTTTTCTGGATAGTGATGCCTTTATGTCAGAATGTGTGTCATATACATATTGTTGTTTTTATAAGTTTATTGAACGATTTTCATAATAAATAAACAAATAAAACATTTCACTGTACTTTTTTAGTGCTGATGTTCAGAAAAGCCTGATCGAGTACCAGCCAGAACTTTCCAAGATGATGATTCGATTTGATTATTTAGTCAGTATGAAGAATCTTTTGAGCAATATATCTTCTTTCAAGTTTTATCCCGAAATACAGGGTGTCCCAGCAAGGGTGGCCACCGGCCATATCTCGGAAACTACTGAACCTAAAAGTTCAGGAAAAAAAATATGATCACTAAAGTGGCCACGAGAAAATGCTGGAAAATATTTTTAACTTCGAAATTTTGCCGCTAGGGGGCGCAATCAAATCTTAAATATTAAAATTCGAAATTTCTCCGGAAATTCTCAGATTGAGGTATATCTTTATCAACATGGTTAGAAAACCTAGACAATTTCACGTCTTTTTGGTACAGGGCTCATTGGCGTACCGATCTTCGTGTGAGTAGGAGAAGGTAGTGAAAGTGTAATTGTTCAAGTGGCTGTAACTTATAAACGACTTGTCCGATTTTGTTGCGTATAGGCTTGTTTGAAAGATAAATGTGAGTACTTTCGTATATCGTATCCAGTGATGCGTGATTGTTTCCAGAAAAGTTGCTAGAAGGCGTAATTTGAATTAAAAACTGTTATTTTCGTTTCACCGCAAAAATTTAAATGGTACGGTATAATTCTGATAACAGAATCGAAATGAAGATCAAATTTACAAGAAAAAACCTTAAAAAAAAACCTTAAAACATTAAATTTTACATAATTTGGACTAGTTATTATTATCAGAATTATACCATACCATTTAAATTTTTGCGGTAAAATGAAGAACACTGTTTTTAATTCAAGTTACCCCTTCTAGCAACTTTTCTGGAGACAATCACGCATCACTGGATACGATATACGAAAGTACTCACATTTATCTTCCAAACAAGCCTATACGCAACAAAATCGGACAAGTCGTTTATAAGTTACAGCCACTTGAACAATTACACTTTCACTACCTTCCCCTACTCACACGAAGATCGGTACGCCAATGAGCCCTGTACCAAAAAGACGTGAAATTGTCTAGGTTTTCTAACCATGTTGATAAAGATATACCTCAATCTGAGAATTTCCGGAGAAATTTCGAATTTTAATATATAAGCTTTGATTGCGCCCCTTAGCGGAAAAATTTCGAAGTTATAAATATTTCCCAGCATTTTCTCGTGGCCACTTTAGTGATAATTTTTTTTTCCTGAACTTTTAGGTCCAGTAGTTTCTGAGATATGGCCGGTGGCCACCCTTGCTGGGACATCCTGTATAATTTAATAAATAAACATTTATTTCCAACAGGTTAGATGCCCAATCCTACAGGAAAATCGTGAAATTATCATAACAAATAATCTATTAACTAATTGAGATACCAATGATGATAATATAAGTTAGCATCAAATCATCACGATAATATAGAAGGACGAGACCTACAGTAGAATGCAAGTAAATACAATTACTACGTTTTCATGTAGAATTCGGTTAAAATTGCCATTGTTTTCATCTCAAATTCAAATTTGAACACAAACATAATTTTCAATATTATTTATAATTGTTTGAGGAGTTTGAGTTCCTTTTCTCAAGACATGAAATCCTCTACTGGCTATGGAAAAAAGGTATACAGACTAAATTGACAGTATGACAGTTGACAGAAATGTCAGACTGGAATCGATTTGAATGATTCATGGAAAGGTTTCAAAAACATGTTGCCAAACTTTCAACCGTTATGCCTTACACAAAAACATTACGATAGAACCCAACCTGCCCATTCCGAAAGTTGATATTGACAGAGATACAGGGTATCAAAGTTAAATTTTAACTTTTGATTTTTTCAAATAACTTTTGAGATAATGAAGTTATTCTGATGAAACTTGGTGATGAGGATTGTTTGACACGTGAAATTTAAATCAGACCTTGATTTGGCTCTTACTTGTAGGGTGCGCCACTTTTCACTCATTCATATTATATATATTTTACATTGTGAAAGGAGTCATAATCATGATACATGAGCTAAACAAGATTTACTGTCGGAAAAATGTAAATATGCCTACATCCAAAAAAATGTTAGTTTTAGGTTGATAAAAATTTATAACAGTTTTCCTCACAACTTCAGAAATTCACCAGCTCACAGATTTGAAGTGATACTAAAAAACTATCTAGTCAAAAACGCATTCTATACCATCGATAAGTTCTTCGGTGATGACGTGGCGAAACGTAATCTTGTGTAAATAGTAGTAGTGAATTTAGAAATGGGTATAGATATAGATTTAAATTTAAGATTGGCTTGTATCTTATGTGTATATGTCTCGGTATATGTATATTATTATATGTATTGAAAAACGGTTGTGACGTTGTTCTACAGCTACTGTAGCTTTTGGAATTAATAAACGATTATCTATCTATCTATCTATATAGTCATAACTTTTTTGTATGCATTCGTACTTTTTTTTTATCAAAAATTTGATTTTTCTGGCATATTTACATAAGAAAGGTATACCTTGTAAGAGTGGCTAGGAGTAACCTTTTTCAAGATATTTGCCCTTGAAGTAATCCATGAAGTGTGGTTTTGAATGAAAGATTTTGAAAATAGACAAAGGTGGCGCTGAAAACGGCGTTATCATGCTTATTTTGACATTTGTTTCAATATTTTTGTATTTTTTTTTATTTTTTTGTTATTTTTTATTTTTCTTTTTTTCCATAAGAAACATTGGATATTGAAACAACGTTCAAAATTATCATGATAACGCCATTTTCAAATCCACTTACGTTCATTTTCAAAAACTGCCATTTTAAACCACATTGCATGTATTACTTTAAGTGCAAATAATACAGTGTGTCCCGAATTCGTTTATCTATACAGGGATCTTGGCTCCTATTATACCTACATCAAAGGTTAAATGGAGAAAGTCTTAGAGGAAACCCAGTGCATTCGAAATTCGGTTCCAGATTTGCGATCGGTCAATTGGTTTTGGAAATATCAGCGAAAAACCAAAAATGGCTGATTTTGTTTTTTGCCAGTAAATCCAAAACGGCTAATTGGACAGCTATGAAAATGTGACATTATCGGGACACTTTTTTAAGACGAATAAAATGGTGTGTATGACATGTCTCAATCGCCTTTTGTTTTTCCGCATCCCGCCTCAACTTTCATTTTTCTTATGGCCGCTATATTGGATTTTTCGATTTTTGGAAAGAGTTTGAAATTTCCAGTCTAGTGATGTCCCACAAGTGCATAAAAGATTTAAGTATTATCGAAATATGACACTTCGTAGCTAGGACTCAATCTTTTCTAAGGAGGCCATGATTTATTTGTCGCAAAACAATAGGTACTGTATCAACCTCAGGTCACCTTATTTGGTGTGCAGCGAACGTGTTAAACTTGAACGCATTGAATTTTCAATAGAACATGGACGTAAATAATGACTTCTCAACGAGTCTATGAGTGTATTGAATAAAAAAGTCAGAAAAATCATTGTTTATTCAATCAACACTTAATCTTTTGAATAACTTACAGGTAGATACAATTGAAAATGAAAATACTGTAATGTGTTCTCAACTGTCTCGGTATTGATTCACAAGTTTGCGAAATGACGTCCATTTGCATAGAGGCATTTTTGACAATTAGTAACTGTTTTCTCGTACAACCCTCGCAAGTATGTTTCTATTGATATTTGTAAATGTGTCAAAAACTCTTTGTCTCAGGATTTCTATAGTCGCAGGAGGATCAAATTCATAGACGTCATTCTTTGTTTTGTATGACCCCAGAGATAAAAATCCAAGGACGAAAGGTCGGGGGATCTAGGAGGCCAGGGTATTGTACCATTTGATGAAATGATCCTTCACTCAAACTGTTCTATCAAGAAGTTCCTGACTTGAATGGTGTTGTGAGCCGGACATCCATCCTGTTGAAACCAGGTTCTTCTGAACTCATCTTCGGTTAGAGTAGCTCGTAATGCCGGCACAACCCGATTTCGCAAAAGCTCTAGGTGTCTCTGTCCGTTTAGGCTGTAGTCAAATAAAAATGGTCCTATAAGTCGATTTCCTGAAATGATTGATTGATAGTTGCCCAATTGAGAAAGGTAAGTTGGATTAAATTACCAATGACCCCACACCAAACGCTAAACCCAAATCTGGTCTGTAGACGTCTCGCTGCCACTTCGTGAGGGTTTTTCACGGCCCAATGATGAGTGTTGTGCTTATTAAAAACTCCACAATGCGAAAACCCACTTTCATCGGACCACAAGACATGATTTACAGAATCGGGATTGTCATTACACTTCCTTGTATACCACTCACAGAAGCGAATTCGTCTTGGAAAATCAGTTTCTTTAAATCCTTGAACTACTGTGGGTCTGTATGAATGATACTTATTCTTTTTTAGCACTCGCTGTACTGTTGATTTTGACACACCAATTTCCCATTCTACAGTTCTTACCGATTTACTAGGATCTTCGTTGACAGCTTGTAAAATGTTTCGGTTGCGATTTTCATTTTCAATGTTGTATCCGCTTCTAGGTGGGTCGAAGGCCCCAAAGTTGATCAAATTAACAACCATTTTTCAAAATTGGGTTTTATGAGGCTGCCGTCGTTCGGGGTACATCTCCAAATACCTTGCTGAGGTGATGTCGGCATTTCTCTGTGACTGTGAGTACAGCGCTAACATATCAGATTTATTATTTTAATGACAGAGAAGCGTACTACTATTAACGTGAACACAACTTTCATACTGAATTAGTAGGTCTGTTCGTAGTGTTCGTAGAACAATCACAAATCGATCAGCGCTTCATCGATTGGTCGAAATAATCAGAAATAGTTTGCAAACTGCAAATGCTGAATGCTGATTGGCTCTGACTGGTTTGTGATTGTTCTACGAACAGACCTATCAGTGGTTTCGGAAAACTGCTGCTGAAACCACTGATAGGGTATGGGGGTACCTACTTTGTAAAAAATTGCAATTTTGTCCAACTTGTACCATTGTCCTCCCTGTTGTGACTGTTATTATCTCGTTTCACGTTTTTTTTTCAATGTTTAATTGTGTGACGATCTCTTCAACTTGCCTTGTAACCTGATATTGTAAGTTGAAAAAAAATTTTTTTGTGATCCAACAGTTTTTTATGTAAGTTATCTTCCACAGCCCATGTACCTACGAACCTGAAGATGGGGTGTAAGATGTTGACCCCGAAACATGTCGTTTGAGTGAATAAAGAATTTTTTTGGAATCTGTGAGATTTTTGAACCCGTTTTTTGATCATTAATATGATGAACTCACACTGGTTATCAACTCATTCAAAGAAAAAATTATATTGGATTTTTATTATAAATATCGTATTTAGGATGCTGCTCATTTATGACAGAAAAAACTAACCAAACCCAACCCAACCTAACCCAAACTAACCAAAACGAACCCAAACTAACCTCATCATATTTGCCATCCTTGAAGACACTAGAATGTATCTATATAAGAAAATGTAAAAAAAACACAAAAAATAGCAGAATACCGTATATGCAATAGTTTTATTATGTTGAAAGGAAATTGAGTTTTTGATATATTTTTCTGGTCACATATAGCGAGTATTGCAACTGCATTATTATACTTAGCAGCATCTTGAAACCCCCTCACCAGTTGCAACAACAAAATAGCTTAAAATGTTTATCAATGGAAAATATTTTATTTTTAAAAAAATCCAAACGCTAGAAACGAAGATTTTTTTTCTTTGGTAATTATTGCATATACGGTTTTCAGCTATTTTTCGATTTCTTCGAAATTTTCTTATATAGACACCTCTAGCGTCTTCAAGGATTGCAAATTCACTGGCGGAGAGAAGTTCTTTTTTTAGGTTATTTCAGGTTAGTTTGGGTTAGTATTTATTAGTTTGGGTTGGGTTGGGTTAGATTTGGTTAGTTTGAGTTAGTTTTTTCTGGCATAAATGGATGCCGCGTGAGCGGCATCCTTTATACGTTATTTATAATAAAAATCAAATATCATAATTCTTTCCCTCCGGCAGTGAATTTGCAATCCCTAAAGACACTAGAATGTGACCATACAAGAAAATTTGAAAATCATCGAAAAATAGCAGAAAACCGTATAAGCAATTGTTAACTTTTTTTTTTCGTAGCAAAGTCGTGCCGGCAAGATTTGTTGGAGTTCTAGTAAACTTTAGTCCGGCACGAGAATTGATATATTTTTGGTATTAGTGGCGAGAGCGGTTCATATTGGAGAATAAGCATAGAATTTGCGGATGATGAATGTTTTTTATTTCAAATTTTATTTGAAAGCTCTCTCGAATCCAGTGCTAAAACTCCTTTATGTTACAGCTTGCTGCCTTTCATGACGTAGGTCAGGCGTGTAGGAGGTGGCTTATCGTTGACATGACAACGCTCGACTTACGGCTGGCAGTGTTGCCAAGTCGCATGCGTCAGGTTGTCTGTCTACCGACAAACAAGAGTTTGTTTTAGTCAGGGTTGGTCTGGCTTAGTTTCGGTTAGTTTGGGTCAGCTTGGGTTAGTTTTGGTCAAATATTGATGTCACGTGAGCGACATCTTGATACTCTGAATACTCCAAATACAACATTGCCTTGGAGTCTATGACAAAGCTGTCAAATGAGGAAGCTTTGGAATTGGATTCGAGAGAGCTCTCAAATAAAATTTGCACTAATAAACATTCATCATCCACAAATTTTATGCTTGATAATTATTCTATATGAACCACTCTTTTCACCTTAACAAAAAATATAGAGATTCAGACTAAAGTTCACTGGACCCTTTGTTGGTATTCCTGGGATTTGTGCCTCATCCAAATAAAACATAATAAGTACACGTTCAATGGAAAATTCGGTAAAATTTGTTTTTTAACAGTTCCCGTCCAAGTATATTATGCAGAATAAGATATTCCATGTAATTTTAGTTAGCTCCAGCCAATATTACGGTATCCAGTGCTTCATCAATGATACAAGTGGGATACTACTATAATTTTCAATAACAATGATTTTATCTTTTACGTCAGTTTAGGTTAAGTTTCATAAAACATTTGACATTCTGTCTGTTTGACATTTTTAACGCCTGGCATAAAATTATAGCGGGGAGTTATTAACGCAACGCATGCGGTATTGCAATTGGCAATATCTCTCCACTGTCGATTAATGCTCTTGAAAAACTAACAACGTGTATCAGTTTTTATATTCTGAAGTCAAGGTATAACTAAGATATTTAGTTTTTCCGTGATCCAAAACCTCACTTGTGAGGCGAATAACTTCTTAGAGGTGCAACTTAGTATATAGGTATACAGTGCGGCTCTAAATGGTCCCCCCCTCCCCTTTTTTTTTATTGTGTGCACCAAAAATTTTGAAACTTGGCATACTTTAATTGCTGTCAAAATACTACTTTTTGATGTTACTGACGTACTCTTAGTATTCAAGATGGCGGCTGGAGGAACATCACGTTCAAGACCAGCATCCTCTTTGGTCCAGGTCAGTGTCAGTAACTCATCATCAATTTGAGACATGAAATTTTCAATTTCCGAAAAAAAATGGAGATGGTATTGATGCTGTTCATAACATATTTCACCTTCTGTCCAATGGAAGTTGGACAAATTCTGATTTTCGTATCGAACCTGAGGGTAATTCTTCTGATATGTCTGTTAGTCGGAGTTTCAAGATCGCGTATCTAATACATACTTGCAAGTGGAAGATTTCATGCACAATAGAATGACCAGATCAACCGACATGGTATCCACCAGAATAGCAAATCAAGCTCAATTGGATCGTAAGCTCGAAACATGCTGGAATCATGATGATGAGGAAGTTGAAGCTTTTAACTTTTCAGATCTGCTAGACACTCGACAAGATCATGGAACTTCTCACATTCGATAAAACCCAATGATTCTCTTTGTGAAAATTAAGAGAACATAATTATGAGATGATTCTTATCCACATTCTCAAATAGTCCACTTCCTTGATTAGTTCACAGTATTAAATAGTCCGCGGTATTGAATAATTCACTTTTTCAAGTATTATGCATTCTTATTCAGTCTTGAATAGTCCAACCTCTTGAGTAGGTAGTTCACATTCTGATACATATTCTAAAAAAGTCCACGGTCTTGAATAATTCACAGTATCAACTAGTCTACATACTTATTCACAGTCCTGAATAAACCACTGTCCCAAGTACCCAAACCAAATCCTCAAATTGTTAACAATCTTTTATAGTCCACCCACTACAGACTTATCGGCAGTCCTGCAAGTAGTCAAATGTCTTGAATTCTCCAAGATTTAAAAAGATTCACTGTTTAAAATAGTCCACAGTACAATAATATTCTACATTATGGGGCAATTTTGTTGGAACATAATTCGACGCTTGATGACTTTTTTGTTTGTCAATGGATTTTGATTTTTTTTTTCGATATCTTAATATATAAAAATGAGTACCGATTTCTTCTGGAGGATCAATTACTTGAGAACGGCTAAGGCAATTTGAGTCATTTTTTTTTGAATTGTTCCTTCAAGTCTTGAGATTGTTTTAATGGCGAGAAAAGCTGGAAAATCCCCCGAAAAAACCTGAAAACACAACTTTTCATTCGGAATGTCACATGTCACATGTCACCTTTCCGTGACAAAACAAATTAATGTCAATGTCAATGAGTAAATTCAATAGGCGCGTTCGAGTTTCCGCTCTAAACACTCTGAGCACGAAGAGCTGAAACTCGAACTCACCTAATGATATTGATGTCAATTCAAATCATAGACCCGAGAAATGAAAGAGACTAAACTCTACAGCATAGCAGTGGCGGCCATTTTCAATATCAAGACAAAAATGACTTTATGAGAGAAGACTATTTCTATTTTTTCCCATACAGGGATGTTGTTTGCGTCTGTTAGAATATCTACCCAAAGACAAAGTCCAGATTCATTTTCAGACTTGATGATACGTCCATACAAAAATTAAAACTAAAACAGAATCATAGGTCAGGACTGATAAACCAACGTTGCCATAATATCAAAATAGGTGCAGTCAGTGAACGTGAACATAAAACTAAAACAGTGCTGAGGCTGATTCTATCCAGGCTTTTATCCTATCTAATCTTAATATAATATAAAAATGAACAGCGATTTCTTCTGGAAGATCCATAACTTGAGAACGGCTGGGGCAATTTGAGTCTTTTTTTTTAATTGTTCCTTACAGTCTTGGGATTGTTTTATGGCGAAAATAGCTGGAAAATTCCTCGAAAAACCTGAAAACACAACTTTTCTTTCGAGAGTTTACATCTCCGTGACAAAACAAACTAATGTCAAAACTTGACCAAGTGAGGTAATGTTTGCATAATTTTGTTATTTACCAAAAGATTTTTTTGAAAGCAGATATGTAGGTAGGTTCTAATTTGGCGTTTGATCAAAAAAAATCAACAAAAAATGACCATAGGTTATATTTTCAAAGTTTTGTTATTTTCCAAAAGATTTTGTTCAAATTAGATATGCAGGTTCTAATTTGGGGTTTGATCAAGAAATTTAAGATCAATTGACCAAGTGAGGTTATGTTTGCAAAATTTTGTTATTTTCCAAAGGATTTTGTTCAAATTAGATATTGTAGGTTCTGATTTGAGGTTTGATCAAACATTTTGACAAACATTGAGCGAATTAGGTTATGTTTACATAATTTTGCTATTTTCCAAAAGATTCTGTCCAGATTAGAAAGGTTCTATTGGGGATTTGATCAAAAAACTTGAAAAAAATGACAAAAATTGAGTGAGGCTGTTTGCATAATTTTGCTATTTTCCAAAGGATTTTGTTGAAAGTAGATGTAGGTTCAATATGGGATTTGTTCAAGAAATTAAAAAAGAAAAGAGATACATTATAGGTTTATACATTAAAAGAAAATACACCAAAAATATTGTCAGATATTCAACACATCATATTTGAAGACCCGCTGGGACGATTTCTATGATTTCTGATTTGTCTGCGCCCCGAATAACAGAATATATTTATTCTATTTGATCATAAGGCAGTGAGAAATTTGCCGGGTCAGCTAGTAATAATAATAATTATGACTGTTTTTACTTTTACATGCTCAATAATTCCACGTCTTAATTGGATAATCTTCTGTTTAAAATTTGAAATGTTCACTCTGTACGATAACGTTATTTTAAGGCAGCTCTCGCGCTTTGTGTTACACTCAGAAGATTGCATTTTGAACCGAGTAGTTGTAATTGTGACCAACATTCCGTAAAGAACACCAACAAAACAAAAACGAGAGTTTCACATCAATTTTAAGCTCCACTTACTTGAGTTAATTGGCTTGTCTAACAAGATCGCTATTGATCTTTATTGGTAAGTTAGGGCGTTAATTGGTGAATTTCTGCTTTAATAGCAATGTTATTATGATCTTCTATTAGGATAAATAGTTGTTAAAAAAAGTGTTTTTCCATGCGCTGGCTGCATTTGAAGAATATCAGCAAACACTAGCCCTGAGAAAAAATATCCACAGCCCCGACATTGCAGGAGGACATGATGTATTGTACGGATGGAATATTCAGCATAGGTTGAGTACGGATGAATAACAAATTGTGAAAAACGACGACGAATTATTCATTTAGCACGTGGTGTAAGGTGAATCACTTATAAGGTCGAGAGTGACGATGAACCGAAAGTGGCTGATCTGAGCACGCATAAAAATTATACAAAATATTCAATATACTTCAATTATATTATTCGTATGCCACAACAAAGAACTCTATTGAAGCGAATCTTGGAAAATAAATCGACATCATTGAACTGAACTACTAAGTCACAGAAAGCGAAAAGAATATTTTCCCCACCTCCTTTTTTTTTGTTCAATTTGTGGAAGAAAAAACTGGAGAATAATTATTATAAATCAAACTGGAAGATAATTATTATTTATCCAGAGATCGTTCCCCAGAAAAGATCAAATCCAACCAAATCTTGGTCTTCTAATCCTGCCAGAAATCCAGAACATTATGAAATTAAATAATGCCATTCCAAGCTGATAGTAAAATATCCAGATTTCCAACAAAAACGAACGAATTCTTGGAAACTGCTCCCTTTCGAGAAACTGAGCTAAAATGCAATTATTTATTCTTTCATCCAAATTGGCGGAGAATATAATACGGCAATTATTGGAAATGAGAAAAATCTGAAGAACACAGTTTCCCGGGCGATGTTCCATATCTGGTATCAAGTCGCAAGGGAACAAATTAGAAGAAAATCGGAGTGAGTGTATCAATTGAAATCTGAGATCAGAAGTTTTTATCTGGATGGAATTGAATATTATACATTGCTGTGGATAACATGATTTGGAACGCGGTTGGCTGAGGCAGATGCAGAAATAATTTCATAACTGATTACTTTTGAGAATGCAGTGGATTTCTAGTAGAGTTTCGAATATTTTAAAGTTAGAACATAATTTGACCGTTGATAACTTTTTCGTTTGTTATTGAATGTTGATGATTTTTGTATATGATATTAGCCAATATGTTCTGAATGTTCCCCCAAAATTGAGTTGTCGAATTCTAGCCAGGACCAGACTTGCGACGTTTTTATGAAATTGGTGATGATGTGCTTGTCGGTATTGAAACGATTTCACCTCAATTCACTGATCAAAGTTTTTAAAATTCCATAGCAACGTCGTTTGTTTGTTGAAGATTTTTTGAATTTTTGACATTTCAGAATATTTATAATGAAAAAAATAGCTATTCAACTTATTCAAAATCAAACCGGAAAAAACACAATTTTTTCAAAAATTATCAACAAACAAACAACGTTGCTATCGAATTTCAAGAAACCTTTATCAAAGTGAAGTAAAAAAGCATGGTTACAGAAAAAAACATCGTTTCTGAGGTTATGGTTCTAAAATATTGTTATTTTCAGGATACTTTTTCCAATTATTGTCCTTCTTGAAAAATATATCAGTTGGTCTGTACGTAACGCAGTTCGTTTTTGCAACGGGCTAAATCGCATCAATTTCATAAAAACGTCTCAAGTCCGGTCTTGGCAAAAATTGGAAAGCTCAGTTCCGGAGCATCATATCCAAAAATCATCAAAATCCATGAACAAACAAAAAAGTTATTGAGGATAAAATTATGATCTAACTTAATTTGGCCCACAGTGTATATTTTTAGTTGGGGCAACCCACAAGCTCCAACTTCAGGATTCTCCAGTGATGTGTAGTTGATAATTGAAATTGCAGCTCTTTACAATTATTATAACAAATTACACATTCACATATTCTCTTGAGTTCAAAGTCCTTTAGTTTAAACAATATAGGTTGCCGTATCGGCAACGTTTAAGCATGATTCAGGGCTCTGTATGTAAAATTGAAAAAAATCCTTGAACTATTTTTGTTTCGAGGTATTCACATACAATACATCGGGTTACAACATTTTACGTCTTCCTCTTGATTCATCCACAGGCCTTCCTCCAGATCAGACTCTCGAATTTCCTTGTCCACTCCGTCCCTCCAGCTCCTTCGCGGTCTTCCTAGTTTTCGGTTTTCTTGGGGGTTCCAGTTTAGTTCTCTCTTTGGTATCCTGTGATCTGGCATTCATTGGACGTGTCCATACCATATAAGCTGTTTGGTTATAATGTCATCAATAATGTCATGTTGTATTACCATTTCGTGTCTAATGGAATCGTTTGGGACTCTATCTCTTTTAGATTTTCCCGCCGCTCTTCTCCAGAAATCCATTTCTGTGGATTTTAGCTTTCCTTTTGTTTTTTCTTTTATCGGCCACACCTCCAAGCTATACGTTATTATGATTTTCACGATACAATTTCATACCTATCCTTTTCTCATTCTCTTTTGTGATGATTTTGTCCCATAGAATACTGTTCAGCATGGGGGTAGCTCTTCTTCCCTGAAAGTTTCTGCCCGATATTGCTTGGTCTAGTGTCCTTTCCTTTAAAATTTTCATGCCGAGGTATTTGTGAATATTTCAGTGTTTGATGATCTGTCCTGTTGCTATATGTAAGTCTTTTTGCTGTCCTCCCAAGCACATATACTCCATTTTTGTAATGCTTACATCCGGACCCCAATTTTCATACTCCTTGATGAGCTTTTGGCTCATATATTCCATGTCATCTATATCTTGTGCAGTAACTACTTGGTCGTTCGCGAAAGAAAGTCGTCATCCGCTGGCATGCCCATGCTATTGCATTTCCGTTTCCATGTCTTTAGTGCGTACTTCAACTAAATTTTGGATAGCGTTGGAGATATACAGCAACCCTGTTTAAGACCTTTGGTTACCAAGAATCCAGATGTTAATCCTTCGTTGGTTTTGAATCTGGATGTGGATCCCGCGTATAAAGACTTCACAACTTTTATTAATTCCATGTTTATTCTGCTATGTTGAAGAGCCCCCTGAAGCTTTACTAAGGGTATACTGTCGGGGGCCTTTTCGAGATCTACGAACATGAGATGTACCTCTTGGTTTCGTGCTTCTTTCTTTTCTACAATTTGAGTTAGCGTAATCAGGTGGTCGATCGTGGATTTTCCTGCTCTAAAGGCTGCTTGTTCTTCTCCCTCCATATCGGCATATTCTTTTTCTATTAGATTTTGCAATATACTCTACTAATAGTGCTTGTTGAGGTACCTCTGGAATAAATTTCTCAATAGCTCGTATAGTTCAACTGTGCCATATTTCAAAAGTTCATAAGCAATAACACCCGGTCCAGGGGCTCTTTCGTTTTTTAAATTCCTACAGACTTCTTCAACCTCTGACAGAGTTATTCTAATTCTAATTCTAAGTATAAATATGCCCTGATTTTCATTTTGGATGTCGTTAAATTGAGGTCTGTCTTCTGTCAGCATATTTTCAAAGTATTTGTTCCATTTTTGTGTTATACTTAAGATTATGTCCTTCGTTCGGCCTCCTCTCATACTTTTAAGAAGCCTCCAACTTTCTGTACTCTTCCTTCTCCCAATGTGTGTATTGAGCCTATTTTATCTTGTCTTCCATAGTTTCCGAACTTAAATATACGTGTTTTTTTTTTGTTCTGGGGTTCCGGCCCCTAGGAGAGGAATCTGAAACCAGACACTCTATGGTAGAGTAGTGTGGGATTCGACCCACTAAGCTCTTCAGAGTCCCAATCTTCTCACTTAATTTGACCTCTTTGGTAACTGGTTGCCTTCCGGAAGGCATCTAGAAATACAGGTAGGAATGCCAAAACCCCGATTCCTACCTGCGCAGTCTGATCTTCAAAGGCTACGAAAATAAAAAAAAAAAATAGAAATACGAAAAAGCTGGAGCCTCTTCCAGCGGTAAATCGCGCCCAGTATGGTCCATTCTTCTTCAATGTTTGTGGATTCTGTATTCTGAATTTTGTTAAAGTGCCGGAATTGTTTCAATCTGCGCCTATTCTCAACTTCGCAACTTCAGCCCTAAAAATCTTAAAAAAAGTGGCATCTTATTTTGATTACAACTGCCAAGATCCAAGTACCTGCTGTCATATCAACAAGGATGACGCTGATAGGACAGCTTGTCAGTTTATTTAATAAATTAGCCGCAAGAGTCCACAAAATAAGTCATTTGAATTTTTCACTTCAAAAAATGAACCAGTTGTTAAACTAAAGAGTTCGTACACCCTTATTTGTCTCATTGAGGTCTGCACTTCGCCTCTGACAAAAATACAACAATTAGCCAGAAACGATGCATAGACCTCAATAAAAAAGTGTGTACGAACCAGTTGAAAATAAAATTGCTGCGCGTGCTCCTCTTGTTTAACGCCGACGTTAAAATAACCATAAAATGACAGACAACCGGTTTTACCCCACTTCTGGGTTTATTATGAATTTGTTTATGCACACTGTTCGTCTCAGTGAATCAGCCCAATACATAAAAGCATATAGTCAACAACTTAGAGAACTCCAAACTTCTTTCTGACCATAGATAACGAAGAAAGATTATGCTGACTGATAACCATAGGCTTTAACCTCAACTCATAAGCATAAGTATTATCGAACAATGTTATGAGCCAAAATTAGTCATTTTATTTGACGGAGACATAAGTAAGATAGAAAAATATCCGTTCGTGAGTAGACTGGAGTCACGGCCATGTGAGGAAAGCTGAAAACATCACCAACGTCATAAAAACTCTGGCCTCCAATTTTACGCGGATTAGGTAAATAATAAGTCCAATTCAACAACCTCTGGTCAAAATTAGCAAAATAAGGTATATAAAATCGGTGTTCTCGTCTAAATTGGTGTATATTTGGTACAAATTGAGTCGTACTTGGCATACTTCAATTGCTGTCGAAATACTACTTTTTGATGTTACTGACGTACTTTTAGTATTCAAGATAGCGGCTGGGCCCCATTTTGAAACATTTTTTAAATGGAAAGGGGGGTCCTGTGACATATCATTCGAAAGGTATTATCGAGTAGACTATTGTGTGAAAATTTCATGGGAATAAGCGCATCCGTGCGGATATGACAGACTGTCAAACTAACAAGATAAAGAAATTTGTGAAATAATAACAAAGAAAGAGAACTCCTGACGGACTTTTCCGAAAGTATCGACATTAATATTTTGACAAAAAGCAGTTATTTTTTGCTGTAAATCTAAAAGAGAGTCTGGCTGTGTTGCATATACTTTCTGATTTGAATATCCCCATACCAAAAGTCCAATGGTGTTAAATCATGCAACCTGGCCGGCCATTCGGTAGGACTCCGACGACCAATCCAACGATTGGGGTAAGTTATGTCCAGATACTGCCTTATATTTCTGCTGAAATGAGGAGGCGCACCATCCTGTTGAAAAATTGGTGCCATGCCAAATTTGTTGGGATTATTCTGACGTATTTGTACAATCAAAGGCTCTATTGTAGTTTCTAACAAGTTCAAATACAGGTCCCCTGTCAAATTTTTCATGAATGAAATCAGGACCAACAATATGGTTCCCCAATATGCCAGCCCATACGTTAACCTTTTCGGGATATTGCGTGTGGGTTTCCCTAAAAACATGCGGATTTACGTCACTCCAATAACGAAGATTTTGCCTGTTCACACTGCCATTTAAAAAGGAAGTACACTCGTCACTAAAACAAATATTTGGAACGTATCTTGGTTCTCGGCCTATTCTATCGGTCATAGTTTCGCAAAATTCCACACGTCTGTCAGGATCATTTTCAGTCAACTAGTGCACCATTTGAAATTTATGAGGATAAAATTTCTGTTTTTTCAGCAATCGTTTCACAGAAGCAGACGAAGTATCACAGATGTCTGCAACCTGAGAAGTCGACTGTTCAGGATTTACCACCATCTCACCAATGATTGCAATTTGTTTATCTTCCGAAATAGATGGTCGCCCTTGATTCTTCAAGCTCTGAACACTACCAGTCTCGATAAATTTCCGCACTTATTCGCGAAGATATTTCCTACATATTGGACGGTCCGGGAAGCGCTCATTGTAAATTCTTTTCGTCTTATGTAAATTACGATTTTCGCCATAAATAAAAATTGCTTTAATTTTTTCTGCGAGGGGACGCGAATTGGGCATTTTTGTAACACTTCCTAATTAACACAAAAATCAAACAACTGGCTCATATCGTTTCAAGATTTTCACATTTGGTTAAACTTTAGTGGTGTGGCGAGGTAGTGTGGAAACTGTATCTCCATCTTAGTTTAGATTTTAGTATTATAATGCTAATAAATGCTTTCCAAATTTTTTTTATCATCTTGAAATTCTTTATTCGCTTTGTATCAGCATTCCTATTTGTTAACCTGTACTGTTTTGCTCAAGTTTACCATAATTTTTTCGGAATCTGATATGTCAGCTAGTTAAAAATTTGAAACTTAATGTAAACGACATTTTTCAAAACTAAAAGTTTGGCAGGCTGTCATATCCGCACGGATGCGTTTAATCCTATGAAATTTCCACACAATAATTTACTCGATAAGACCTTTCGAATAATGTGTCACACGACCTCCCTTTCCATGTAAAAAATGTTTCAAAATGGCGCCCAGCCGCCATCTTGAATACTAAAAGTACGTCAGTAACATCAAAAAGTAGTATTTCGACAGCAATTAAAGTATGCCAAGTTTCAAAATTTTTGGTGCACACTTTAAAAAAAGGGGGGGAGGACCTTTTAGAGCCGCACTGTATAATGAAAGGTTCACGTAATATCACGTAACATAATGTCGTGATGCTATACTTGGGATAAATTGTTAAGAAACTTTGAAAATCCCTTTACATTACATTCGATGAAATCTTGCACTAGTACAAATTGCGTGGGGCGTAGTAAAATCACTCCATTTTCTCGTAAATAAACCACCGATCTACATGAAAAGTTACGATAGAGCTAATTTATGTTCCTAAAGCAGCTCATCCCCCATCCATACAGCTTTCCACATTTTCAGTGGGTCCCAATAATCCTAATTCAATTGAACATCATTTGATTCGTTCGGATAACAAGGGACGATTACGAGAGGAGTGACTATTTGCACCGTCATAAAATGGCAATTTATAGTTCCGGATAGAACGAAGGCGGATCCCTCGGGCTTCAAATCGATTTCGTAAACACTTCTAATGTTAAAAAAGGATTTGCATAAGGCACAGAATCGATACCGTTAACGTCTTAGTTCTTTTGTACACGGTTTAAGCCGACTGACGAACGGTTGCCGGGGAGAGAGTAAAAAGAAATTCGCTGGCAGTGTTGAGCGCCGGTGAATTTTAAGCACCTTGCAAAATACTGTCGGCAGAATTTATATTGGCTTAAAAGTAATTGAATCGGATCATGCGGTTAAGCTAAAAATACGTTTTCCTTTGAATTATGGAACGAACAACTCAATTTGTATAATGTTAAAGGTTTCGATAATATTTAAATTTGATAAGCTGAATCAAATCAGAACAGAATATTTAATTTGTTTGATCCTTGGAACACTGGAAGACTAGAACCAGAATCCCGTCAAACTAAGATCATTGTTTTTGAGTTAAAAAATGTTTACGCCGAATGTTGAAATTTGCTTCGTTTAAGTTTATTGATTGCCTTGACTCCGGTCTGTTAGGTTATGAAAAAAATGATTTAGGTACATTGTGAGAAGAACGGCATGCGAACACATCATTTTTGATATATAGGCTTACTGCAAACACGTTAAGAGTTTCACTGAGACCGCTTCTAGTCAAATTATCTTTAAGGATATTATTTTGAAGTTGAAAGAAATATCAAATACAGTTTCGAATAGATAATGACGATTCCCACCTCTTTATTTATCATTTTTTCAAAAAAAAGAACACAGTTGAAGACATCACTTCTTATAGTTCATCTCATCGAAATGGGTATAAATTTCGCAGAAACCACGAACACAGTTATCAACATCCTCAAAAGCATCCTTCACAGGTTCAACTCTTTCAATGTTCAATGGAATCCTAAATCACCAGACATAAGGTCATATCAATTTATCAACAGAACCAATCTTACCGACATGACGGTCATAATACCGTGATCCTAACTGAGCTCATTCAAGCCCCTGGTTAATTAATTATGCATTATCTGACCTAAAGTTTGCTTGAGTTTGGAACTTCAACTACAAGACGAGAACGAAGATGACGATATTGTTAAGTCAGTTTGGAAATGTGTATACGAGTTTAGCTTTGTGCAGTAGCGTCATCGACTGCTTTATTGATGTCGACCAGACTAACACAACTAAGCTATCGCTATTAAAGTAGCATAACTACATGCCAAATTTCCAAAATATTTCTTTTCCGACTGTATCAGTCAAGCTACGTTTTCAGTTGAGATCAAACAATATCAAATCGGCTGCAGACGAATTCTTAGAAGCGATGCCTGCTAGATAAATGCTTAAGTCTCCTACTTATAAAATCCCAATGATTACTCAACTCCTGGGGTCATTCCTGATTTGAAACTACAACAGGACACTTGGCGGCAGTAGTAACATGTGGTTGCTCCATATAAAAGCACCTATGAAATAAAATATACCGCGTGCATCTCATAAGTCATTGAGTGAAATTCTCCGCGAGGAAGTGAGAGGGAGAATATAATCCGAACAGAAGAACCCATAAGTTCCTCCTTGGGTGGGATCTCGATCATCCTCACCAAGGACAGACCCTCGTGGAAGAATCGACAAGCTGGTCGCGGTTTATTTTATTTATAGGTATATTGGTTGCTCTAATCTCGATTTACACAGCAGCCAGAGGCCTATTGTGCCTATTTCAATTTCGTCCTCCTCTGCAAGCGCTGCAGTATGAAAAGCGGCCATAGGTCAATGACCTCCCAAATATATTTTAGAAAATAAATAGTTGTAAAACATCTTTTTTTTACATATCATCATTATTACCTTAATTTCACTTTTAATTTCATTATTAATTATTACTTTTCTTAATATACGTTCTACCCCTTCATTCAGGCTGTTTTGCTCACCACCTATTTAGGAGCTCTCTATTGTAAAACCATGATTGACCCGGAACACCCGAATTATTAGAAAATCAGTCGTAGTTGGCCTTAGCATGCGTTCAGACGGGTACCCGTAAGAGTTGTCTAATAGAGCAATGTTGCTGTTGATTATTGTAATCACGTGAGTTGTGTACCCATGGGTTTGTTTGTGACTACCACTGAGGGTAGAGGACAGATCTGTCAGAATTAGTGCACTAGTTAAAGTGCAGCCCATTTATGGGTGTAGAAAGCCCCAGGCCCTTTGTGGTGAGGATAGCGCTTTGCCTCGGTGTTATTTGGTAGGATGGTAGCATCAGGGAGGCTCTACCTAGACACCGATTGACATGAATAGACTACAGGATGCAGTTTACCGGGCCCTTTGTCCAATTCATTGGGATACTTTGCTTTTTCGCGAGAGTTAAAGTATCCAGGGGAGCCTTCACTCATTACAGGTGACACTAGCTAGTCGTCGAAGATTATTATTGTACGATTATTATCATCATCACAATGAGAGCTTTAATACTGATGTAATGGATGATGTTATTGAATGGAATGGATGAAGAGGGGGCCAATCATCCCCCGGTGAGTACAACTTATTATTGCCTTGTTGACAGAACAGTAATTTTGGTATTTTCCATTTCATATCATACCCGAATTATGCCCAATAACTTGATACCTATTCCGATTGATTGATTGAGTGAATTTGCATTGTGAAGACCCATTCGTGAGACCAGCTAAAGCAGGTGAAATGATTGTAATTTTTATTCACTTTACATAGTTTTTTCTATGACTATTCAATATTAGATGTATTATACATCCAATCTCTATTAATTAATGTGACTCATACCACATCATACCAGTGACTTTTTTCAACATTCCATTGTCTTCAACCAATGAAAGATCTTATGTCATCACTCCACTGTTTTAGAGCCATTCCGAAAATTCGACAAAATGTCAACCTTCAAATCCATCATTTTGAAAAAGCACATTTGACCATCTATAATTGTTTTATACATGATACTAAAACACACAAGATATGATCAATTGCTGGACGAAATTAGAACCAAGCCGCGCATGTCGTCACCGCGAGCCAAAAGTGAGGTTGGATTTTCAATCCATAACGTTTTGGCGAAATACCCAAAAAAATCTTGTAAATCATGGATGCGCCACAAAACTACAGAGCATATCTACTTATCCATAACGTTGTTGGTCAAAATGGTGACTAGGTAACTGGTAAACTGGCTCACCCATGACGTCCCCGCGTGACATTGATTGTAAAGGTTTGAGGGAGGCCACGAGATGACCTCTGAAAGGGGATGTGCGAGAGTTTATCTTGTTTGTTTCAGTATCATGGTGACCCAGTTACCTAGAAAACCCATAAATTTTGAGGTTCGGACACGTAATCACGTCAGCGAAACCTGCGCTTGAGCATATCTTGTTTGTTTGTTGTTGACAACCTAACCTCACTTCAAGTGTAGTTGTCAAAAAGTGCCGTCAAAATGAAATTAGATATTGCGAAGTTCGCTTCAATTATTGAATAATCATAAAAAAGTATAGTTTTGTAATCGCGCAAAATGGCTTTCACTCACTCAGATGATCACGCCACTCGTCTACGGCCCGTAGCCGTATCATCCTCCTGAGTAATATCCACCACATCCCGGTCGTTGAATAATATACTATTAGGATGTAAATTTCTCTGATTTTCGACATAATTTTGATTCTTTATGTCACATTCTACATGCAAATTTGACATAATGTGTCAAAATCATGTCAAAAATCAGAGAAATCCGCCGCGGAACATGCAAATGTGTCCAAATTATGTAAAAAATCAGTGAAATTCTCCACCGATCAGGACCTTGATTTTAGAACACTGGTACCCCGGATTTTTGGATCTTGAAGTAGAGACATGCCTTGTAAAGTTTTCTTCTAAGGTCGTCAATCAAGTTCCTAGGGTAGGATTTTTCTCAACTCTCTTATCTATAAGTTTCCCTCTGTTATCCATATTTAACCACATGGCATCGCACAGCTTATGCAATATTCTGTTTGGCCTTCGAAAACTGTAAATCAGTCTCAGGCAGCTGTTTTGGGCTTTTTGGATCCTTTGTTTATCATTTGCATCCAAGGAGGGCCCATGCACTATATCACATAGTAGTTGTGAGTCTTTAATTTTTGTTTATTTTTGTATAAAGAAATCTCCTTTGAGAGTTGTGAATCCGTTTTAATGCAAAATACACTTTTTTCAAATACTTGTCATGTGTTCTTTGAAGAGGATGTTTTGATCTAATATCAATTTCTAAGAAGAAGTCATGGTAATCGGAAATAAGAATCCAAAATTTCCCGACGTTTTGACATTTTATGCAAGCTTTCTTAAGGGCCGAAACAAATAAATACAAATGTAAACTTCCATAATTAGTAAGTTGGATTGTAAGTTGATGATGATACCTTGGTACCTACAGAATGACGGGCACTAACACTGATCACACATAATATTATGAGATAAAACTTCTCCTTCAAAGCCCAGTTAGACAATGTCTAGTAACCTTTCTGGTGACCTAACCAAAGGCATTCACAGTGAAAAACGGTTAAGGCATGTATCGTTTTATAGCAAAGAAATGTGTGTTGGTCAATTAACCACTATTTTGTTTTAATTTTTCTTGGGTTATGAGCAAAATTCAGTTTCGATGATTCGATGTGAGAAGTCGCAGCAATTTTGGCAAATGTCACAATAACTACGAAAGATTGAAGTTTTCAAATATTCAAATAAATTTAAAGTTGGATGTCATCTCTAGTATTTTTCCAAAAATCCTTTTTATTTCTCATACTATTTGTTGTTGTAGTTCAGAATGTAAGGATGCCAAAAAATGAATTCTCAATAAGTTTCTGCAAGTATCAGTGAACTGAATTGGTACAGGACGGATTGTGAAACTGAGCTTATTAAGAACTTTTCTCATACATTTTCTTGGTCCAAAGACTAGAGCACATGTATTGTCTTATCGGTGTAAACTGAGATGTTTGCAGGATCGCTTCCAAATCTCTGTTGAAATTATTTGACACTTCAAGAGTGTCAGCCTTATCGAAGGACAAACAGATAAAGCTGTGTGTATCGTCTGCTCACATATATGGTCACAAAATTTCAAAGAGGTTCCAAAACCCGATGTGTATATCGTGAACAGCAATGGCCCAAGGTTGCTACCTTCTTGTGGTACCACAGTCAGTTCTGATGATAAGTTATCATCAAATTTCACTTGTTGTCTTCTTTCTTCCAAAAATGACTTAATCAATGCAATGACTGACTGGTCAAAGCCTCCATAGGCTCCTCAGTGACTTGTATACTGGTTTCACGGGATTCTGTTCCGGAAGCTACTTCACTATGGTTCTCGTTGAAGAGCGCTCTCGTGAATTCAATCATATTTGACTGGAAGACACATCAAGTCAATGTGAGCTACCAGTGTACTGGGGTGTTTCTCCCGGTTCAGTATTAAAACCTATGCTATTTCTACTTTATATCAATGATCTCTCGCAACTGAACAGAACGGGTAGATTTTCCATTTTTACTGATGACGCCATCTTATGGCACAAGAATAACATGGAGTTTTTTCCAGTGCTGGTATCATAGGACTTGAACAAAGTGAAGGAATGGTGTGATGCTCATTTCCCCTTTTCTGGACCTGGACAAGACTTGAATGGTATGATTTAAGAGTGGCTCAGAGAACGTATCTCTTCGCTCCTACTCAGTGCCACAGAGAATCCAATTTTTTGAGACTTATTATTGCCCAAGATCTGAAATTCAATACCCACATCACCGAGCTGAGCCGAAGGGTTGCAGCCCGTTGTTTCGTGGTGCCTGGAACCAGGGATTGGACGGAGAGTTTACTTTGGCCTCTTGACTCAAATATGGAGTTGGTTTTAATTTTCTCGTTGCAGGACTCTGACCCTAGCATCTCTATATATTTTGGAAACCTGTTGCCTGGTATAAAAGTATATACAAGGTTCCTCGGGCCGTGTGGTGGGTTCCGAGATCAGAGCAGACAAAAAAATTTATGCTGAACCAGTCGGTAGAAATATTCAATAATTTACCTCAAAGCCTAAGTGAGATTAAACAGCCAAAACGTTTTAAACGAATGGTGCACATGTTCCTCTTGGATAAGACCTGCTACACAAGTAATAAATTCCTCAACGAAAATCTGTGATAGTAAAGATATGCGTTGTCTTGTTGATCTGTTGGCTGGACTATTGTGAGACTACTTTGTTCGTTTACTTCTGTGACTTTTCATTTCTGCTTATTGTATGTAAGTTGGTAGGTTGTCAAAAAATGTTTTATAGTATAATTTTTTTGTATTGATTATAAGTATTTGCTTTGTCTACAAAACAACTGTTTTGACAAATGAAGCTTATTTGTTTTGATTTGACTTGAAGAAGAGAGACTTGTTGAATCATGAGTTGGATTTACCAAATCGAAGGCTTTGGATTAATCAAGCCAAACATAGTAGGCTTGTAGTACGTATACATCGAACTTGTTCCAGTTATTGTGGATCTTTCATTTTTGGCAAAGGAAGTATAAGACCATGTTTCCAGGATTTAGAAAACTTAACAACAGTAGTGACAAAAATATCTTTGCAATTGAAACTCTTACTATCACAACAATCAACTTCTATAAGATCTTGAGAACACTAAATTCCAAAGCTCTATCGAGAATTCATTTATAGTGCTGTAGACACTCAATGCTTCAAGCAATATCTGAAATTAAATTCAATTTGACCAGCGTGATTTACTTCAAGAATGCCTTTGTGTTTGGAAACAGTTATCGCTTCCCTCCGTTTTCTTTCTCACTCTGTCATTCCAGATCCACTAATTGCGGAATAATGCTGACAAATAATTGAGCTCTAGCCAGTCATTTCAAGATATTGGATATTTTTTCTCTATTAATTTCTTGTAGACGGAAAATTCGATAAAACCGTGGAAATTGGCGTCATAAGGACGGAGAACTGGTTATAACGGAAACAATAACGCGAAGGATAGAATAGAATTGTCATAATCTGAGAATTGTTTGGGTCGAATGCTTTTGCTTTTACATATTTGGACAACAGTTTATTGGATTAAACCGATATCCCTCACCTGAAAGGCTTAAGGATTTTGAAGGGTCGAATAACTGTTTTTAAAGAAAATAAAGGCGGACCAAGAATAGCAGACTAACTGACCTATTTCGTGTCGACTGGAAATTTAATTCCCAGACCTCATGAATATTCACAACTTTAAAGATTGTGGCAGTCGCCTTAATTTTGGTCTGCCAAATTAAACGAATTCTAACAGTGGTTGTCTGTTAATCGTTATTACTTCTTCTTCGAAGACAAATATTTTCCCTAGGAATTTTCAAATGATTTCAGGGCGGTGAAATTGTGCTGGAAATGAGGTTGGTGGCATTAGCATAACAAATAGGGATTCAACTTCCAAGAGTTGACAATCGCATTGAATCAACTCAAACATCAGAATGATTGTTTCGAAGGCAGAGTAATTTGTTTGACTTGATAATTATTCCTGAAATCGTTGTTGCTTTAATATCAG
The DNA here is from genome assembly GCA_958502075.1 of Orchestes rusci. Taxonomy (NCBI): domain Eukaryota; kingdom Metazoa; phylum Arthropoda; class Insecta; order Coleoptera; family Curculionidae; genus Orchestes; species Orchestes rusci. The sequence goes on from OY293312.1 coordinate 24,177,932, forward strand.
TCGGTATACAGTTTGCAGGAAAAGGCTGAGTGGTGTGGGGAAATTGTATTCTGTACATCAAATTTGTCTTTGCATATCTTGAAAGAAATACCTACATTTCTTTTCGTTATATGCCAAACCATATCCTTTAGTGGAAAACTATTATGTTTTGTTGGTTTTCTTCCATTTGTTGGGTACGTTGTAAAACCAGGTGGACCAGATGAAACAATCAAAAAGACCTTCCGTGAAAACTAGCAAAATCCCCTCTTTTCAATATCTCCCAAAGTAACTTGTCGTTGGTACCATCGCAGTAGCCTCCAAAATGTAAGCCATGTTTCCTGGGAGCAATGAGCTGGAAAATATCTTCGTTACTTCTATATCCTCAATCTTTTGTGTATGTTGAGGTGGGTACCCTGAAAAGCGGCTTCCATCTAGTTCACCGAGAAAGCGAAACAACCTAACATTCTCTATAAGGAATAGCATGATGGTGGAGAAACTCACAGTATCAATGCAGAACGTAGTGATATACTTCCATAGTTTTAGACTCCCCCATCGACAAGCAAACTTATCTTCTCGTTTTTTGGAAACTAGGTTTGGGATAGGGTATTCCTTCACGGAGTTTTCAAGGTTAGACGCCAGAAGTTAGGACCAGTCTTCTGTCTATACGCTTGCCCATACCACTAGTTTTTCAAGACTTGTCACAGGTCCCACTAGTTGCTTTGGACTTTTAGGTTATTGACAGTGCAACTGAACCAGAGCCGTCCATTGTGGAAAGCGCGAAGCCTACCTTCCCTGCTTCCGAGTGGGTCACCGTCGGGACCGTATCTCAAAGGATTCAAACGTCACCAACTGTAATATACTTCCCAAGAGGGTCCTGAGAGATGAGATATCTCTTGAATAGTTTTACCGTTAAGGCTCAGAGGTTAAGAAGACCAAACGATTTGTCTCTGTGAGGAAACTACTTTCTGTGTTACTTCGTTATCTAGAAACGTGTAAAGTTTGTGAAGTTTTATGGGTAAGTCCAAGGGAGTGCAAAATCTTACCCATTCAAGAGGATTTGGAGGACGCTGCCGAAGGGATGGATTTAAAAAGGGATGTTTTACCTCAACGAGATTCATGCACCTTTTCTCAACACAAGTTTGTGAAAATTTCCCGTGTCAGCATTTATTTATGCCAGGAAATGTTGTACTCTATGATCACGAATTCCCAACAAGTGCACAAACCATCGATAGATTCAACTCGTTTATCGATGGCACAAACAGAATATGAACATAAAGAAAACTTAAATAATAATATAGAGTTAGATTCCGACGAGCAAGTCTTTTTCCTCTTTTTTCCGGTTCCCAAACATAGACGTACCAGAACAGATTGACATTTTTAAACGCAGCAACACTGCTTGCATTTCAAGGCTCTCAAGAATAGGACATATTTAAATCTGTTTCCTGGAGTAAAAGCAAACTAGCTTGCTTGGGAACATTTCCGGGAGTGCTCCCTTCACAGGCAGTCAAGAATAAGCTGCTGACAACTTTGTGATCTTAGACCACTTCCATTGAGGAACTCTCTTTGAATCTCTTGAAATGAGGGATTGAACAAGTTTTTATAATGCCATTCATAACTATCCGATTATGAATTGGTTTTGGTTGATTTCTGGGAACAACCGGGAGATTTCTGATTTACTTTGTCCTAAACCATATTCAAGAAAGGCTCTTGAAGCCGGCCATGAAAAATCCCAAGATCACCAACGAAACTGTTCTAGTCATAACGAAATGTGTCTAATAATTGAAGTCCTCGTGGTTCAAGATCGACTCCGTTGGGTTGATCACTTAATCAATAGAGAGCTTGCCCAAGAACCAGCAAACCGAAAGCAAAGATGTTCTTCACAAAACTTTTGAATGAGTAAATGCTCATAAAGAATGGAAAAGCCTCAGACATGGTGGTACTGTTTGGCAGCAGATGATGCACTATTATGACGGACCTTACTGCCGCCTAAGAAACCCATTTAGTGATATTTCCATATCCTGATTGTATGGGCGTGACTTCTAAAATTGAATTCCACTGTGACGTTTCCAAAGACTTTTCTGGTCGGAAACAGTGTAGAAAGTCCAAGCGTTCGTTGTTTTAAAAATTCCGCGAGTTCTCGCTCTGAAATGGACTTTTAAACAAGAACACAAATGACTAGTTTCTAGCCAGTAGTCAGATAAAATGAACTAAAAGAAAAACAGTGGTCATATCTTACGCAAAATTCACATATAATCAAAAAATAGCCGTGAAAGTGTGGCGTGTGAACGAAGTTTCAAACGACGGGATTTTTAGCAAAAATATAACAGAAAATCCACGGTTATGAAAAAGGAAGCTTTTCCGACCATGTAGAGGAAGATGATACAGGAAAAAACTGATGTGCACTGACAAGGTAGGTAGAGAGAGGCGCGAAAAAAAAATTCTAAAAAAATCGCTCTGAACTGCTGTCTGATTCCCGGCTGCGTGAGAAGATAAATAATTTTTAAAAAAACGTTACAAACACGTGCAGTAACTTCAGAAGACTCTCTGTATAATTTTTCCGGAACTATCTCAAGGATTTTAGATAAAAAAATATTTTGATAGAAGAGCAAGGTTTTGAGAGTTGTCTGAAATTTTCCACCCGGCAAATTCCATTCCCCTGAAAATACGTTGGGAGAAAACAACGCCTGCTCTGAAGAAAACTCACCTGAAACTAATGATTCGAAAATTCATATGTAATCCCAAAAGTAAATTGTTGATTTACAGTAACGCGATTTTACTTGAGAGAAATTTAGCAAAACTAAGAAATAACGGGAAATAGAAAGTCCTACCTCGTGGTAAAATAGCTACAAACAGAAAAAAACGGGATTTGAGGATCGCGAAACGGGTCGAGATCAAAAAGCAAGTGACGCATACTCTCGCCGGCGAGCAATTGGTTCTGTTGAATCGCGCACGATTTCTGCTGACGCTGGAGTAACAAGATTGACCGTTTTGAGCAGCAATTAAGCAGCGCATTATTAATTGTTACACGGCAGACATTGAATATAAAAATACTTCCGAAAGGTGATTAAACGTGTTACGGTAAAAATTCCTGTATAAATAAGACAAGAAAGTCTATCTCTTGTTAGAGAAGTCAAAGGGGGAAGGGGGATAAATAATCTCTTGGAGAAATATAATGCATGGTCGTCGCACGGCAGCTTGGCTTAGATTAATTCCAGACACTTTGAGAGCGGAAAGATATGTTCGAAATATTATTGAACCCATTAATTATCCTCGGAAAATGAAATGGGGAACTTGCCCCAAATTTTTTTAGTGCTGAATTCGAAAGTCCATGAAAAATAAGGAGACCCGTATTTTTTCGTTTTGATGTTGGTCGAAAATTGACGGAAACATGACGCTTTGAATTGTGCTAAAATTGCTATGTTATGACGTCATAACATCGTAACACCATGCTCAGTATACATATATATGTTACAGTAAATGTTAGGAATTTAGTGAAAGCTAGCTTTTACTAGTTGATGCTAGCAATTACTTGATCCGTTAGGAAATGTTAAATTTTGAAGAATATTGTACACTTTTACTAGTGAATGTTGGAGAAACTTTATCAAATCAACTTTTACTGAAAGCAGTTGGGAAAAGTTATTTTTAACACTCATTTCCGCCATTTAACCAACCCAAGGTGCACGGGGCACTAAATGATGTCGCTCACGCGACATCAAAATTTTTGCCGAACCCAAACTAACCCAAATCTACCCAGACTAACCCCTACTGAGAATACTTGAGTATTTTCTATAATACGGTATCTGAACAATGTTCACATTGTACACCTGCGAATCATAAGTCTCGTATTTTCCAGAGCGTCTAATCTGTCGGCGAATTCCAACTCGGACCAAAAAGGATATTTATAATTACGATAATTATCTTCATTTTAACAGCTTTCACTAGAAAAGTTACGTGAATGCTAACAATTACTAGTAAAAGTATGATGGAGTCGATCGAATTCAACTTTCACTAGTTGAATGTTTCCAAATCAGGAAAAGCTTACTTTTCCTAGTAACAGTTAGCTTTTACTGATTACCAGGTTTCACTGTGACATATATACAAAACGTTAAACTTGAATATCTATTATTGGAAAAATCATATTTTTAGTAAATAAAAAAATGCAATAAAAAAAAATCGATCCAATTTTTTATGCAAGTTCCCCATTGGAAACAATCGCACGAGAGAAGGTACGGAACGCGATAAAGATTGAGGATTTTCAAAGATTAACGTGGTCATCATGGACATGGATCCCATTGATAACAGGATAAATCTCCCTGGACGAGCAACCCCAAATGAAATTTATCTTCTTAGCACCCTCTGGTAACTCGAAATCGCAGCCTATAAAAAATGGATCAACATTCCAATGTTTATTATCGTTGATGCCCTTATTATTTCTATGCGTAGGCGATTCAACACCTGACTACAGAACAGACAAGTATTGAATCAATTTTTCAATACTCCAACAAGCAACAACCCCTTCTTGTCTTACATAAGACAAAATCGAACTGGCAGCCCGATGTTTAATGAGGTAACGTGGATGGGCCCCCGGCAACAGGACCAAATCGATTGCGAGGCGCCGGGGCAGGAGGTCACGTGGCCAGCCACGATTAACATACATATAAGCGTAGAGAAGAGAAGAGGATCGGTTGCAACAGGTGGGATGTTTGGCCGTGCATGAGCCGCAGATGGTGTTGCTCTAAAAGGATGCGCTGCCGCCTCAGGCCACTCTCGAAACTCACATCCCTCGGCTTTCGGAGGCTAATTCTATAAATCTGATGCCATTTAAATAGATGACGCGAGCTCAAATTAATCTCTCCTGCCTTCGTACGTACGATGGAATAATTAAATGCTTTTCGGGAAAATGAAAATGCGATGCAGTTTATGACCATGCATTATTAATGAGGTTTGTTACATTTGATTTTGTAAAGATAATTGATGTCTGGAGTCTGCCGTTATTTCTATGAGAACAGGATCGTGTCCATATGACTCCGACGCTTGTGAGATGGAAGAAAAGGAGGAGTTGGATGTTTTTGTTCGTGGAAGCAATTTATTTTATTTAATAGCAGCATCGGATGAATATGGAAAAGGCTCTTCTAGAACACCTTAGAATACTAAAATGGAACTAGCCAAAGCTATGCTCCCATAGCAATGAACGCTCATCGAACACCAATCACTTTCTTTGTCCATATCCCTTCCTCCAAGTTTAATCAGTCTTACCGTAATTGGCGCAGGCTACACTCAAAATATACGAATGTCTAACAGCAACCGTCTCGCAAGATCAGTGATGCTATTACTCTCACTCCACCGAACAATATCTGAAAAGGCTATAAGCAAACTGATACACACCGTTTCATCTATCTAGGGTTTAAAGCATCAGCTTCCACAGCTTCCAGAAAATGGTTATTTGATTGAACTCGGGAAATAATCTCTACGGAAGACTAATGAAAGCAGACAAGTGGAAGGCAGACTTTCATCACGTAGGGATCAGAATGGAAAAAATATGTGAATACAAAACCGTACATTGACTCCTACGTTCGCCGTCTGAACTCTTGCCACTGGGCAGTTCTAAATCATTTAAATAGAGTCAGAAAGCATTCCAGAATCGAGTCGGGTTTCCATTAATGGAGAAGTCCAAACACGTGGTAGATTAGCTTGTAATCAACATTCAAATTGTGAAGCAACAAGATCGGGAATGCTGTGCGAAAGTGATATAAATCTACATGTCTGATCTCTTTTGAAACTGCGTAATGAGAGCAGTCAAGTAACTTTCAACAATTTTTCTCGAAAAGTAACCACGAAATAACTATTTTATCCGACAAAAGTTTAGCGATCAGGAATCTCCGAATTGATAAAAAGTTATAATTTCGAAACTTTTCCGATGATGCTATAATTGATGTTACACTTGGATGGAAAGTTTTGAACAGTTGTTACAATTCTGCATTAGGTTTTTTAGTTTTAGAAGTTTTATAATTTGCAGGATCACTTGAGCTGCTTGGAAAATGATTATTTGGGTGTCTAGTTTTTCTGGAGGTTGGGATAGAGTCGAACTGATAATTTATGAGTTAGAGAGTATATTTTCGACAACTCTAACTGGAAGTAAAATGGTTTGGGTTAGTTAGATATAAATAATTGTATTTGCTTACGATTATTTGTTGATGACGTGACATCAGTTAACGCTCCGTAACTTCCTTATTTATTGGCGGACTTTGTCGATCTGGAAAGAATTGTATGAAACAATGTGTTTTCCTCGTAATCCTATTTTTTTCTCAATAGCATCCGTCAATAAGCAAGTGAGCAATGGCGATTCAATGCTGGAATGTTGACTCTCCATGAGTAGATATAGAAAAAAATCTTATATCTCTGATGCTTCATCTCTCGACAAAAACTGTCAATAATCAAAAGAGTTGATGATTAATTGTTGATGACGTGGCATCAGTTGACTCTCCATACCCTTCTTATCTATTGACGGATTTTGACAACCTTCAGAGCAGTGTTCAGAATAATGTGTCCTCTCCATAGTGCTCTTATCTCAGCAAAATCCGCCAATAAACAAGCAAGCTACAGATGATTGAATGTTGATGACGTGGCAACAATCAACTTTTTATTTATTGAGGAACTGATGATCTGAAAAACATAGGATGGTCGCCAATTATTTGAGTTCTCCAATTCATTGTCGATTTGATTGGGGTTCTTCCGTTGTCATGGAAATAATAATTACTAATTGGGGTTCGTAAACAAATCTTTCATCGCTGAATCAATGATTGATAGATCTGCGATAATTCAATTTCATACCTGGAAATAATCACAGATTGTTTTTTATGTATGTTCTCCAGTGATCGATTTCCGAAATGTGATCGTGGGTTTAATTAATCTCTTTTTTCACTATCTTGGAGAGGGTGGTTAGTAGCTCTATCTGTTTCATAAGTACCTGTCACTTGACCTATCATATGTCAAAATTGAATCTGAAGGTTGGAATGTTATTTTAAATTATTACTTGTCGAATTATTCATCATCTCCACTGATGAATTCAGATTCAGTTTGGGCATGCATGATGGCCATGCAAGGGTGAGAAGGCGGTGAGGTGAAAGACGAGATTCTCAGTTTTTTGTGGAAAGGCATATGCACCACATTGACTGAATTATGGTATGGGGGGCTATTGCTTATGGAAGAAGGTCGTCTTTGGTATTCATCAGAGGCAACATGGCCGCCGTGCCTTACATCCAGGAGGTAGTGAAACCTCATGTTCGGCCTTATATTTGGACACTCCCAAACCCACTTTTCCAACAAGATAATGCACGACTACATGTAGCCAGAATAACGTTGGCTCATTTTAAAGACAAGTCGATTAGTTGCCTTGGCCCCCCTGATCTCTCGATCTCTCACCCATAGAACACGTCTGGGATATCATGAGAAGAAGATTACTCCGTTCACTCCATCATCCGCATACGCTCCAGCACTCCTACAAGCTGGGATACCTCAAGAGGAAACCAACCATCTTATTGGGAGTATCAAGGACGTATCCACAGGAACTAAACCAGGGGACACCGCTAGGGTGGGACCGGCTCAAAAAAGGCACAATGGATTCTATATTTTTCTTTCAATAAGTTTGAACATTTTTCATAAGTATCTCACTTTTTATTGCAGCATCCTATAGGTTCTCGTTTCATTTTTTCCTAATATTTTGTCACCACTTAGGATGTCATTTTTTATTTTCTATAAAGTACTAGAGTGTCCCGTCGCATTAGACATTGTGGATGTCCAACTCATTATTAATTTTTTACTTTTTTTTAATAAGTGCATTTTTCCCAAATCTTGATCGATTACTTATCTTACCCTTCTACGCATACTGGGTGTTCAGTTTTATAAGTCACTCAGTATATAAGTGGCTCAACTTGAGGCTAATAAAACTAAGTGAGCTGTTGAGAGTGAGCAATTGCCAGCCAACTCATCTGAGTGAGTTGATAATTCAGCTTGAATTGATTGTCTCTACTAAGCATCAATGGCACTAGGTGGTGTTCTCAATCATCGTACTAGTTAGAACTTGAGGGTGGACGATGGGGATGTCTAATAAACAACTGATGACTGCAGTGCAATGGAGCCTGATTCAGAAAACAGGAGATTTTTGCTATAAAAATCCCTGTGGCTGATGGTGGTGTATATTTAGAAAAAAGTATGCTGAGTTTCAAGAGAATTGACACATGAACAGAGTCACAATCCTTCAAGTTTCCGGAGGGCAATAGCAACTTGGAGAAACGATCCCGTTAGGATTTGAAATCGGATTATGTCCCTCAGTTGATACTTTGTTCCGCATATGATGGAAGCCAGGTAAGATGATGACCTCACCAAGCGGAAAGCTTAGAGTTATCCCCGACACTTGGAGCGACTGCAATCCGAATCATTGTGGCTGCCCCACTGCCTCCCCAAGAATTCCATCCAGTCACAAGGCCAACTCCAAATAACGACACTCTACGACACTTGTTGACGTGAAGGACTCGGTAATGGTGAGGAGTGGGGAGCAGAAGCCCAGCAAGTAGACCTAGAGGCCGTGTTTGCCAATCCTATTCACTTCTCAAACCTTACCGTGTCCATTGTGAAGAGGAGAAGCCCCTCAGCTCGGCTCCACCCACTCCTATGACCCTTTTCCTCAGGCGACTTCATCTGCAGATGGAGGAGGTTTCCTTCTTCCTTCTACAGTATTCCTAGTAGATGCAAGTTTCCTGTCAGAATGTCATCGTGATGCTCAAGGCCTTTCTACTTTTGTTCGGGATTCTTTCAACATGAAATTCTCTCTATTCAAGACCACCTGAAGGTTCTTGACCTTCTGTATCGGCATCTTATGGGTGGTATTAACTTCTTTAGACTCCTCCTATTTGAAAAACAAATCATTTCCGTATTTGTGAGAGTTACTGTGAGCCCCTTCCCTTCACGCAATACTTCTAATTTGCCTCTTTTGAGGATTAGGCCCTCATCAACGTAGCCTGCGTATTAAAGCCTTCAAACTCCATTAGCAGGCATCAAAGCCTTGGTGAGGGGATCTCCGAAAAAGGGTATATCTTCCATTTTTTGGCAAGGACTGCCATCAACCATGCAATAAAAACTTCCCTAGCGATAAGCAAGCTCATTTTCTCGTTTTTAGAATAAGATCAACTGGATGATTATCAAAGCATTCGAATGAATTGGCAACTTGCTTCTGCACTTTCTCCAAGGCGAATTAGTCTGAATCTTTGATGGGGTATCTCTTCTAGGATAGACGCCAGAAGTTCGGACTAATCTATCAGCGATACGATACTGTAATACTAGCCAAACTAGACTAGTCGCAGCTTGTGACTGTTGCCACTAGTTGCTTTGAACTCTTGGTGTCAGGCTCGTTCATCCAGAGATAGCCACCATAAGTTACTTTTACTTAACTGCACGCGGGTGCAGCTCTCCATATGAGCATAAGAAGCATGCCTCCCCTTCTGAAACATGCTGGGTCACATCAGCATCGTATTCGTGAAGAACTATCCTACTTCAAAGTTAGTGATATACTTCACAAGACATCCCGTTTTCCTCCGCAGGTACTGGGATACGTTATTTTCTATGAGGTCCCAGAGAGTGAAAAGTCAAACGATTTGTTCCCGTCGTTGCCGTGAAGAACCTTTTTTCTGTAGGGTAGGTACTCCCCAGAAAGATAGTTGCCCAGAAATCTGGGATAAGGTATCACCCTAGGGAGTTTCAAGGCTAGGCTCCAGAAAGTGAAAACACTTGGTTCACATTGCGATTCTGATCAAACATGTGTAGTGAGATGAAGTGAAGTCGGAGACTGGGCTTATAAGGAGAAGAATCCCGAATAAAGTAATGGAAGAAATAGAGGAAAGTTATGATACCAGGAAGTAACAATTTATTGGAAGGCTACAATGGCCGTCAAGGTAGATTTTCTTGATCGGAATACATTTTTTTGCCAAGTAATAAAGTATACCAAATTATGCTTCATCAATCTATTGCATGATCTCATCTACTCCAATCAGTCCTTAGAATATGAGTGATTTTGGTCTTATGCCATCTACATTGGTATTATCACCGAACAAAAAATAATAATATAGAAGGACCACTCTAGCGTGGCACTTTGAACAGGCATCACAAATGATAAATGGCCGATTGCTAATCGCTTTCGTAGCCGCGCGTACATGTCTCTTTTTGATGCGGGACTAAAGAGAGTGACGGACAAAGTTTATAGAAGACCCTTGACGCTTAGATCGTCAACTGGTATGTCGTTGAATATTCTCATTTCCGCTTGTTGCGTCCTCGGTTCTTGGATCACTTCCGCGCGGTTGGCGGAGTGATACTTCTATATTGTTATACTATATTATATGGTGGTAGTATGCAGAGCTGCTCGCGCATGTGATTAAAATAAATAAAAGCTATTAGTTGGAACTAGAACAATAAAAAAAACTTATCAGTTTAATCATCAGTTTCCATCGCAATAGAATCTCAGCGAACAAAATACATCACTTCACAACATTTCCTGACGCATCCAGCTGAAAGTTTGTTGTGTACTTGTGCAAGTAGGTTTAAGCATGGAAAAATCTCATTCCCTTTTTCCAAGACAAATCGCGAAAACCAGGACGCTGTCGTATTTTCAGCATGTTTATTATGTTTGCTTTATTTGTTTCCATTTAAACGTCGCGTTCTCTGTAATAGAAGTTATTGCAAGTCTACTGAATGTGCGCCTGTACTGAAAACTGCGCTTGTTAGAAATATATTTCAAATAGTTAGAACCAACAGTGTGGAAGCAGAGGTGGTGGTTTTCAGAATTGCCTTGAGAATTATTATAATTGCCTTGATATTTTCACATTGAAAAGTTCGATTTTGTCTTTTGTTATCAAGCACGGACACAAAGCAACTGCTTATGTTATACAAGTTGCAGAGAAATACATAATCGGTTACAACGTGACAAGGGCCAATTGTGCACTCAGCTCTTTTGTCGAGTTGTAAAGACTTTGATTGGATTATATAGCTCTGACGATAAGATTATGTAATGTTGACATGTAACAATCTATTGTATAAACTTCCAGCAAATATGGAATGAGGTTCTAATCGGAAGCCATAATGAAAAAGATTTTTTAATTTATGTATTCATTATTTTCGATACATCGCTGTTACCAAATGATTGAGAATGTTGGCATAGCATAATATTAATTGAATGATATTTTAATATAACTAGAAGCCAAAACACTCATGATCATGATGCAGCTTTGATAATGGCCAAAAATTACGTCGAAATGTTTGTTTTCAATATTGCAGTATCAATTAAAATGATGAAACTGATATTCATCCATACACAATCTCAATAACCTAAATAAATAACATGACAACTATTATTCTCCTCAATTTATATTTATAAGATTTGTTCCCAGAATATATACAGGGTACAGGGTGGTCCATTCAACTTGAGACAGCGATTCCTGATAAACGTATTTAAAAAGAAAAGTTAAAACGGGAGTTATTGATTCCTGGGAGAGAGAATAGATGAATACGGTAGTGGACCTATTGAGGATACAATATTTAATATTTTGATGATAGCTCCATCAGTTTAGATCTTCTACACCAGGATAACGTGTGAATTTGTTAATTTATCACCACTACCTGACGCCGTCATAGTAAATGACACCAGATAGAAACAGAAATTGGGACAATCTATGGTAAGCTTCGTTTTTATTTCAAAATAATAATTGAAATATCAGAGAACAAAAAAACAGTACCTACACTCTATTCGCAAACAAAAGAGTGTAGAATGTTTAATATCATTTTACGTAAATATAAAGAAAAACAATATGAAATTTCTTACTGGGTACATGAAAAGTTTTATTGAAAATAGGTAGCTTGTAATTTATGCTTGGACACCTCCATCTCAGGTACCGAAGATACTTCCCGACCCTTGAGTGTTGGAGAGAACAGGCTCATTGATGAACATCATATCTTTTCCATGGTACCACAGAATGTCTGGTGTGTTTGGATTTTTGCAATCAACCCCACTTGCTTTCTTTGTACAGCTGAATATGACATAATAATTGTAAGATGAGAGTTTTGTTGATTCCACAATTACAAAGGATCTTTTTTTTTCATGGTTTTTATTGGCCTTTTTCCGATTGAGTAGAGAAATCGTTCAATTTTATTACCTTTTGATTATTCCTTTGCTCCATATTATATTTGCAACTATTTGTAAGAAGGTACAACTGACGGAAATCTGAGTCTGGCCACATTTTTACATCTTTGAGAATATAATAATAATAATCTTTATTAAGCACAGCTGTACACAAATCAAGTGATATTATGATGAACTGAACATCGTTAATCACTACATAAATGTTCACATACATACAAAAGTTCTAAACCATACTATTCACCTACATATTTTATCACGTGTTACGCCTAAGATGAACTTTTAGGCTGTTTTTAAAATTACCGAGACTGGAGGATTTTTTTACACTAAATGGTAGATGATTATATTGTACAAGACCCTTATAAAATAAACTATCATTTGTTCTAGACAGTATTGGTGTGGTTACATAAAAGTGTTCAGTATTCCTAGTATTATAATTATGCACATCACTAACAAAAACTAAATCTTTAGATAGGTATTCAGGCACCATTCCATCCTTCATCCTATATATAAATACATACGTTTTAAATAAAATTGTTTGTTCTACATTCATAAAGTCTAAAGTATCAAGCATACGTTGTATTGGTGTATATTTATCACAGAAGAGTATAGTACGCATACATCGATTTTGAATTTTTTGTAGTTGTTCAATCTTCCCTTTTGACAATGAATAAATAATTGTTGAACAAAAATCCAAATGCGGAGCTATGATGGTCTTATATAACAACACTTTTACATAAACAGATACATTTTTACCAATTCTCTGAAGAAAGTAGCTTTTCTTTGCCATTTTAGAACTAATATAATCAGCATGATTATTAAAATTGAGATTTGCATCCAACATAATACCCAAGTACTTTATCACACTCACCCTATCTATAAGTTGTCCATTAATATTCAAATCAAAACTCTCATCTTTGATCTTACTCAACATATTAGGTGTGCCAAAGATGATATATTTACATTTTTTTGTGTTAACTGCCATATTATTATCACACAACCACTCATTTAAACTATTCAAATCACCCTGAGCTTCCTTTAACATTGTATTCAAATTATTTCCACTAATGTACAACATAGTGTCATCTGCAAACAATTTTATATCACACTTTTTCACATGACTAGACATATCATTTATATACAATAAAAACAAAATTGGTCCAAGAACTGTACCCTGGGGTACACCATATTTAACCTATACACTGGATGATATTGTATGATTGATTTTGACTTTTTGTGTTCGAATATTCAGATAAGATTCTAGCAATTTATGGGCTGTACCTCGAATACCAATTTTATACAATTTTTGAAGCAGAAGGTTTCTATTCACAGTCTCAAAAGCTCGCTTGAAGTCGAGAAATATTGCAACTATAAAATGTCCTTCATCCATACTTCGCAGCCAGTCATCACATACATTTAAGAGAACAGTTTCACAAGAATGGTCCTTTCTAAATCCCGATTGGGCATCACTTATCACATTATTATTATTGCAAAACATTACAATTTGATCTTTGATAACAATTTCAAGAACTTTTTCGTATGGTGGTACGGTATTGATGGGTCGATGGTCCTCAATATTATTTGAATTTTGTACTTTTTGTACAGGCGTTATAATAGAACACTTCCAATTATCGGGAAAAACACCATAAGTCAAACAACCATTAATTACATCTTAGAACCTATTTCCTATTACACTAAAAACATCCCTTAAAACTATCGTTGAGATTTGATTTTCACAACCTCCACTATTTTTGATGTTCCGCACAACACCATTGAGATAGCTCATATCTACTAAATTAAATCGGTCTATGTCAGCCACAGTTTTAATTGAACTCACTACATAGTCATTACTATGATAAGGTTTGATACCCTCTACAATTTCAGTTAGACTATTCACAAAAAATAAATTGGAGCACTTTGCGATGTTGAACTCATCATCAATTTGAGAATTATCAACTATAATATGTGTAACACAACTTTTTTTATTTGGCAAAAGAGTTTTGAGATTTTTCCAGAGCCGATGTGTGTTATTCTTATTTCCATCCAAACCGTTCAGTAAATATTCATTTTTTGATTTTCTTATCAAACTCACAATTTCATTCCTTATGGTTTTATACTCGTTCCATAAAATATCATCTTGAAATAAGACCGCTGTCTTATATTTGGCATCTCTTAATTTCATTTTCATTAGAATTTCTTCCGTCATCCACTTGTTATTTTCAAACTTCGAAATTTTGCGTTTTTCCTGTACTACTGTCATCTGTTCTAATATTCCAGTTATGGACGTAATCAGGCAATCAGAAATTACATTGATATCCGTAATTGAATTGTTCCATTGACTTTCCATAATATCATTTAATAGTTTTTCTTTATTATAAATCAATTTATCAACTTTGATATATTCACTTGGCATAAAAGTGGGCTTGATTTTTACTAAAATAGCATTGTGATCACTAATTTTAGGTGACATGAGAACCTCAGAAGAAATTGTTTTTTCATTTGTAAGGGGAAGATTTTGTATTTATCTTGAGTTTATTTTTGTATGCTAATTACTCTAATAAAAGTTAATAATGCTAGAATGTTCTGGTCTTATTCATACATTTCTATAACCCCAACAGCTCACGAGAATATTTACTTTAAAAACTAATGGAGCCAGTAAAAAGTATATGAATTGGGATAGTCAAAACAAGGGGTCAGTAGTACTCGGGACGTTGAATAAGAAAGGGCTGGTTGCTCGAAGGTTTGAATGGTGGTGTATCGGAACACCTTGATGAATAATTTGTGTGAGAATTATTGGTTTTTGAGTTGGCTGGACCTCCCACATTGCGTTGAGGCAATGGTGTGGCCCCGTCCAGTGTTACGGGGAAATGGCGCCGTTCCTTCGAGTTGTGTCTTGAGTTAGGGGTCCACTCATGCGATTCGATTGACCCGATATAGGTGCAGGTGTACTATTGTTTACATCTGTATTTATACGGTGGGATACTTAACTGTTTAGCGGCAGTTGAGTGTCCAGGGGAAGCCCTCAAACTATTTCAGGTGGCACTAGCTAGTTGTCGAGAACACTAATTAATGTACATTACATATGGGGAAGTCTTAACCATTGACGTTGCTAAGATGGAGGGGGGGTTGTAATACCCCCGGTGAGTACATTTAAAGTTATAATTGTTACCAGAGTCAGTAATTGTAATGTATGTTTTAATCTCATGTTTCTATGGAAAAATGCAATCATCAAAAGTAAAGAGAATCTGCAAATGAATCGTATTGCGAAAGCCCATGAGAAGATTGAGTAAGTTTTCCAAGACTATATTTGAATGTTGAAATATGCTCTCTTTTAATATTTTTACACATTGGTTATTACATAATCAATTAATGTTCTACTGCGTATAGTTGATCTAGTAAAGTTTTAACTATTTGTGATAAACCATTTACTTCAATGATTCGTTTGCATTTTTGAGAGTAATAGTTGTCTCCATAAAAATCGTAATTGAAATCACCCATTATTATCTGAATGCCGCTGTAATCACTCAATTCCTATATCAAATTTTATTATTTCACTCACACACTAATATTATTTCTTCACACTTCACCTGAAGTTCATCTTCAGCGTTGGTCGCTGGTTTCACAATTTTGTTTTTATGTATACAGTAATTTTTTTCTTGCACACTCTAGTTTTTTCGTCGCTAAAGTTTTTGTCAAATCACCTTTTTCCAATGCGCTTTCTATGGCGAATTCGTTATTCTCTGTGACCAACTTCAAAGCATTCTACATTGCATCTTCTATGTACAGGGTGTCTATTCAAGAATGGCAAGGTGTCAGATCTCAGAAACTAGGCATCCCAGGGACTTGCGGAAAAAAAATTACTGGGTAATATGGATTCGAGAAAATGCTGGAAATATATCAGAAGTTCCCAAGATAGCCACAAGATGAAGTAACGGTAATATCAAAACACAAAATTGCTGTTTTTTCGTGATTTTTGAATAGAAACAGATATAAATGAGTAGCGCTATGGATTCATTGAGAAATTTCCTTCAAATTTGTTTCTCTGTTTTTTATCTAGCATGTTAAACAAGACAGGTCTGTCAAAGCCCAGAGTGATCATAACTTTGAAACAACCCAACCGATTGACGCGATCTTCGCCTCATTTTGAAGAGGAGGTTCTCTCCTTCCACAATTTTGAGATTTCAACTGATTCCGATCAAAACAGACGATTGTATTCAGTATAATATGCGGACGACGGACATTTTCTGAATTTCCTTAAAATTTTCAAATGCAAAGGTGAAAATTTTTTGTTTGAATTTTCGACAAAATTCCGCACAACTTTCATGTATCACACTTGTTTCTAGATTTCGAAATAGAAAAGCTACATATACGCTTTTATCCTATTTGATGTAAAATAGTGATACTATTCAAGACGCCCTCGTGAAGAAGATTTGAACGAATTTTTGAGTTACCCAGTAACCACTCAGTCACTGTTTTATTTCAAACAAATTATATCTTAAATAGTAGGACTTTTTTTGCATCAAATAATCACAAAAAAGCATTTAGCTTATTTATTTCGAGAGCTGGAAAAAAGTGTAATGCATGAAAGATGTGCGAAATTCAGTCAACATTCCAAAGGAACTATTTTCACTATGCCTTTGTATTTAAAAATGTTGAGTAAACATTTAAGAAAATGATCGTCGTCTGCATATTATATTGAATAAAATCGTCTCTTCTGATCAGAATCGTTTGAAATCCCAAAATTGTGAAAAAGGAGAACCTCCTTTTCAAAATAAGACCAAGATCGCGTCAATCGGTTGAGTTGTCTTAAAGTTATGAGCATTCTTGCGTTGTTAGGCTTGACAGCTGATACCAGTCTTATTTGACATGCTAGAAAAAAAAAAAAATTTGAAGAAAATTTCCCAATGAATCCATAGCGGCAATCTTATTTTGTTTATATTAAAAAATCA
Organism: Orchestes rusci; assembly: GCA_958502075.1. Taxonomy (NCBI): domain Eukaryota; kingdom Metazoa; phylum Arthropoda; class Insecta; order Coleoptera; family Curculionidae; genus Orchestes; species Orchestes rusci. The sequence continues at coordinate 24,195,041 of OY293312.1, forward strand.
CGAAAAAAACAGCAGTTTTGAGTTATGATGGCACCGTTACGCCATCTTGTGGTTATCTTGGAAACTTCTGATATATTTCCAGCATTTTCTCTATTCCATATAACCCAGTAATTTTTTTTCAAGTCTCTGGGATGCGTAGTTTTTGAGATCTGGCACCTTGCCATTCTTAAATAGACACCCTGTACAAAAACGATTTTCGCAGGGCCATGTTAAAATCTGCTAATAAAAAGGATTCTGCATATTTTTCTATCATGCTATAATCAGCATCCATACGCGTCCAACCAAGACAATTTTCGGTAAGATATTGGTGGCTCGTGGGAATCTTGGGAGGTCAAAATAAATTTGAAAATGGGCATCCCTATAAACCTCGTATTTCATGTGATCTGCGGAGCAAGCATTTTTTTATTATCTCTATCAGGCGTTTCAAGTCTTTTCTACCGGTTTTGCATCATAACGAGTCTGACGATTCCATAGAAAATGATAGACAAACAAAACAGTTCAACGAGTTAGACAGTTCACAAAAACATTTCCAGTCGGCTGAATCGTACATACCTTTGCAAAAGTTTCGATGAACTTCTATAACATTGTCTTTACTAGATTGTCGTTCAACAAGTTCAGGCACTGATGGGCAACCACTTTTCTTAAATCCAGTTATTTTTGCGAAGTCAAGCTTGTTAGCACTTTCTAGTTGTTCAATTTTCTAGACTCCCGACATTTCATTCTCTATAAAAGTAAACTCAATTGACTTAGGGATCATTTATCAATTTAGTTAACCCATGATAACCCTTAACCTATGGGTTATCATGGCTTAGTTCTTTCTCTTAAATAAAAGTATATTCATTATCATTATTATATTCTTAAGCCTACCGAGGGTCCTTATTTCAGAAGCAGGGAAAAACTTTTGATACAAACGGTGAAGGTTTTTTGTGTACTCATTATCTTCTAGTGGTTTCGAAAAAAGTCCTCATCGCAAAGTGCGAAACTAAACAAGTTTATAACTTTTTAAATTGAGTACCCAGTATATTTTTTGTTAAGATGAAAGAGCTTTTTGCTCTGATTGCAAAGATACCATATTAAGTTGACATTTGCTTCAACAGTCTTTGCGCTATTTAAATACACATTTATTTAACAATTATCTGTTTTGTAAATATCTCCGGAACGTTTACAGAACTATTTTTATAAAACAGCAGTGTCGCTCAAAATATTTTCAAAACGATTATGCAGCCCTTATGAACCCAAAAAGGGGACACCTTAGTGCAGCAATTTGGTTGCATAGTTTGTTTATTATGGCTTCCAAAGCTTTTACCGGACAATTGTTCAAATATTTACGAAATTATTATAAAACATTGTGTAACCAATTTTATCATAAAACAGTTTTATAAAATTTGTTTTATTATATTATCATGGGTAGCTTTTTTGTTTTGACTAACGCCATAAAAATAAACTTTTGTTGTGGAATTGTACCCTCTGAGAATAATTTATTTTTTAATTGTCCTGAACATAACAAAAAAAGCTAATTATCGCGTAGTTTTTGACAAATGGAATACCTCAGCCATATTAAATTTAGTTTTGATATTGTAGAACCGATACCAGAAGGAAAGAGATTCGATTTGCAATCTGGGGTTTAATATTTTACTGCCAAAGAAATCTTTCTGTATAATATATGGTATGTATGGAGCAAAATTTTCAAGCGCCACAAATATATGAACTATTTCGATAAAGAAAGCTCAAAAATATTATTCTTTGGTTTTCTTTCATTTGGCCAGAATAATTATTGTGATAAAATGATTCAGAGGATACATCTTCAATTATTATTGAAAACTTAGCATTCTATCATTGATTTAATGATTTTTTGTAACACTTTTGAAGATGGAAAGTGGAAAAAAAATGGAGATTCTCACTGTGCAGTGAGAGCAACAAAAAATATGGCTTCCAAGTTTACAAAAGCTTCATCATCTTGTGAGTTTCTTAAAAATGTTTTACTCTTGAGATTTTCATAAAATATTCAAATCATAGGTATCGCATTTTGGTTAGACATGCACTAGGTTTGGTCCTTCATAGAGATATCTACTGTTCCACCAATAAATTCACTGCCTAGGGCTATCAAAAGCACTTCTTCAACTTTCTGTATTTTTTTCCATTTAGGTACTTATTTGAGAATCTGAGATAATAAAGGCGTAATACCAGCTAACACCAAAAATACCAAAATAGGTACTGATGGCGTATAAATGTATAAGGAAATGCTTTTGTATTCCCACGAAAATGTTTTTGTTTAATAATAATTAATAATAAATAAAGCTTCTATCACCATAGTAATAGATATACAGTGCGGCTCTTTTTTTATAGAAAGGGGGGTCGTGTGACACCTCATTTTGAAGATCCTTATGAGTACTTTATAACCCTTGAATATTGAGTCGATATCTTCAAGTACTACAAAATGGCGGTACATTCAATTACTACATTGATACATACACTTTAAAAAAAAAATCGTCAAATTCAATTCAAAAGATGCTGGAAATATTCTTGACATGAAGTTTGGGTTAGGAATAGATGACAAAAATGTCAAAAAATCATCTTTTGAATTGAACTTGACGAATTTTTTCAAAAAGTGTATGTATCAATGTAGTTATTAAATGTACCGCCATTTTGTAGTCCTTGAAGATATCGACTCAGTATTATAGGGTTATAAGGTACTCATCAGGATCGCCCAGCCGCCATCTTGAATACTAAAACTACTTCAGTAACATCAAAAAGTTGTATTTCGACAGCAATTAAAGTATGCCAAGTTTCAAAATTTTTGGTGAACACATAAAAAAAAAAGGGGGGGGACCTTTTAGAGCCACACTGTATAGGTGCGAACAAATTAACAAGGTCATTTTTGGCTTGATTTAAAAAAAAACTTCATCAACCGGACACGATGCCCTCTTTAAAGACCCGGACACGATGCCCTCTTAAAAGAAAATCGATTTTATTAAATCCTCAAAAATCTTTCAGCTGATTCTTACAACATTTGGCACGATTATTGGTCGTCATGAGGGTATTTTTTGAGCGATTGAAATAAAATCATCAATTCCAGTGGCGTCCAAGAGGGTAATATAATTGATATTGATAAGTAAAATTATGGTACGCCACTGCTTTTTTGAAATATCAATAAATTTTTTAGGTCAAGCAATTGAAAATGCTGCTTTTTTGACATTTCATCTTTCTCGGTACCCAGCTTCGTTTTCATGATAAAAATCAAAACCCGTATCTTGGCTTCAATGAGGACCATAGGTACTTGCAAGAAAACGGTTGTTAATTCTTATCTTGAAAACGGAGCTAGATACATAAAAAAGCGAAAATACAAAAAGGCAACATTTATGATTGCTTCATCTGAAAAAATTATAGAATCTGAAAAAAGCAGTGTTTGGATACATGATAAAGCAAGAAGATAAAAAGGCAACATTTTGATTGCTTCATCTGAAAAAATTATAAAATCTGAAAAAAAGCAGTGTTTACCTAAAAAAATCGATTGGCCCTCTGGGACGCCACTGGAATAAATAATTTTATTTCAATTGAATAAAAGAAAGTCCCTTATGTCGACAAATAAGCGTGCCAAATATTGTCAAAATTAACTGAACGGTTTTTGAGTAATTGAAAAAAAAAATTGTTTTTTCTAAAAACTCTGACACCCTGCAACTCAAAACTTAGGACTTCTGGTACATTCATAGAGAGTATTTTTCTTGATCCAAGAATAACCTCCTGAATTTTTTCGCACTCATTTATACACACCCTGTTTAACAGTTTTTTAAAGGTAACAACCGAGTGCATTAGTGCAATATGCAGCAGCAGCAATAATATCACAAAACAAACTTAATAAAATTATTTTATAAATATGTCGCATATCGCATAGCTCTAATAAAATAATTTTATAAAAGTTCGCAAGAGAAAAACCTAGTATCAGATAATACCTGTATAAATATATTATAAAAAATGTTCGATAAATTTTAATTTCTATTAGTTTAGCCAAAAACCTTACTTTATACACTAAACAGAATTATGTTGCGAACTCAACAATATTTTGTCTGAATTTTTGTTTATAAAGTAAGTACTTGATAGGATAATTATTGATCTTTCAAACCTTCATGAAATCTGAAGCTTCTTTCTTTACTTGATGTGCTTTTTTCCAAATAGTTCAAATCAATGCATGTAATTCAAAGCCGAACAGTCCATTTCATTAATCCATAGTCCCCCTTATGTGAACCAAACAATGCATATAATGACTCTGAAAATCCTAATCTGATACCTTACTCAACAAATCAAAGAACAACTGGTTCCAGCTGATTGGCCCAGCCGGCAGGTCGGCGATCACGACATAAAATTTCTGGTCCGGAAACGAGACAACAGCTGAGAACCGAGAAGGCAGATGCCATAAAGGCACCTGCTCATACCTCTAGTGGCCCGTGCCAAAGTTGCGGCTTAGTTGGGCTTTCTTGAGGATTTTCGGGTTGGTCTTTAAAAGAAATTGGGTGTTAAGGATAATGATGAGCTTGATTGGTTATCGAGTTCTCGTGATAGAAGGGGATCACATGTCTAGTTGAGTTTCAGGGTCGTAAGTATTATACAGGGTGCGGCAAAATGATAAACTACACAATGTTGGACAACACATATAATACCATTTTGAAAAGTTGTCTCAAGAATCAAATTATTATCGATACAGAAGGTTTTCACGAATTCCTCGACTGATCATGTATTCCGGCATATTTCTTTTTTTATGGACAGCAGTTATTCCTCGTTTATAAAAGCTTTGTTTTCCTCACCCCTACGTTATCCGAAAATCTTGACTGTTGAAGGCTTAAATTCGCTAGGATAAGTCGGAGCTCAGTGTACCGGAGCTTGAGTGTTTTTTTAAGGGCGCCAGTGAACATATAAGTCAGATAATCACTTTATGGGGTTTTCCCGACCCAAAACAACAATAAAAATGAAATAAGAAATGAATAAAATATCATTTATACTATTTCTACTTTTAGTAAGATTAATTATTTTTAGATAGTATGTATCAAAATGATTTCATGATATCATAATACATAATACCATACAGTGTGGAACAGCCAAATGAGATAGATTCGAGAGATATGATGAAAAGGGACGTTGTTGAAAAAACACTCGGATACGTCGATTGATATTTTTGATTGTATGTTTTTTCCAGCAAAAACATCTTTTTCAGGGTCTGTCATGTAGCACTGGCCGATACCAACTTTCTTATTTTAAATAGAAAACCGTGTGTATTACAAAATATTCTTCAAAAGATTCTAGGCATATTTCATGTACAATGTCTTATACATATCTTCCACTGTTTCGGGAATATCCATTGTTTTCTGATTCATTGGAAAAGTTCAAAAAATAGAAATTTGAGTGAAAACTATTTCAGCATGTGTTTCTACTGATATGGAAATATTAAAAAATTGTCTGACTGCATGACACTCGTGTATTTTTTGATTTTTATTAAGAATAAGACAGTATAACTTCTTGGTATTTATTATTTTTGAGTGTGTATTAGCGAATTTTTGTGACGAAATAAATTTTTTTCTGTAATATTTTCAATAAATTTGAAAACACTTAATATTTCCGAATTTGTTAAATATAGGTATAATATGACCAGAATTCTCCAAAGAATCTAAAAATTGAATAAAATACAGGGTGTTGTATATAAAATAACAAATATGATATCAGCCACTGCTACATGACACACCCTGTATTAAATGTTCTCGCTGGAAAAAATGTACAACCAAAAATATCAACCGATGTGCCCAGGCGTTTTATCGGAAGCATCTCCACTCATTAGTTATCAAATTTATTCCATTTGGCTGATCCACACTGTATACTCAATAAGAACGTATCATATATTAATATGATCAATAAGGAAAATCAGGCGACCCAGAGAATAATGTGTGAAATTTCGAACGACAACTGTGACGTCGAGAGTCATTACAGATACGCTCTCCATATAATCACTCTATATTATTCAAGGCCGCAGGCTAATTTTTTTAAAAGGCATCATTACTCCCTAATCATTTTTGTTTTTCTATTTTCAAGAACTGTGCAAATTATTGTTCAAAGATTGTATTGATTGTATTGATCAGTGGCGGCTCGTGAAGTGTAGGTATGGGTGTGCGCTACCAAAACGAGACCACACCAATAATGGTTTTTTCACATGAGGTTCGTGACCCAAGCAAAATGAGATCCAAATAAAATCGGGATAAACAAAATTAAAAAACCGATGTATTCATTCCTTTAGCCAAAACAAAATTCAAATATTGTTTTGTAAAAAAAAATAATTGGGCAACCGATAAAAAAAATCCACGTCGGTAAAAGTCGAGATATTATAAATACACGCGGTATCACCACAGCGTGAACCTTCCTAAAATACCGTGAAGTGTTAATTTTCTCTACGTTTAATTGGTTATGAAAAATGCTCAACCACGTCCATACATGGCTTGATTATCCCTACTCGTGAGGAGAAATCCCTACTTTTGGCAACACCCTTTATCTTGAATGAACACACGTAGACTGCAGACCGCATCAGACTGACAATGACAATAGTGACAACTGACTAAACAAGAGACAATTGTACAGGAAAATGACAAATGTACTGGATGTGTTTGTTTTGAATCACGCTTTGAACTAAGATATCAGTACAATCAGCACAATTATTGTACTTAGTTTGACACACAGCAGGTAAAGTGAAAATGCTTCTCCTTCGTAGTGTGTATTCAAATAGCGCACGGTGGCGCCCTTACATCGGGCGATTTCCCGTATACTTCCGACAAATTTCCATAGCGAATATGCATTTGACTGGAGCGCCGAATGCATACACACATGGGCTGGAACAGACTGAGAGATCTGTGACTATGCAAAGGATTAGATGCTAGAGATGACGGAGGTTTGTGTTGATAGATAACGATATCGTTATGTCCCAGAAACTATTTAATCTCATTGGAGTTTATCAATAAATAATCTCCATCAACGATATAGCATAAACAGTGATTTGACAATTTTCCTCCTAGTCAAGGCGAGAATCAAAGTCACCCATCCAATATTTCAACTTGGCAACACTGCTTCAGAGCAGCCAGCTTTCAAAGTCAAGGCTAAAACCAAGTTGGTAAAAGTCAAAACAAACGGCGACGTTTAAGTGTGAACTTTAGTACGTATCCTGAATGTATAGGATTCAATCAACTCAGAATCTATTGAAAATATCTGAATAAAATGGCAATATATTGAATATTAATTTGTAGATATAACTATTATGCTACAATCACATGTATTGAGGAATAGGAAATAATCTTGTAAGAAAAATTTGAAAATAATTTTACAGCCCAGACATTTTTGTCTATTTTGTCGGCCGAGCCTTAGGGCCAATACACATAGAAGTGGCGAAAGGCGGCGGCTCGGTGCAGGCACGTTTGGATGACACTGCGCTTGCCCCAGTATTATTTACATAGGTGTCGTCGGACAATGTGTTATACGCTAGTGAATAGGTAACAGTGTTGCCAATACAAATGAAAATCCCATTGTCTATGATTCTCCAATCACCAAAATAGAGAAATATGAACCAAAAATGGTGTTTTTTGTCAATGCGATCAATATTGAAAATCATTCTCAAATATTTTTCAAATATTTTGTAGAAAGGTTCATTATATAAATCTTTTGTGATAGAGGTCATGCTTTTCCAAAACTTCTTATATCTTTTACTTGGCAACACTGCGAGTTCCCGCAGCATCAAACATGAAACAGTATCGACGTCTTTTGCTTTGATTTGCTTGGTATGCAGCATGCAGCCAAGCATTAGTACAGGTTCATGGGGGTGAGGCGATAGGCAGCGATACCAATTTTAGAGTGATCTCTTTTTTATCATCACCATAAAATTTTGTTTTGGATTTGTGAAAAAAATAGTTGAATACGCGGCAAAAATTAATTTAAAAAAAATTAGTTTCGGGATAATTGAATATCAATATCGATCCATGATTTGAATCACCAATATAAGTTATTATTTCATCAAAATTACTTATTTTAGATCTTGGCATATAGTACAATTTCACTTAATAAAATCACATTTTACACATTTTCATTGTTTCACCAAAAATGCGGCATCCTAAAATGACATGCAGTGCTTTGTCGCCTCTTTTCATTATTATTATTATCCATTAACCCTGATTAGTTGAAGACATCCTCTTTAACTAATCTACGAAATGTTTTTTAAACTAATAACTTCTGATTCATTCACTTTCTTACGTCTTGTTCATTTAGCATTGATTGTTTCGAACAGTCTGCTTGAGTACCTAGCAGTTTTGCAAAATGTAGATGCATGACCAATATTTTGAAAAAAGATCTGCACGTCGTAGGATTTAGATTCGTCTTTTGAACTTGGCAAATCAATAGAATAAGTAAAATAATATCCTTAAATGCAAGAAACTGAATTTCGATAAAATTCAAATCTCTCTTTATTTTTCAAATTCTATAAAAAATACGTTAAGAGCAATTTTTGATCGGCCTTCTATCGATGATACTCGAAATAATCTGAAAACCTGTTAACTACGTCTTATATCTAAGTCAATTTGAAAATTTAAACACGTTTTCCACTGTTTAAAAAAATAGCAAACATCGTTCAAGTGAAGCCCACAACTTTTCCACTGACCCTTATAGGTTTTCATCATTAATTCTATGTTATCATCAGACATACCCTCGTATACGGTAGCGCAAGCGTAATAGCTGCCAAACCCTATGGTTTCTGTCTTACACATGGATCTTCCATCTCTCTTTCTCCGTGAGCAAATCCGCTCATGTACTCTTACTTATAAGCCTTCTAGTGGTATTATTTCTATGAGCAAGGTACACTTACGAGACGTGGCGTCGATTTCTTTGCTCGGATGCTTTTGTACTCTTTGATTGGTTCTGGGGGAGCGTGCCTCACGTTGTGTCTGTTGTTTAGTGCATGACGATCCAGATTTTATGAAAATATGATATTACAATAATCGCTCAGACTACACAATCAAACTGCCCAAGATCAGGCATGGGTGAAGATAGAAAACTTATATTATATCTTCGTCACCATCATCGTCCCCGTACATTTTGGATACTGCTGTGTCATCTCCGCATCGCACCGTTACCTTTTCGCGTTTCCTTTTGAGGTGTAGCACCTGCACCGCGCCGCCGACTTCCACCACGTCTATGTACATTGGGCCGTAGAAACGCCTACTTTTTCGTCTCTCTGGAGGCAGAGAAATTCAGTTCTAATGTCGTGCCGGCAGAAAAATCACTTGATCGGCGTGGTTTACACATTAATTTTCTGCTGACACCACATAACTACCAGCACTATAAGAAATAGCTGATCAATAAACACCTAGCTGAGTGGCAATTCCAGAATAACATCCCCAGTAGATCGCACATACCTGATTTGGAAAAAAACAATGTGATTTAGCGAACATGACATCACAAAATCATCTTTTTTGGTTCCGATTTTTGCAAGCACCGTTGGCGTTTGGGGTTTATGGTTTCATTATGATGAGTCGGTTGTACAAGATTAGAAGCGGAAAAGGACTCAAGGTATACAGGGTGTAAGTAAATAAGTACGACAAACTTCAGGAGTTAATTTTACATGAAAAAATAATAACAGTTTGCTATATAAACATAAAAGGTGTGTTTGTTATGCTTCACTAGTGCACACTCTTCTACACTACAACACTCAGTGTGGCTTTTTTTGTGAAATATTTGTCTGTTTTTCAGGATAGAATATCTTTACTAGTTTAGTAAAGATATTTTATCCTATAAAACAGACAAACATTCCACAAACAAAGCCATACTGCGTGTTGTAGTGTAGGAAAGTGTGCACTAGTGGAGCATAACAAACACACCTACTATGTCCGCAAATGCTCCGTTTTCTGAGATTGTTTGCAGTTTTGAAAAACTGAAGGTCACAGTTTAAGCCAAAACTTTTTCGTATTTCATTGTCTACTCATTTTATGTCGATCTCTTATTTTTTTCAAAGTTTTCTGTATACATGTTTCCAAATATGAATGAAGTAGACATTTTTGTGTAAATTCTTGTGATGTGAGAAAAAAAAATAAAACTATATATATATATATATATATTCTTGACAAATTGATAAACAAAAAGTCGATTTCCCCTTAAGTTTGATCATCGGGAAATCCTCATAATAATTTAAATATATTGAGAAAAGCTAGCCCTATATATATCTCTTATCTTGACATTCAGAAATAAATTTTCAATTAAAACCCGCGGATGAATTAATCAGTTATTAGTCAACCAGTTGACTTTGAAGTATTCAATTATTACTGAAGGCCATGTCAGAAAAAGTTCTTAAATGGATATTTTGAAAAGGGGTAATAGATTTTAGAGATCCGTTCATCAAATATTTATTTGAAAACACTCACCAACTTTACAAAAAATCATAACGACAACATTCTAAAAGATCATTATTTTTCCTCTATCATCTTCAGACAATGTTCCATGAAATGTCATGCAAAGCCCATCAAATCAACAATTGTTTCCGCTACCTCAAACCACGAACAATGGTTTATTTTATTGGCATTAGGCACTGTAATTGCGACTATTAGATCGTTGTGCCACCTACGTGATTTTTTATTGCATTGGAAAACATTGTAATTAAAAATCGTTCAGTTTTAAATTAAACGCCAATTCGAGCAGTTAATAGAGGGGCTTTGTTTTGGGGCATCAATGTATTCTATGAAATGTTGATGATCATGCCAGCGAAATAATATGGCATTTTTTTGTTTAATCAAAAAACAAATATGGTGACATGCAAATAGAGATGACCAGGGCAAATGTGGATTTTGATTTTATTGGTTATGCATAATATTGTTCGATTGAATTATGGAAATCATATTTATATTTAATAATAAATTATTATGTTGGAATGATTTATTCATTTTATGATTAAACGGTAAAACATAATTATTTCATCTTTATTCATGATAAAAAATGTTCGTCTAGCTCCTAGAACTTATTTCTCTCACCCCGAGCACAATAAGGAATTGTTCTACCTCAACTTCATGAGAAAGGGCTGCAAGATTCTATTTATGGTGCTGCAAACTCAACAGCCCACGACCAATCATTTTCAAGGTCAGGTCAGGCGATCTTGGGGGCCACTATGAACAGTTCGTGTGATGTCGATCCACAAAGGCTATAGTTTCTCACCAAACCAAAATGACTTGATATTTTCGGAACCAGGAATAAATTGTATTCTGCGTTGTGTATCTCTTTAAAATCGCTATTTGATGCCAAAACTGCAGCAAAATATAGGATGTCTTCTCAATAACTCTGCTCTAGTGTAGGGAAAGAATTCGATCAATGAGACAAGAACCATGTCGGTTATGTTTTGTCTCCCTTCCATCTATGGATTCATGATGGTCGTGAGAAGGTGTCGAGGTGAGAGACGTGATCCACAATTTGACAGAGAGCGTCATGTCCACCACCACCAGAAATCCAAAACTTTTCAGGGGCTACTGAACCAGAAAAAGAACTATCAAAAATAAATTGTTCAAAGGTGATGTGAATAACTTCCAATACTCCCCATCGTCACTTTCCCTCACCTTAATCCGATCTTTCCCACAACTTTCCATAACAAAACTTTTTTAATCCCAGCACATTGTCAGTAGTGAGAAAAACATTTACAAAATCATCAACAGCGTTATTGGTATGGCAGCAAAATCCCGTTCGGGATTAATACTTCCCATGAGAGTCTTTGTCAGAATCGGCCGAGTTTGAAACTTTTAATACGGAAACGCGGGCCCATAATAGAAAATTTAATACTCCAGTGGTCGCGCTACGATACTCTGATTGTTTAGGGAATATGCAAACGGATACAACCGTTGTTTTGGTTATCCTGAATGTGATTTCGCTATACTGAAAAGTTTGTCTTGTTTGGAACATCGATTGGTTTGTAGTTGAGGAGTTCAGGTTCAACTCCAGATCAGAGTTATTTTTTGGAGTGGAAACTTATTCGCGTTACGGAAGTTCGTATAAGCGAAATATGGCGCGAGATAGGGCATCGAAAAGTAGGTGAGACGTGAAAGATTCTCAACCACAAACTTTTCTTCGACCTCCCTAGCATGGATTTTACAAATTTAGTGCACTTCTGAATGTGAGAGTTGGAGGCCTGATGGAAAAGAGTTGAGGTATATGGCCAAGAATGATGCTGTGGTTATACATCACTGTAATCAGACATATGGCACCAAAATATGGTGAACGAGGACAGTACAGGTAACGACGGTCAAGTTACTTGAGAAGTCTTCAAGCTTCAACGGCTTGCATGCTTGTGCGTCACAGGGGTGGTGCGGACCCTCATTCTACCTCCTTTTGTGAATAGACGTCTGGTTTGGTACACGGAAGCCTCAAAGATGGATAAGGATGTTGGAATATGTCAATTGTAGTGTCGTGAGCTCTCTGGTACTCACTTCGCCTATGAAATTAATTCGTATACGGATATGCATTTGATTTTCTACATTATTCGTTTACGGATGTATAATTGGAGAATTGAGCACCTGCTGTACTGTTTAAGGTGTTGTTTACTTTGTATTCGCGGTTGAGTACATTTTTTAGCATTAGAAGAGTTGAAGTAATTTTCGTGGTTTTATATTATTTGGTGACGAGCAAGCAGTGAACTTGTTTTACAAGCATAGCAACTTCTGATTTTACGGAAAACCGAGCTCAAACTCTGTGAGGCATGCAGGCGGAAAATGTCTTTTCGGCACAGCCAACCATTACGTCTTGTTCTTCTTCTTCTTTACGGATTTCATCCATTTATCTGTCCCTCCTGAGATGCCGACGACCAGTGCTGTCCTTCACATTTTGGGAGGCCGTTCTGGTGGTCTCGCGTATGCTGGTTTTCCATTTCTGGCTATTTTTGCTTGCTTTGGTCCTCCATCCTGGATATGTGCTTGTTCCATAAGCGTCCCCCAGTGCGTGTCCGTCTTACCACGTCCTCTGTCTTGCATTCTTTTCTAATCTTGTCACTTCTTCTTTGATCCCAGAGTGATCATTCTTGATGTTCTCATTTTATTGGTTCGAGCTATCCTTTTTGTCTCCGCTGTCCGCCGCTGTGTTTCTGCCGTGTAGATATGTCATAACGGGCCTGATACATGCCTCATACAGGGTGTTACTTAATGGTATGTCATAATTTTAAGGGGGAATTCCTGGATAAATTTTAAGTCGAAAAGGTCATATAAACTTGGGTCTCAAAATGCTTGGTTTTATTATACAGGGTGTTAAAGATCTATTTTATTTTCAGTTTTTGATACATTTTCCAAAGACGGTCTGAGATATTGAACTGAATTTTGCCACGGGATATTATGGTATAGGAAGACACTTATTTCATTTTATTTTATTTTATTTTTTTTCCAAATTTTTTTTTTAGACCCAAGTTTATATGACCTTTTTGACTCAAAATTTATCCAGGAACTCCCCCTCAAGATTATGACATATCATTAAGTGACACCCTGTATATTCTAACTTTGGATTGATATGCATGTATTTCTCCATATGGTTGTTCGTCAGGCTTCTGCTATTCTGGCTGCCTTGTTAACCTGATTCCGTACGCCATTCTTGAGTTCACCATATGATGATGTTTTTATTCCCAGATAGTTGAATTCAGATACCTGTTCCATTATATTGATGTTTAGTTTTAGTTTGTCAATCTTTTCGGCCTCTTTCTTGAATGCATGTAAGAGCCATTGCAGTCTGTCTTCCGTATCCGCGAATAATGTTACGTCGTCTGCGTAACATATTATTTTAAGCTGCTGGTTTCCCATCTTGAATCCCTGATCTACCTTGCGCACTTGCTCTATTATTCTGTCCATTGTGATGTTGAACAGTAGTATTCTGTCCATTGTGATGTTGAACAGTAGTTGACTGAGACTGTCTTCTTGTCGAATCTCTACTTTGCTGTGTTTTTTTGTCGTTGTTGATTTTGTTTGTATTGCTGTGGTGTTGTTTGTGTTGTTCCATACAAGTCACTTTTCATTTCTCTACTGAAGTTCACGCTCTATTTTTCTTATGCGGTTGTTCACTCTGATACTCTGTTCCGACCATTACAGTAGTGAATACTGGAGTTGTTTCCGCATTGGCAGTTAAGAAGACCGATGATTTATAAGTTTTTTGAGAACGCCTGGAGCATTTCTTAGTTCTAATATTGTAGAGGACACAAGGGAAAGAGCTTTTCTAGTAACATTCTGGAAGGGAGGTTTATAAGTTATTGAGAGACTCATGAAGCCCCGGGAAACCCAGTGAAAAGGAATTTGATACATTAATGTTGTTATCGAAAGAGCATTTCAAGTCCAGTCTGTCCGTTTACCGCAGAAGAAATATTTTTGACTCGTTGAGAGGTAACTGGTAATTAAAAATCAAAAGTAAAGCTCCTCAGTGTAATTTCACTGACAAGCTGGTAAATAGAGTGTAGAATAAGTTTATAACCAGCATGAGGCTAGGCTCAATATTAGATCGTTCATGGGAAGAAAATCCGCTCAAGCCACCTCTGGGCCGTAGAATAGTGAAGCTGCTTTTCTCACAGTGTACTACTCATCCTACCTTTGCTTGTGACATGTGCTGGCGTGATCATAAGCAATCCTTTCCAAGGGCCTCTTACGCGCCTTGACGTTGGTACTTTGAGCAAATGTAATCGTTCAAAGAAGGTGCCCAGAACCAACCAATCATCAGATGGGCTATCTATCCAAACCACCAGTCCAGTAAGGAAACAATCCAGCGGAAGGGTCTCAAGCTGTCCATAGCCACACCCTCCAAGCTACAACTGTGGAATGTCGTTATCTGGATCAAGTAGGGTAACGCATCACCCTCGGAATATTGAAAGCTTCGTAATCACAAACAATAGACCATAGATGCTCTCAGCATCACTTTATGGGATAATTTCTACCACAATTCAACGCCCTTAGCATCAGTCTTCGGGATTCTACACACCAAACCGCCCCTAGCATCAGTCTTCAGGATACTGAAACGGTGAACTTTTCAGATGATGTGGTTGTTTCTGTTCAAGATGAAGGAGAATACTCTGATTTTGAAAAGATTGGACAGCGAATTCAATCAGAAAAAGTGTTTAAGAATACTTTTGGCTGGGGCACAACATTTTTAGTGAATGGTTTGGAAAAATATGAAGGTGTGGTAAGGGCAATAATAAACTCGCTTAGGGCTAAAAATTTAACTGAAATCAAAGCTTTCGCAAAAGTCCCGTTCTTGTGAAAATGTGCAAGGAAAGTTGAAACTATTGTCCGATTTGATAAGAAAAGGCAAATAGCTCAAGTGGACAGAGAAATGTGAAAACGAATTCCATTGTGCAAAGAAGGAATCACCTCTAGATAAATGTTTAGTCCATTATGATCCGGATAAGCCTATTCGTTTAGATTGTGACGCTCGCGACTATGGCGTTGGAGAAGTTCTTTCGTTGTTTCACCAGATGGAGACAAGAGAACAATATTCCTTGGGTATTAAACAGGGCTGAAAGGGCTCCCGGATTAAGAAGAAAGCTGGTACTGTCTACTGGTTCGATTTTTTCTGAGCGGTTACAAATTCTACTGGAACGAGAGTTTGATGGTGACCATAAACCATTGAAGTCAATTTCTGGTGAATATGAATGTTTTGATTACACTTTCAAATTTATTCGCGGAGTTGACAATTTGAAAGGAGATTCCTTGTCACGTTCACCATTACTGGATTTTGAAATGATTGACTGTACTGAGCGAGACTATCAAAATCAAATCAAAATAAACTTTATTGTCCTGAATGTTTTACATTTGTTGACAAAGCATCACTTGATGACTATAACGAATAAAGGTGAAATTAAGAATGCTTGACTTTGAACATCAGATAAATAGCATAACGTTAGTCAAACATGTACAAGAATAAAAGTTACAAGAACAAAGACTTATCTAATTTGAAGTATTTTAATATATATGGTTGAGAATATATTACCAATAGATTCTTCAACATTTTTCAAAATTTAGGATAGAAATTAGGAAGGATTCTATCTTGGAAAGGGTATATAGTTTTATTAGATGTGGGTTTCTCATGCATAGTTAAAATGAGCTTCACAAAGCATTTTTCGATAAGAACAAACTAACTATGCATTGTTATTATCGAGCTGTGATTCCAGTCTGCCTTGGAAAACATTCACTGGAAGAATGACTAAAAGCAGTCGTGAAGATACGGAGATTCAACACTTTCTGCATTAACCAGAGCAACTTCATTCTCTCGGATAGCATGTAGCCCTGAACTCCCACCGCACTAAAAAACAGAGTAACGCTAAGCCGGGTTCCCGGGCACTCAGAAATAGAAGGTATTGTGCATAAGAGTACTCAGGTTAGACTCGTGATGGAGCTGCTGAAGGGCCACGGCCACGTAAATATGCAGAAACTGTGTGCCTACGATAGTCCCACAATTGCAGGCTTCAACAGTGAAGCTCTAGTTCGCAGAGAATACGATTGTTTTGGTTAACACACGGCAAGGGACTACTCTCCTGTTAAAATTTTCTGATGAGTTATAGGAGATGATTGAAGGAACAGCACTGGTCTCCTTTCAAACTTCATATTGACAAAATCAAATTGAGAATAGTCATATTCAAATTGGAACTAATCAATTTCAAATTGGGACTTGAGAAATCGTGGATGACATTTTATGGTCTAAAATGAGGAGCCAATGATTTTTTGAGATCATGAAATAATATCAGCATCAACTTCACGTCCCGTTGCTTTTTGTAGCTTAATCCTTGGGAAATCATTCAAGACCCATCCGCGTAAGCATGGAAGAAATAACTTTGATTTTGCCAACTCTAAAAGTTTGGTCAGAGCACAAGACAAATGCTATTATCTTCAATGTCTATGCAGCTATTGATGAATGGCCGTTTCCAACTTGTTTAGTCTCGATGTCGAAACTATTTGCCAAGCAAACTTCCGATAAGTTGTGACCCACGGTTTCATTTCAAATGGGGGTATGATCCCCTTCCGATATGGACAATCAATAAAGCAATGGATTCAGGCAGAATAAAAATATACAAAATCAAAAACATCGGTTGATAATGACAAAGCCGCTCGAAACAGCATCGATATGCAAAAGAAAATAATGACTTTGACGCCTCTCATCCAATAATAATGCCTTAGTTAAATATATCATACTTCAATAAAAATGTCTGTTTGATGTTTGGGTTTTATCAGCTGCTGTAGATGAAACAAACATTCTGCTTATCACCAAACAAGAATGGAGTTTAAATTGAGAAAGGCAGCAATCTGAGAAGAATGGATCGTACACAAATAATCTCACCTACTGCAAGGCAATTGAGCTAATTGAAATTTCATTCTCCTACTCAATTCCACTAAAAGCGGCGTTGGCGTTAAAGACGATTATACTGATGGTGGTAATAAACACAGCAGAAATGACCGGGATGATAAATCGATATCGAAATGGGTGAGACGTTTCCACAAGATCTGTTTCAGAGGTGGAGTCCAAGATCCTCATTAATTATGTATGTATTCATGATTAATCTTATGTAGGCATTCGATATGCATGTAAATATTTCAGCATACAATCATCTCATTCTGGTGAGAGCAATCATATGGTCTACCCAACAATTCAGCAAAATGATCGAGACAATCGGAGATATATTATTTTTGTATTACTTTCTCCCACAGCAGGGCCGTTTTTCCCTTGCTGCTATTTCTTTGATATTGGAAGCTAGTAGACTATTTGGAAGAAGCAGTCAATGACAAATAAAACATGGACACACAATTTTCCAGAGGTGATCTCTAAAGAATAATGAATGCTGTGTTTCCAAACACTACCGGAGAATGGAAAAAAATATCTTGACAGTCAAAACAGGGACTATTACTCAGAGCAGCGACTCCAGCAAAAAGAATATTCTCAGTTGTTGAGTATGAATTCTGACAGCTATGAAGAATTTTAAAGAGAGAAGGAAGAGTGAGCTGATAATCACCAAAGCAAACAATTGATCTTCTATTCTCACAACTATTTTGCAAGCTTCACACTACAACAGAGACAAATCAAGACAAGTCTGAGACCTAGCGACTAGGAGAGTATGGTGGATATCTCTCTCCTCTTGTTTTGGTGTCGGTATTTGATACTTCCTCCTGCTCCCTATCACACTTGATTGTCGAGAGTGTGAATCTTGCTTTAGTTTTTTAAGAAGTCCTGGATTTTCAATTATTCATTCCATATTTCATCTGTTTGTATAACATCTGTCATGTATCTGTAGATATACTGAAAAAAAAACAACAAGATTTGAAGATAGGACGAATTAGTTATCGAGGCAATTTCTGCGCATATGGGAATCTCAAATATGTGTTTAAGGCAGAGTTGCTTGACTGTTTGAAGAGAACGGACAATTAAAAAAAACTGTCACGCAACTAGCGATGGAACGATCAATGCTAGGAATCTCTCTCAAGGATCACTTACCAAATACTGAAATCCGCTGAACATCTGAAGTTGCAGACGCCGTAGAGAGAATAACTTTACTGAAATGGAACTGGGCAGGACACATTGCAAGATCTGCTGATGACAGATGAACAAGACGAATCCTCGAATGGAGGTCTAGGTCGGAAGCCTCCAGAAATGGAGTGCGTCCCATATAAACCGACGACTCAAAACGCATCAGTACCAACTGGATGCCGAGAGCACAAGACACAATACAGTGGAAATTACCAAGGAAGGCTTACGTCTAGCAGTGGACTTGGATAAGCTGATTGATGATGATGATGAGGTGAACTATACCCAGTGATTGACAGTTCCTCAGATTTCTCAGAAAGATTTTAAAAAAGGTGCCAAAGCAACCTGAAAGAAGAACTGGCAAAGAATGAAAGAAATTACTTTCTTTTCAAGATTTTCTCAAGTTATGTTGAGGGGGAAGCGGAGTCAATGATGTTATAGAAGGAATGAAAGGTATGCCTATGACAATGACATCAACAGCTCTTCTCTCGAACCAGAAATTCCTAAAAAAATGTTTTGAACATCATTGACCACCACTTTTTTTTTCTTCTTCTTCCTCGGTTCTGATTTTCTTTACCTTGCGCTATTCCTCAATGTTTTCCATTAAAACGATGACTTGCGCATTTCGCTTTGTAAGCTTATCCACATTTGCTCTCTATCAGCTGTTTCTTTATGCGGAGGTCTACTAGGCTTGCTAAGTAGTTTTCCATTCTTCAACTATTTGGTATTTCTATGTCCCAAATTTTCTCGTAGATCCTGGTAAAAAGATCCAATTTAAGTATTTTTTTTATGAAGAGATACGCTGGCAGATTGTAAGGGTTTATGTCCTTGCGGACGATCAGCTGTTGTTAATCAGGGGTTATTCAGCCAGGGACCTGCCTATAGTTGAAAAATGAGTGTAAGGCCAAGTATTACTTGAGAAAAGGGGCATCGCTTCTCTTCACGGCCAGTGGAAGAATTAGATATTCAAAAGGGGAGAGACAAAATCACATCAAGGAAGACTATGATTTACCTGGGAGTAAAGCTTGACATGACCGTTAACTTCATCGACCACGTCAAAAATGGCGAATGAACCAATAATCTTGTCAAGGAAAAGAACAGCTAAGACATACATATATACGAGGAGATTGTAGTGCCGGCAATCTCCGGAGATCTAAGAAAGAAGAGCGCTCTTCGAGAAGCAGTTTCTAGCAGTAGAGAGGTTATACTTTGTCGATGATAATCAGACTTCACAGAACGGTCTTAACAGAGGCACTCAAGATTCTGTGAGGCTCACCCTCAACATACGGACCTGAGAAGCACATCAAGACAGCTAAGCAAAAGAGAATTGGGAGGGGTCAAAGAAGAGAAGACTTTTTCGAGCCAGATATGACATGGGAAACCTCAGTACGGGCACTAAGATCAGCCTGGAAGAAGAGCTCTCAACTAATCCAAATGAATGCTATGCGGAAGGGAGCAAATAAAAGCGACGTGGATGGATCAAAATACCATTGGCCTGGTCATGGCTGATAGGGAAGCATGAGGTGCAACCTTAGGGACCGCAACCCCACTACGTGCCAATGGGAGGCCGCAGGAGCTTTGTTCAGCACAGAACTGTCCATGCTGTGCAGACAGGTTGGCAGTGACTACTTTTTGAACTAGTGCATGTACTAGTTCAAAAAAAAATGATTTGATTTGAAGACAGGTTCAGCAGCTCATTGGTCACGAAAATTGTGATGCCCATCTCTACTTTGGATTACTCCATGTAACGATGATACTTTTAATGAAAGAACAAAGGCTGTCATCGCCAATTTCATCTTTTTTCGAGGGGTCAGCCGAACACAGAACACAGATTGCTTGAGTGATACTGGTGTTAGGATTAGAAAGGTGTACCCCGGAGAGAGGGGAATGGATAGAGGGATAGTTCTCTCAAGAGAGGAAAGTCTTCCATGAATGTACTTTCTGGTTTTGTTTGCATTTAGTGATTGATGTATCTGTGCTCATGTATTTGCTGGAGCGAGTCAATATTGGCGGTTCTTCAACTCAATATGATGGAAGTGATACTTATACTTCCGTGAAGAATCCTGTAGCTCTACTAACAAGTTGATTTGTCAATCTGGTTCTTGTCTGCACAAGTTCTGCATAGCATTGTCGGAAATCAACAAAAGGAAACTTCTGATATTGACGGACTATCTCGATGAAGTCCTTTCAAATTCTAAGACTTCTCAATTGCTCCAGATGCCCCAGGCAACAGAGCACCAAATTCCAATCAACAATTGGTTCACGAACACAATTTGATAAGATTTGAAGGACTTTGGCTAGAGCTCAGTTTTTTTGAATCCTATTGGAAGTAGAATATTCCAAATCTGGACCCATCGAGATTTTACAGTTTCAGAAAAATCAACATCAGACAGCTTATTGATAAATTTGCGATGTCGCCAGGCCACGCTTAATTACTGGACGCAGTCGACGTGAAGAGATTAAAGAACATCACAGGGGGATTTTGAGGATTAATGGAGAGCTGGTTTGTGTTCGAACTAATTTCTCTTTTGGAAGAGACAAGCCAAACACGTATTGAACAGGTCAACTGGAATAAAGCGTCGCAATTTATTGGTTTGTTGAGCACGTTTGACAATCAAAATGTTTGGGGACATACGGAGAAAAATTTTGCCGAATGTTTTTATAATGAAATTCGAATCTGTGAAGGGAAAATGAAAATTGTGCAGCGAGGTCAATTCTAAGAATACCGTGGGTTGTATTGGCTGGAGAAGGATAATTTGCATAGAGATGAATTTGTCTCTTATGCAACGTCATTTTTCATCCTTTGTATTCCATCACGATAACTTCAACCAAAAATAAATTCCTTCAACTTGTCAATAATCATATTTTAAATACTGTATTCTCTGTTTCTTCGGAACTTTAAATTGTTATAATTTGATGCAAATCCCAGTATACACCTTGGCAGATCTGTGGAGCAAACTGATGCCAACGTAATTGCATTGAGATTTGATAGTATTCATGTCTCGCCCTATAATCACAATGTTGGTGTGTTGATTAAGCATATTTGATGCATCTACTAAACAGCAAATCTGATCCATAATGTGCGTTATCTTGACATGCATTTATTTGGAAAAATTTGGGAGAGGAAAGATTTTTAAAGGATGTGTCTCCGCTTGACGCGAACTTATTGTCCAGTCTTATGCAAGAAGATATTGAATTTTTTCTAATAATAATATTCTAATAAATATTGCTTTGTTTTCGATCACGAATGATATCTTGTTTCGCTTCTCAGTGACATCAGTCCTCTATAAACATTTGTCAAAGTGTTATCCTAGTTTCTACAAGGTGTTCAAATTCAGAAGGATCCTATAATAGTCCTGTCCTGGAAGCATATCCATGTCTAACGTAGCGTATCGCAGGTCGGATTCAGTCAAAACTCACTGTATAAACCACGTCAGTGATCGCAAAAAACTTGACGATATCGTACGTGAAATAGAGGTAGCTGTTATTTTTAGAGCTATAACATAAAATGTGCTATTCCCGATTCTTCAAACCTTCATTTTAGTGGTGGTGAGGTGAGATGTTCGATCGTTTATGAGAAACTATGAATTACTTTGCGCACAGACCAAAATATGTATTTTTTTTTCATTGTTTTAGAGAATTGAAAAAAAACAGTTTTTTTTTTTCATTCTTTTAGAGAATTGAAAAAAATTCACAGTATCTGGGGCAAAAAAGTTTGTTTTCCAAGTGAGTTTTGAGTTGGGCTTAGATTAGAGGGTCACTTTTGGTAGGATTAGATTAGGTTAGTTTCTGTCTCGTTAAACATCCAAAAAGATATTCAAAAATAACCGTGATGTTTTGAAAGAGCGACAACTATTAAGTACTCAGACATTGAAGGTAATGGAGATTTTAACCAAAGAGATTCACTTCTGGTCTCAAATTTAATTCTCTTCCGCTCATTTTTGATTTAGAAGTAATCTGAAACGACTGTTTGAGCCAAATCCATTGCGCAAATGAACAACTAACAAGAACAAGAAAAGGGGTTTATGTATTCCTCAATCCATAAACCACGCTCGATATCGCAGTCGTCATGAGATCTCGTGCTTGATTAATAGTTCACATGGGGTGAGATATGAATATGCGTTCTTGTCCTTTGCAAAGAATAATATCTCAATGATTCTCTCCATTCCTCAAGGGCATTATGGAAGAGTTTCAATGTGATCAAGGTCCTCTAAACACAAGGTTTCAAGATGTTTACATCCAGGAGGAATATCTAGCGTCTAGCATCATCCGGTACCAGTCTAGTCCTGTTACCTTTGCGAAGATTAATATCCACATGGTTTTCACCATTCCTGAAGTGTATCAGAAGTGCAATCAAAGTCCTCTCAAAACACAATTCTTTGATTTGTACAAGATGTTCACATAAAATATAGGAGAACTCTCCTCCTTCATCCAATCCTAGTCTAGTCAATTAACTTTCGCGAAGACTAACGTCTCTATGGTTTTTTCCATTTCTGAAGTGCATTATGTTAGAATAGTGCGATCAACAAAACACAGTTTCCTCGTTTGTACAAGAGATTCACGTTCAGGAGAACTTTCTTCCGATTCTAGTCTGATCCAGAATCTGTTTGGAAGACTATCATTTGCTGTTTTCTCCATTAGTGTTAGATTGGAGTTTGACTGTCCTGTTCAATTCCTTAACGTTTTGTGGACTTGAACCAGCTTTTCCGACCAGAACACTGTTATGCTTGGTTCAGACCAAACTAAGACTGCGATGATGTTATTTATTTTTCTACTTGTGCCTTGTTTTGAAAAAAGTAGTATTCAAGTGTGGAGGATAAATGGAGTTGAGACTCTTCTGGAGAAGTGCCTCAATTTGCCTAGTTTTGAGTCCAACAGCACGTTGAACAGAAAGAAGGACTTTGATTGGTCACATTTCTGAGTCTACCGTTCAACGCGGGTTTTCTTATCATTTGCACAGAGTGTAGGGGTGGACTTATTTAGTTTTCATTCTTTTGAATGAGAAGGTTGAGTAATTACAAATGAAGGTGGAGAAAGAAACTCATCAACCCTCAAGATCTTCATGTGTGGCTGTCACCATTTCCAAGTTTATCTTTACTATTGTTTCTGTTCATCAGTGAACGTTCCATTATTTTCTGAACGCTAGAGGTAGAAATATTCATCATCCTTCCCTTAATTCAATTGAATTTCGAAGATAAGGCAAATCCTGTCCAGAGCACTCGAAAACAAAGCAAGTGATACAATATAGTGGATATCATAGATAAATGATGGAAACATATGAAATGACTAGTCGAATGTCTGGTGATAAGAAAGAACGCACGGGATTGGATGTTACTGTAGACAATTGCGTGACCATCTTGCAGTAGATGTTCAAGTGGGTGACATACGCCAAAACCTTTCAAGGCTTTCTGCGCCCGTTGCAAAAAGTGATCGAAGTGAATCTATTGAAGGGCCGACGCTCTCGTGAAGCTCAGCAGGTCCTTTAGATATTTTATTTCCTGGAGTGTTGTGATCTATTTCCCAATGTATTCCATCCTAGTGCTACTTAGAGTTGGGGATTCCGTTGGGATGAGGATAACGGTCACTACATCTTCAAGGCATAACCTGCAGTATGAATCTTTTCCGATTCGATTATGTGGCCTGTTAGTGTAGAATCACCCTTGTGCGAAAGTCTTTTCTGCTCTGATTTAAGAGCTCTTTAGTATTGCTTTTATTAGTGCTATCTAGCATAGACTGGCTTTTTCGAGTAGAAGACTCTTCTCACGGTGATGTTCTATGGTAAATGACTCTTTCTCTAACATTCCAGAAACGAGCACGGATAAGCAATTTGCTTATATGAAAAGAGTTCATATCCGTTGACAAAATGATGAGCGTATTGTCTAGCCCCGTTGTTATCATCATAAAAATGTTAACATATTTCTCATAAAAGAGGTTATAGACAGACACAACACTAAAACTAATCCTATTTTGAATTATAGCTTTAGCCATATATCTTCCTTATTAGAACTAGTAATGACTAGAACCATAACAAATGAAAATTCATAACAGTCAGAATGCTATTACATCAAAACAGAGTTTCAGAGCTGAAAAGGCTATTATAGCGCGATTACGAAATACAGACTGGATGAAACTAATTTGGTTTACGGTGGCGAGGTAAACCGTTTAAATTAAGCAGCTTAATTTAGTTTTATAGACTTTAAAACGCCAAAGAGCGCTCTTAAGCGACATTTGTTGTTTCCAGAAACGGCTGCATGCCTTATTTATATACCCCGGAAATTTCAACACCAGCTTGTGCGAAATTCTCGAGAAACGAGTTCTCTAGAACATCTCAAACAAGTGCCTGATTACCTGTAATTGAATTAAAACACATTAGCAGCGTCACCCGTCTGTTGGGTCGTGCTCATCAAACAGAGATTGTTAATTTGCTGATAATTGTTTACCATATGGGCGAACGCCACTGCGCTAGTCGCCCGGAGCCCCACCTGGGGCATTAGTTAATGGAAGGTGCGGCATCGACGGAAACTATGGGAGCGCCACTGGGTGCGGCTCCGACTGGCGGCGTTGGTTGGGGTGACAAGGGGGTGCGCCATCATGACACGCGATGGACACAACCTGAAGATTAATGGAGAATGGACACATTTGTTGAGAAAACAATAAAAGTTAGCGTTTGTGGCACGCTTCCTGGTGCTCCCATTTTCTGGCGCTTTGACTGATTTTATTGCACGATGGTATAAGGAATACTGATTACTATAGTTCATTGACTTTTCAGGCACAGTCTTTGGGGAACTTCTCATATCCAGAACGGTTCTTGACAAGTCCAATTCAGATCTGGTACTTATAAGAAAAGTTGCATGATAGGTGACAATGACAAAGGATGGATCGTGACAGAATGATAAGGAACCACACAGGACAAAAGGTTCAAAAGATAGTGATGAATGTACACTGATGTAGTTATCAAGATTGGTCCTGGATATTACCAAATTATCATGGCAAACCTCATTCTACCTTTTGGAAAAAAGAACCATGAGAAGTTTTCCACCACCCTCGTATGTAGGAAGACAAGTTTCAAAATGTTGATTTATTTCTTGTAGCGGCATTCCATGCTGCTTTATTAAAAAAAAATTATACATAAAAAACTTGTATGAATGCAAGGAACGTCAAACACTTTTCAGAGGTACCTATGTACATTGAATAATGATTTTTTGATTGAGTCATAAATCAATAGGTATTTTAAAGAAATGATAAATGCATTAATATTGCAATTTAATACATAATTGAAAGGTGAAAAAAAAACTTGTACAGTGATATGAGATTGTTTTGCTTATTTTGAGTTCCAAGACGTATCTCTATAATATTTCCAGTTTCTCCTGAATCACATCACAAGAGGTTTTTGACCACCTTCGCATGTATCCTACATTTTGTTTTTTTTTATCTCTTTCAATGATTGCCACACAGAATAGTGACATCAAGCAGTATGAAATACGGATACAAAAAAAAATAAAAACTTTTGAAGCTTGTACACATACATGATGCTGAAAACTTTTTGTGATTTGCAAATGCTTCACTTCAAACTCATGTACATTTCCGAAATGGTCGCTAGGGGGCGTATCAACCAACACCAAGTAGAAAAAAAGGATTCTTTGTTCAATGAAAATATATCGATGATATCATTTTCATATGAACTGACTTTTCACCCTCACTTTTTTCAAAAAACATTTTTTTCTATCCATCAAAATAAAGGGGTGGGGGAAGTTCAATTATTTTTTTAAACAAACAGAGATTTCTCCCGTTTCGCTTGACCGATTTCAACAAACTTGAGCCCATATGAAAGAGAATAATCTTCACTACAAAATGCTTATTTGGTTCTGAATTTGTTACTTTCGCCGTTGCTGCTAGATGGCGTACATTGGAATGAAAGCATATTTTTGATTTTTTTTTTAAATCAAATGTAATGGTTTATTCACTGGTGTATTCATTTCTCTATATTTTAAAAAAGGTTACATTTTTCTGTTGAAAAAATAAAAGAAACAAAAAAAAAATCATTATATCTTTTTGTATTATTTTTCAATTTCTTTATAGAAAAATGTATCCTTTTAAAAATTATATTGGAATGTTTATATCATTACATTTGATTTTTTTGAGAAAAACTCAAAAATAAGCTAACATTTCAGTTAACGCCATCTAGCGGCGACAGCGAAGTCAACAAATGCAAAACATCACTTGACCCCTTTTTCCATTGAATATTTTCTTTCAAAATGGCGCTCAGCTGTTATTTTGAAATTTTCAGCTGTCACACGTAGGTCAAAACGTGCAGAGCGTTCACACAAAGTCACCAAGATGTGTCCAAATTTCGTTTTAATGAGACATCAAAGAATTGCACTGTCTCAAGTCTCAACTCAATCTATACAGGATGACCTTGTTTACAGAGACGCATTCCTGAACCAAGCTAAAGTAGAAAAGGTTTTGTAATCATGTGTCCTAAATAGTCTGGTTTTCATTACCGAACGAAAGTGACGTTGAAAATAACAAAATCATGCAAACATAACCTCATCCTATCATTTGATAAAAATCCACCTGATCTGAACAAAATTCGTTCGAAAAAATCAATCTATGCACACATAACCTTATTTCTTCAATCAGTCTTCAAGGGTGAAGATTCATGTTATATGGAGTAGGTGGAAAAAGGTAAAAAATTCTTCACAAAAGTTTAATGAAAAGTTCACTCAACTCCACTCCATTATCAAGAGATGTTTAATCCAACTCCTACAGGGTATTCAAAAAATGAGATAAAATAACTTGGATCTAGTACCTAAATAATATATCATATTTACAAAAAGAACAAAAAGCTCACGCGAATTCACATCACCTACACAGAAATATAATAAGAATAAAATATAGTCAATACACTTGATCAGCAGAACAAACAAACATAACCCCACTTTTATCTCAAACCTGAGAGTGTCTAAAGCGATAAGGCGCCGTCTTTGTGGTTCCACGTTTTCAAGAAGATCTGGTCGTTTATCAATATCAAATTTGTGTAACATTGCACAATTATGATCAAAAGAGAAATATGAAGTCCGAACAAAGAACGAAGCTCATTTTGAATATTTTCTGTACCTCATCATATCCTCTCAGTTTGGAGAAGTCAACTCGTGCGGGTTATTAATAATTAAGTGATAAAAATGAAGAAAAAATAAACATTTCGACACGCTGTCACATCAACAGAAATGATAACAGAAGCTTGAAACTCGGCAGTTCCAATCAGGATCAGAGGGCCTTCAAGATGAGGTATCACTCGACCTCCCTTTCAATTTGATATTTTCATTCAAAATAGCGCCCAGCTGTCATTTTGACATTTTGAGCTGTCACTACCATGTTCAAAAATGCAGAACGTCCTCACATAAGGTTTGTCCAAATTCTGTTCGCATTTATTTAACGGTTCAAAAGTTAGAAGAGGGGGAGGACCTTTTAACGTACTCATGATAAATAAAATATGATTTTAGAGAAAAATTATTGAATAAAATAACAGTCTCTATTTTCAATTACTGTAAAAAATGAGTTTCGAATCAAATACCGAACATTCATCATTCATGATTAGACATAAATCAGTGTGTAGTTCAAAATACTCGTCCATTTTTGAAAACAAAATACATATCAAAGTAATTATCCTTTCCAGGCCATTTTTAACCCATCAGCGTACGATACGGCGCTGTTCGCCATTCCCAAACGTGATGCTATAATAATAAAAAACTAATAAACGTGAAATATTCCGAATTTCAGAAACGCTTTAAACCGATGCGTCATGTCAAACTGTCCGAATGCCCATTTGGTATTTCGATGCGGTTGATTTTTAAATTAAAATTTCGACTAGCGTTTTGTCAAATTGACGAATCGAAGCGTGCATTTAGACTAAATGGTCATGTGTGTACAGTGCATGGAATTTCGACAGTTATTAATATGTTGAAATATTGTCAGGTTCACATTTTATAGGCGTTCATGATTTTAGAGGGTTGTTTGTGGAATATTACTTGATTCGAGTTGTTTATGTGGAATGGGTTTTATAAACATTTTTATAACTTCGTTGTTTGACTTTTTTTTATTCTAGGTGCTGCACTAGACGGGTTAAAAAATTTGGAAGTAAAATAATGGTTCACTCACTCTTATCACCACAATTCCCCAAAACTTTGTCACAGTTACTCTCAAATTTTGGTTTTCTCACTAATTGACTTTCTACGATTGCGAATGTCCAGGATGATTTTAACTTGTTTTGTGTGGTGTGTACACGAAAAGATGCGATGCCAAAGTTTATACTAGATTTTTTAAATTTGGTAGTATCATCCATATACAAGGTGCCCCAAGACCTGTCCACAATACCCGACTTTATAATTTCAGTAAAAAACTAAATTTTGTGGACAGACCTATACAAGCACCAGTATTTTATTTAATTTTATATTATACGTCAAATTCTTTTGCTTTCGAGATAAAGGCTGTTAAATTTTGGAAAAAATCCAGATACTGGTAATCACAAAATTAAACCTATTTGTATCTTGATAAGAGAAAAACTAGGTTAGAAAACGTCTTATTTTGTACGTAGATTAATTATCATGAATTGTTATGAAGATATCGGCTGTCGAAATTGAATTTTGTCCTTTTCTCAACTTTCTCGACACCCTGTAAATGTGAATTTCCCAAGAAAATATAAAACATTTTTTTCTAACATGAACAGCGATAAATTCTTCCTTTTTTTTTTTTTATGCGAATATCTTGAAAACCTGTCGGTCTCAGACATCTCGAAAATGTATTGAGAAATAGATGGTGCCATTCGAAAAACTGAACAACATAGCTTTTTTCTAATAGACATCATTATGAAGTTTTTTTTTGTCTAAAACATTTTTCTCTAACATGAAAAGTCAAGGAAATAGAGAGGGGTATAGCTTCAAGACCTCATTATAATCTGTCAGACAATAAGGCTTGTATTTGACAGTTTTGGTAAATTCTTTGTCAAATTCATGGTTTTATAGAAAGTGAAGCTAAGGGTAAGGAAAGTTCAAATTAACATGAGTAACTTTCCCTACTTTTTTGAGTTTTTACTGCGTCACAACCAAACCTCTCGACGTATCAAAGTAATGAGTTCATAAAGGTATTTAATTAAGATTTAACATGATAATATGTCTTGTTATACAGGGTGTCTCACGGTCTATGGTACGTTGTACGTTTACGGAAAACCAGACATAGGATCGACCTGAAAATTTGGCTGAGCCCATAATCGAGTATGATCTATATTTTAAAAATATTTTCAGTTTTGCAGTGTTGCCGCTTCTTTCCAAAAGTCGTAACAACTTTCTTATTTTAAATGACCCACCCTGTTGCTATGCCGACTAGAGAAAGGTAGGTTCATATGGTTCCGATGGCGAAACCGATCTGAAAATATACAGGGGTGCTTCAAATTTATTAATCTTTTTCCTTCACACAAAAATGATAAAAAAACATTTTTTTCAAATGGAACTTCCTGTATATTACTTGAAAAATGAAAAGGCCAATAAATTTTCTTTCAAATGGTATCCCATGTTCCTATACCTAAACCTTCAGGATCTACAAGAAAAATGCATTTTACTAAAAAATTAATTATATTGGTATACATGATATGAAACATAATGTAGTTTCTAGGGCAACCTATAGTTGCCAGGACACACAGCAATAACAATTTATTTTTAGTAGCAAACTGCAACTATATGCATGCAACTACTGCAACTATGTTTCATATCAATAGTAGTACCAATATAATTTATTTTTTAGACAAATGCATTTTTCTTGTAGAGCCTGAAGGTTTCAGGTATAGGAACACGGGATACCATTTAAAAGAAAATGTATTGGTCTTTTCATTTTTCAAGTAATATACAGGGGGTTCCATTTGAAAAAATAGCTCTTTTATCATTTTTGTGTATAGGAAAAAGATTAATAAATTTGAAGCACCCTGTATATTTACAGATCGGTTTCTCCATTGGAACCATATAAACCCACCTTTCTCTAGTCGGCATAGCAATTTCAACTCTCCACCGTTTTCAAGTACGAAACTATTGAACTCAATCCACTGATGTGTTTTACGACAAAAATATTATAAATTAATTTATATCTCGAAAACCGCTGCCGATAGGTATAGGAGTATATCAAGCAAAAGTGATTAGAATCAGTCAACGAATTCCAAAAAATAATAATATACAGGGTGGTCCATTCAAAATAAGAAAGTTGCCACGACTTTTGAGTAGAAGCGGCAACACTGCAGAACTGAAAATATTTTTAAAATATAGATCATACTCGATTATGTGCTGAGCCAAATTTTCAGATCGATCCTATGTCTAGTTTTCCGTAAACGTCTAAGGTACCATAGACCGTGAGACATCCTGTATGTTCAGTTTTTATAACTGTCTCAAGGTCTCATAGCAGAACCATAGATCGCACAGGGCTGCTTACATTTTTTTTTAACATTGATTTTTTCCTCAATTGCAACAAGGAAATAATGTTACTCCATTAGTTTATTTTTGGCAACCTGATTAAATCAAAAATTCCATGCAAAGCTGGTTTTTCGATAATGAGATCATAACAAAAGAGGAGAGAAACTGAAAAATGCTCTCTTCTTCTTGAACAATGCCCTTGTCAGAAAAGCGCCACGATCGTAACGAAATTGCTTAAACTATAATAAATTGAAACTCTATTCAATACGGACTCTTTGAAATTCCATTTCACTAGGGATTTTAACTGCCTTCAAGTTCATTGATAAAATAGGTCTGTAAGTTTTTCTTAGTTACCGAGTCTGGACCAAATAAAATTACAGGAGATAGTTTGGCCTGTCATAAAAGTTAAAATTCGCGAAATTAACAGCATTACCCACTAAGCAGCGGAAAACTTTCTTGGAATGGAAGTTTTCTAATTTTCAGTATAAGAATTGAGTTTAGGTATTAAAGTTAAAATGAATTCCAATTCAAATGCCGTATAAATTCAAATGAGGACGACCGAATGGGAATTACAGCGAGAAATAAGATCTTTGGTTCTGGTTCTTTATAGATAAAAAAATTCAAAGCAGTGAAATTAGTTGATCGAGTTTGCTTCCATGATATACAGGGTGTTAATTAAGTATCTGGCCAAACTTCAGGGGGTGATTCTTTGAGTGATTTTAAGGTAAAAAGTTCATGTAAACAGGTGTCCGGAAATGCATTGTTTTCAAGATACAGGGTGTCAAAAAAATATATTTTTTTTACATTTATTTATTATGATCTCAAACACCTGTTGACCGATTTTGTTGAAATTTGGCAGTATTATGGACCATGATAAGACGCTAAGTAAGAACCAATTGATTGTTGATTATGACTTCCAGTGGCGTCGTAAGGGGCAGTTTGACGAATAAAAATAGCAAAAAAAATGTGCGGAAATGGACACCTGTTTATATGAACTTTTTACCTTAAAATCACTCAAAGAATCACCCCCTGAAGTTTGGCCAGATACTTGATTAACACCCTGTATTTTAGCGCCATCAATCCTTTTCGAGGTGATGAAACCACCGAACGATAAGGTCTTTCACCGATTCAACTCATCAACAGACAAAGCATTCAACCCCTCTAACTATTAATTAATCACTTGCCAAAAGCCAAGTTACCTTTATCAGATTAGTTGTTGCAAACTATTGAATTAATACACGGTGAAGTCCGAGGAAGTCCCCAATACAAAAGATAATACAAGCAAACAAAATTGATGTAAATAATATTTGCATTTTTGCAGGGATTATGATTCGTTGCATAAAATCATATAGAAGTCAACAAAAGTTGAGGTGAACTGTTTAAACAAATTTACAATGAGGCCAATGTCAAAAGTATCATGCCTAAGCCATTTATGGCAATCCAATGGTGGCAGTAAAGACGTAAAAAGAGATGTAGTAACAAAGGCAACCTTTCATGTTTGAGCTAATCCCTCCATAATCAATCACCATAAGGTCTAAGATTTCCCGGAATAAATCAAAAGAAGACGATCCAAGTTTCCAGTTTTCATCTACCGATCGGATATTAGATGAAATCACACATTTGGTTCTACACGACAGTTCGAGGTATTAGCGGGAATAGGACGTAGAAATAAAACTCCTTCTAGCGGAGAATCGCCGACGTTTTGACTTTATTTGAAGTCTTTTTCAAGGCTGTAACAAAGCCACACTCTAGAGAGAATTTATCTTGACATCAGTTGATTTTGAATTTGTCTTGGTATCAGTTGGTGATAAATACAAATAAGGACGCTACTGAGTACACCATGCCTTATAATTTGTATTTATTACCAACTGATGTCAAGACAAATTCTCTCTAAAGTGTGGCTTTCTTACAGCCTTGAAAAAGACTTCAAATAATGTCGAAACGTCGGCGATTCTCCGCTAGGAGTTTTATTTCTACGTCCTATTCCCGCTAATACCTCGAACTATTATTCTACTAAGGACGCTACTGAGTACACCATGTTCTACACGACTTTTGGTCTTCCACTCGTCCCAGGTTCTATTGAGCTGCGATACCTTCATGGTTTTGTTATCTACGTTGACTAAAGCCGTGTCCTCAGGGCTCCGTTCTGTTGCTGGCGAAAGATTTCCGACTCAAAATTCCGAAAGCGTTAGCTTTGAGTTGATTTTTCTTCAATATTTCTGTTTCTCTACTATATGTTTCCTTGACCCTGAATCAATCTGCATATTATTTTTATATCTTTATATTATATCTCAGGTGAAAATGACCATTTAGTGATTTATAAAACTTGGAGAAATGAACTTCAAATATTGGGCTCTCCACATCTTCAACATTTGTTATCCATTTTCTGTTGGATGTTTGTCGCCACATCTGACTCACAACTAATGAGGTCTTGTAGTGAATATCCAGGAATTAACGCATTTTCTAGATTCTGAATTCCGTTGCGATTCATTAGAAATGAAAGTTTATCAGGACGAACCACTTTTTTGAAAAAATAAATAAAAAGAACATTTTTTTATTGAAATCTAGTGCCAAAACTCCTTCACGTGACAGCTTTGTCATTATTCTCGATGCAATGTTGCCAAACTAACCTAAACTTTACTAAAAGCCATGACAGTGATAATTTTCTTTATTTCATAATGTGCCGTACAGTATCATTAACCGGACCCAAAAACAGTCCGGTAAATGACTACATCATCAGAGACTGTGAAAAAAAATACTTGACTGTGAAAAAAAATACTTGACTGCTCCAAAAATGACATTTTGCATCATCAAAGACTGTGAAATTGCATTGGTAACATGGCTTGGCTGGCGCCATCTCTTGATTTTCCTTAATAACTTGACATGGAATGTTGGTAGCATATAATTAACCTATCTATTACCCAAGTGGAGACATGGTTTGGCTGGCCATCTCATGGTGAGAATATGTGAGGCGGGTTGCCACTCCAAGTATATGTTTTGACAAGAAAGTACTTTAAACCGATTGAAAAAAATTATCACAGTGTGAAACCAAACAACGTACGATACACAGCCGTTAAATGTCATTGAACTACTCGTCTAGAAATTCCAGACTCGGCTTCTTCGTCACCTCGTCCATAAACATCTCGACTCGTAATTTAAATAGTAAATAATGAGCATCATTATCTAAGTTCAGAGTTCTTACCCTCTTTCCGACACAAGTAGGTATAGGCACGGAGGGTCCACTGAGATGTTGCAACAAACTATTGATAGTGATCTGGTCATCATACAAGAATGGTTCGTCGCAAATTGTCTGCTTTTTTATATGAAAAAAACAAATGTTATTGGTTTTAAATGCAATATGGAGAGTACCAATGTGATAGTTTGCCTCACCTAGATGGTGCACTGAAATTTGAGGATTAGGAAAATCTTGGGATTGAGCAAAAAATTGTCTTCTGCCTGCTATGCAATTGGAGCAGTAAGGTCTGAACTTGGATTCAATGTGACACGCACGGAAAATTTCTTCTTATTCAAGGCGCATCTCACCTGCGGAGTGGCTCTCTGGAGTAGTAACAGAGAGTTTTCATTGAACATCCTGTTTGTTCTTTAGAAGAAGGTTCTTCGTTTTATGCTTAGCCTACATTGAAGAAAATCGTGTAGAGAGCACTTTGTGAGGCAAAAATTACTATCTCCCCACTTTAAGTTCTGGATCTCATGATCAAGAACCAACTCTCTATACTGGCGAGACGTCACGTTTGATTGAATTCGATTCCCGATTGTTTCTTTCAACGATGTTCCAACATCTAGATATAAAGAAGATGATAACCGACACAGAGCAGGAGCATGTTGGGGAACCCGGGTTAAATCAGCGTCGTTTACAACAAGTTGCATACCTAAGAAGTTATACGCGTCGCAAGTGAGGTTTCAAATTTCGAAAGAGTTCGTTATCTCGGTTATGTCTGAACTTAGAAACTTCAAATTTGGTGTACGTTTCAAGAGTACTAAGAGCACTTATTGACAGTGATTGGAATTTGATTAAGATGTTCTGAAGTGTTGATAATGGATGTCACACCCTCAAAGTAAGACAGAGTTTTTGACCCGTTGGCGAACGAAAAAATTATTGGTTTATTTTATTGGGGAATCAGTTTTTTTCCTGTTGTCATGTTTTGAATTTTTTTGTTTTGTCCGCATGGCCATGACATTTTCCGTCTTATTGATCAGTATTTTACTGATTCATTTGGAGTTTCTTCAGAACACCTTTCCAGGTCTTTCACAAGGTGCCACCACAACTTAGACTGGAACATTAGTCTATACACGATGTAAGGGAATTTTCACATCTTTGGCCTTCATGATCACCAAACATCAAATGGGACTTCTTTTTTTAGCACACTCCTCAGAAACAACAAACATTTTGGTGATAATTTTAAACAATGTTTGTAACTTCTCAGTGCTAATTGTATGTTATTTCTAGTGTTTAAACTGTTTCTTTTTCTATTGAATTATTGTCATTTAAACTTTTCACCCTATTGTCTCACATTTAATTTTATAGCCATCGTTGGTATTTTCGACGATTGGTGATAT
The DNA here is from genome assembly GCA_958502075.1 of Orchestes rusci. NCBI lineage: Eukaryota > Metazoa > Arthropoda > Insecta > Coleoptera > Curculionidae > Orchestes > Orchestes rusci. Next base: position 24,230,590 of record OY293312.1, read on the forward strand.
GACAGCTACAATACGTGTCTTCAGTTATTTGGGTTCTTGCTAAAAACGGTAGGGTGTGGCGAAATACCCAAAAAAAACAGGTAAATCATGGATGCGCCACAAAACTACAGAGCATATCTACTTGACAGGAATGTCTCTAAGTGTATCACATTTACACTTAAGAAGATTTTATTTGTTTACTAAGTAATATTACGGACTTTGACTTCACTCTTATATTTCAAAAAATGATAAAATAGAAAGAAAGAAGTGTAACTATCTATATTTGATATTTCTTCTCCAGAAAAATACTTTTGAAGAGGAGTTGATCAAAATCACTCCCAAATATTTTAGTTTGGCAAAGCCGCATCACCTTTATGAAAACATCGAAGCGTCAACCAATATCAAGGACGCTTTGTTTTGACGCGGTTTATCCTTGTTTGTTGTGAGGCATGTAGGGAACGCAATAGCTCCTTCTTACTCATTCGCCTATATGTAAAGAAATCAGAACAGAACGCAATAGATATCTATCTCTTTCTGTCTTATTGGAAAAAGTGTCACACTTTATAGCGTTTCGTCGACAATGGACGAGTCTCTTCCAGGTACGTAGTGTGGAGCTTAATCTAAAAAAACCATACGAAGCCAGGACGTTGAGGTTGCCATGTTGTGTCAACTTTCTTTGTTATACTCGTTCTTCACACTATTTGTAAAATCGTAGAATTTTATAATCCTAGATTGTGTCACAAGATTTGTTAAAAAAGAACCTTCAACATTTGTGATCAGAAAAAAAATCTTTGAAAAACTATGAAAATATGACAGTGTTAGTTGAAATAAGGATATCGCAACACTTGATCATTCTTGCATTGACTATTTGGCATCGTTGGCTTAGAGATGTTGAACTCAAACAACCTGCCCCTAGTTTGACAGGATGGCTAGTCTTTCAATGTTCAAACTCTAAAATAGTATTTTTTTTTACATAAAAGTCATTCATTCAGTAATAATGAAAACACAATGTTTATAAGGACCCAAAAAATATGTTTTTGCTTTGTTGACTTGGGCTAGTTTAGGTAAGAGATCACGTGCTCGATCAACCTTAATGAATAAATGGTCACTCATTGAATAGATCTTAGATTTCTAGAAGAGTGATTTCTTTATCTAGGTTTGCGTCAAGCCCCTCATCAACCCAAAACAACAAAATACACGATACTCTGTCCTTCAAAATAAGGGAGTTGGAACATTGTATATAAATATAAAAGGAATATTATTCAGTCAGTTTGCCATAACTTCTAGCTTTAGAATATGCCTTCAATTTCACATGCTGCACTTGAACTGAACAAAAATCACATTTCCCGTAACATATGAATATATGCACATCGAGAATGAACGATCTTTCCAATTCGAAGCGAGAAAATTCTACAATAAGTTGACAGGAATAATAGCGGTTGGAAGCGGTGCCCATAATTTTCCGGAATTTATGGCATTGTTAAATGGATTAAAAGATTCCGAAGCGCTGATAGAGGCTACGGCATACGCCAGGAGAAATATGATGATTCAAATTATTGTTCAAATGTACCTGCACGAGAAAATCGTTATTTCTGTATGCGGAAGCGAAAAGTGAGAATGGAGGAGCTGAAATGTCAAGCTAAAATTGTTATGAAGCGTGTACACTTTCCTTTCACATATTCAAGTGCACTAAAAAAATGGTGAAAATGTTTTTCGAGATACAAGTAATCATGATAGACTAGGTTCCTGGGCATGTGAAATTGGCAATCACAACATTTTTATTAGGGAAACCATTTTCAAGACGTATAAGCATTTTGTAAACATGTGGTTGTACTCAAAAAAAATCGAGAAGGCGACTATTTCCCTATTTTGAACACCAATATCATTTACAATCCTGCACTATTATCCAAATTGGATGATTAATGACGGTTATAAATCCTAATACGTGGGTTATAGAATTACAATCCTGTCCAAATATTTATAGACTTGTCCAAATATATGAAATAAATATTTCTGATTAATCTGAATTTACATAAGAGTAGCTTTATCACAGAGAACTATTAATTAAGACATTATTCCAATAAAAATTCAATTTTTCAAATTTAATGTATTAGTCTGGCCAGTTTCACGCCCACTCAGAGATAATTGAGTTAACGGAAAATTTATTAATTGGAACCAATCGGTTCTTAATTGTTTCTTATCCTGGAATCTATGAAAAGGCGATGAAGTTAATTGAAGTTAACTAGATTGATTAGTTTTGTCACATGGTCCAAGTGTCGATGATAATATTTTTATTTCTAGTTCTGTAATTAATGACAAATTCATAAATAATTGAGTCCTAGGCCTCTGAATTCAAACCATGAACGAGACAATGGTAATAAATCATCTCAAGGTATTTTACTCATATACTACGTTCCAAAATTTGATTTTTTGTTCAGTAATAATCATAAGTGAGTCCCAATAAGAACACACATTTTCATTGTGGATTACCATGATGGTCATCCAAACACCACCATTGGCAATTCCACTTTTTAACAAACTTATGCATGACCTTACCTGGTAAATGATGCTTTAGACTTTTGTGAAGGTTCCGCACTCAGTCTTCTTCATTAACCTTCTTGACTTTCAGATTTTTCTTCAATAAAACATGTCTCAGTTGTAATGAGAAAACCGTTTTTGCACCTTACACGAATTCTGGAGACGCTACGACATGGAGGTCATGAGGTTAGTGATCCTCTGTTAAACTTGAATGATCCGAAATGGTGGTTATACCCTCTTTTTTGTTCCCACCTATGATGGGAAGGTTCGTGAATGTTTTCCTGAGATCAAGAGTGAAAGATCTTCTGGCGATGATGAGTTATGATGTCTTGTTGCTTTAATCATTTTGCCGAATGCTTGCATGGTGATCGCGAGCCGCGACAGTTATTCCAATTTTCAAGGGTTGTAATCCTGATGATCCTAGTGAAATTGTAAATTTATGGCTTTGAAGGTGAGCTCATTGAGTGGTTAAAATCGTTCTTATCCGATAGGCTTCAGAGAGTCGTTGGGCCAAGCTTCTCCAGATCAGGGATTATTGAGTTCGTTGTTTGTTCTTCAAAAGAGGTCCATCAGACCATCGTATGGAATGGGTCCGCGTGAATCTTGTAGGGCTGTGTTTAGAGAAAAGAACATTTTGACACTGACTTCTCTGTTTATTTTGGAAGAAGCTATGGTAAACGCCAAACAACTTTCGATCCACGTCATCGTTGCCACCAAGCTCGTTGTTATGAAGCTTGCTCGTGGCCAAATTTGGTTTCCAGCAAATCACATAATAACTCGCTTGGTGGCAATTATAACGTGAATCGAAAGTTGTTTGGCATTTGCTGTACATCTTTTTCTGGACATGATAATTTAACCCATCAAGCTTACAATATTATCCTTTAAAGATACATCGGGTCTATCACAGAAGTCAATTTTGTTTGATGGTAGAGGAATATGTAATCATATTCCATCCAGGATTCGACATTGTAAGGATATTCGAAAATTCAGGGCTAGTGTGAAGAAAATTTAATTGAATGGGACGTATTACATCTTGACTGTCTAGTATTTTAAGCCCTGTGTAGTAAATCACTTATCTGTCATTTATATAAAATATCTGAAATTTGAACTGTTTTATAATGATGATTGTTCTTTCAAGTTTGTTTCATGTATGTTGATGTATAACTTTTATGGTTGTTATCTATATTTTAATTCACGTAACATTTTATATTTTAAAATAACTACACATGCTTTTTCAACGACAACAAAGTATTTTCTGATTTGATTTGATTTGAAAACAAATGTCAATGGATAGGAAAAACAAGATGCCTTTGGTTAATACCGCCCACATACGCCATTATGCTTCACAAAAATTTGAATTTCAGATGCAATGTTAAAAAAATGCGACAGCTTCAAAATAAACCCAAACTAAATTTGTCTTCAACCAACCCTACAAAATGAAAATAGTAGTTTACCTAACAAGTGCGGAAAGTGCCACTTCGCATCGTTCGGCCAGCAATCAAGTGCGGAAAAGTCACTTTACGAGCGTGTTAGGTACAATATTTTCCCCACAAACGTGCGGAAAATACCACTTTTCCGCATGCATTTTAGTTTTGTGTCACTTTTCCGAACTCAGTGCGGTAATAATATATTATTCAACGAGCGGGAAATGATGGATATTACTCACGAGGATGTCGTTTGCGCTACGAGCCGTAGACGAGCGTAATCATCTGAGTGAGTGATATTCATTTCCCGCGAGTAGAATACTACACTTTTTCTATGATTTATCAATAATTGAAGCAAACTTTGAAATATTCAATCTCATTTGGACGGCACTTTTTGAGAACTAGTTTACTCAAAATAAGGTAAGGTTGACAACACAATGACTATAAAACAAGTATGGACGGTCAAGTGGGCTGTTTCACAATGATGTATTTGAACGTTGACATTTTGTCGAATGTTCTGATTGGCTCCAGAACAGTGGAGTGATGAGATCATTTCATTGGTTGAAAAAAATTGAGTAATGAAAAAAAGTCACTGGTATGAGTGACACGTCACATTGACCAAGTGGATGTATAATACATCTATTATTGAATAGTCATAGAAAAAAAAGTTTTTTCCACGACTGTCAAGGAATGTCACTATTGTGCAATCGCCAATATCGGTTAGGAAACGTAGCACATTGTGCAACCGTAGAAAATGAAACCATTCCCTACTTGTTGTCATGGCAACGAGTGCGAAATGAGCATGAACTGGCACATCCACCAAAACAAAAATTAACAAACGATATTAATTACACAATAGTGATATTGATCAAGAGTCGTAGAGAAAGTAAAACGTGCAACTCGCATGGAATGACTCATTTCCTACTCGTATGAATGGCTGCAAACCTTCATACTCGTACGAAATGAGTATCATTCCAAACTCAAATGCGTGCGGAAAAGTGGTATCTTCCTTAAGTTTGTAGAAAAAACAAATTTCGAACGGCAGAAGAATAATTTTTCAAAAAATATAAAAAATCGGTAATATAGGGTGTCCCAGATCAACTGGTCACTACTTATACAGCAAATAGAGAAACAATAAATGAGAAGTTTGAGACCGGGAACCCATGGCCGAAAGTGCCCCGTTTCCTAGATACAGGTTGTACAAGTTTCTCAAAAAAAATGAATATCCGCATTCATTTTGAAAACCGCTCAACCGATTTTGATAAGATTTTCAGGGTTCAAATACTAAATGGTAGTGTTCAATTCAAAATTCAGATAATCATTACTTAAATATCACCCATGATATGAAGGCGATATATTTTCTCAATACATAATAGAAATAGGTGCCTATCTAACAAAAAAAAACAATTGGTAACGAAAAAAGTGACACTTTTGCGAAATCTGAATTTTGGAAATTTTAACCTGAGAGGTTCTTAAAGTCCAGTTTTCACGAATGCCTTCGCATTCTTTCTCATTTTGCTAGAAATTCACAAAAGATCAAGTCTAGAGAAATGTATGAACGCTTGCGATAACCACGCCCATAACACTTTAGTGGGCGATATTTCCAACCCTGTTCAATTTATGTTTGAAGGTAATGTTCTCTTTTCGACAACATGATGTCATGAGTAAAATCACCTCAGGAGCAATGGTGAACATACTAAGCTAGATGCCTTTCATTGAAAACAGATTCACTCTACTACTCTTGAAAAAACCAAAGGGGTTGAAAGATATATGAACATAATCTTGTGAAAACGGAATTACTTTCGACCGTTTTACATTTTGCGGTGCAAATTAAAGGCGCGCAAGGAAAATTCCATCAGGCAATATCGATCGGTTAACTAAAGAATTTATATGGCAACATTACCGGATTTTGGTGGTCCGTGAAAATATGTGGTTTAGAAAAAAAGATGTTCTGTTTTGTGATTGGCCGAAGAAACATCAATTTAATTTTTTAATCTTGACCATCAGATGAAGCTGAAAATCTACTCAAAACGTATTATCGCATATCAAGAGAAAAAGATCCGCATTAGGAATGATTACCTGATAATCAAATACTGTATCCCTAAAGCTGCTTGGATTCTTGAGAAAGAGAGGAATTTTAATCACTTAGCAAATAAAAATCATATGATTTCTTCATCTTTAGCAGAAATTGGTCCATGGATCACGTCCAATATTTGTTATTTATTATCAATTTTTAACCTTATGACCTACCGCAAAAAAATACATTTATAAAAGATTATATTGGTTATAAGATGTCGATATCATGTATTTTATTTGTTTTTTCTCCATCGAATAATTATCTGCATCTTTTTTGTAAAAATGATGCATCAAATAAGGATGAACTTCTAAATGAAATTATACACAGTGTGTTAAAAGTCCCGGAACTGTCAGTTATTTCGGAAATTGTAAACTATACAAAAGAACTTGCGAAATAGAAGTTGTAGGACTTGAAGAGATCTATGAAACCAAAACTCTTGCAATCATACAAAGTGTCCCAAAAATTTCAATTCCCACAACTTTTATATCGAAAGTTTTTTTGTAGTGTGTATAATTTCCGAAATAATTGAGTGTTCCGGATTTGAACATTTCGGTATAGGGTATAGGGTATAGGTATTTCGCAACGTCCTATCCTTTCTAGCAGTTTAGTAACTGCCAAAAAAAACATGTAATTACACATCTCATTTTGACCACTATGCACTCATTTTGACTCTATGCACATCAACATTCCGACCTGAAGTTCGGCACCGTTCAACATTCTGGTATCGGTTTTGGCACGTCGCCTCTGATTAGTCAGGACGTTGAAATCGACCAATAGAATTTGATAAAGTGCCGAATCCTATACCGGAATGTTTAAATGCTCTCGGGGCTTTTCACACACTGTGTATGCTGAGCTTAGATTGGCAAACCATATATCCATCTAATTACAAGGTAAAAATTATGGATCGAAATTACAACACCAAATAGCGAGGTGACATGAAAAAAAAATCAGCATACTTCACCTCCTCCGACATCGATTTTAACTGCCGAGCTTGTGGTCTCTCTATCTTCACTCCCAAATCTATTTTGTGAATAATAATTTTTTTGTGCTTAATCACCGCAAGATTGAGCTGCTTTGAATGTTGGTGATATGATAAGGGACAGAAGAACTTCAAAATGGTCTATAGCTTGTTCCTTTTGGCAAAGGTAATTTTCCCAGTTTTGGGGTGGATACTTTTTTTTACCCTGCTCGAAGACAAAACATCTGCATTGTAGAAAGAAAAAATGTCAATGAAAAGTGATAATTATTTCAGAATATCTTTTGAAAAGTTATGAAAATAACGATAGTAAAAACAAAAATACATACTTGGACTATTTTATATTCCAGAACGTCAGCTTAGCCATCAAACGCAACATTTTGTCTCAATTTTTAAACTCGTCTCTGTATAAAGTGGAGCTGCTTGGAATATGTAGTCCATGTTCATAATTACGTGGAACCTTTTAATACTTGATTATTATTAAAATATCTCATTCAATTGCAACACTCTTTTGCAGGACTCCAACCTCAAACAAGATCGTCTGGACACATTCTATGTCTTTGAATCTGCTGAGAAAAGAGCATCCCTTGTAATAATATTCTTCGCCAATTTTTTCTCATAAAAGGGTTTACAAGCCACTCGAGTGGCTCAAAAAAGCGAAACGTAACACACTATAACTGAATTGTTCAGTCAATACTGAGAACTAAATAATTCAACCATGTTTGTCTTTGTGAACGAAAATGAATATTCCAGACAATTCAAAATTTAATATAACATCTACTGTGAAAGAACGCAGTTATTTCCCAGACAGTAAACACACCAATGCAATAACAATATCAATTTAGAACAATATAACAATATAATTATAGCTGATCACTCCTAGAAATAGATATATATAATAGTTATAGTAGCAAATTTACCAATAAATTATCGAAAATTGATTGGCGTAGGATGGAGTTTTTCAAGGAGGGCCCACTCAGGTATAAAAGGTTTAGATGGTCTATGGGACCTACATAAAGTATGTCAAGTTTGGGGGGGTATCATGTCGATTATGCTGTCTGATATGATGGGAGAGAATGATGATGATAACAGTGAGTTAAGTGAGCATGCGAGGTTTTTAACTAAAGGTGAGTGTTTTGTTTTCACATGAAGTAGAACAATAGTTTGCCATGATTCATTATTTAAATAAAGAAACTGTTGTCTAACCCATTTCATTACACTTTCAAACCCAGCTTTTGCACTCGTCTATCTGGATTAACCCATAACAGGGCATTAACTCCCTGTCAAAAGTAAAAGATGGCTGGATTTCTGTTTTAGGTGCATTTCTCCTCACACCCTCTCACGACCTGAGTTTGGATAAAGCGGCTAACATTTGCGACAAGCTGAACTTCAGAGGCAGCTTTAGCCTGACTAAAACGGCCACAGGAATCCTCTTCAAGTTTTCCGAGCCTGAAGACTATCAGCAGGTGTTTAGGAAGGGATTTCATAAGGTAAGCATTTTTATGAAATGTGCAGATGATTTAGGAGATTTTGTTGAGGTTTCTAGTGTAAATTTCAAATACTACGGTTTCATGTTTTTAATGAAGTTTCAAGTATTCTGTTCTTCCTTGAATCAGGAATTGTAATTGCCAGATTGTTTTTTGAGTTCACTGCTTTTGATTATATAAAAGTTTCTATGGACTCTGGAAAATACCTTAGACCGAGTTCATGTTAGGACCCGCCTATCTCATCAACCTGCAAGGCGCTTCAAAAATGATATCAACAAAACCATGAATTTTTGTTATATCAGTTATTCACCAGCTCTGATCATCTTCTAAGTGAACGCCTTTTTCAAGAGACTAGACATGCTGCTGCGCCCCCTGTCTAGAACTAACCAAATTCCCAATTTCGAATACATCAGTTATTCTTTTTTCCGGATTTTCAAGAGATTACAGCTCTTCTGCTGCAACTCTTGTTCAAGCAACGTTGATGCAGAAGGCTGGTAAATGTCCCTTATTTCCGAGAAATGGTTGGCGTTCCTAGGACCTTGCTCCTCAGGCGACCTCATCTATTGCAGACTCCCAGTAGATTGTGGGAAATTATCTCTGCCCTTTTTTGAAAGAGACATTAGGAGATTTGCCTATTCCTGGTGAATGCAAATGTTGATCCAGTTGGCAATATCCTGTCAGAATTTCTACGGTTATGCTCAGGGCCTTACTCTTGTACTCTGGTTAGCAACTGAGCTGTCCTTGGTTTGTTGGATTGTGTAATCCTTTCTGTGGCTTGCCTATATGTCGTATTATTTCTCTACTTCTCATCTGTTTTCTACTAAGCTCAGTCGTTTGGGGCCTCGGAGATCGGTCGTCTACTTAGACGCAGGTATGTTCTAGACCAGGCTGGGACAATGAAGACCTCAGACTCGTTTCCAAAAATGCCCTGCTGCCCCGGTACCCATACCAGTTTTACCTTTTTATTCTTGACCATGGCAATCAGAACGTCTCTGGGCCCTTGGACCAGCGAGCAGCAGATCCTTCGTTTGCATGAAGCACTTAGTATCGCTTAGCTATCAGAATAAATAACTATGTTGAATTCTACTTATCTCCAGGATAGCGAATACATCTGCTTCGAAAGCCGTTGAATGTTTCCCGAGAGGATAGCTTTCCTTGTATTCCTGTGCAATCTGTATACTCCGGCTTCAGTAGACTTAGTGTTAACCTTTGAGTCGTCAGTAAACTAGATTTGCGCGTTACTTGGTGGTCCTCTACTAGTTTCTGAATGAAAGATATACCTCAGAACTTGTATGAGTACTCCATCCGTTGGTGCGTTAGTCCCGACGACAGTAACGGCACCTCACGCATCACTATCGATAATAATCTAGTGTGGCCAACCTCTTTGCCAAAGCAGGAGGTCTTCTTTTTTCAGAATTTTCAGCTCCTCTCTTGTTCTAGCAACGTTGAAGATGAAGGTTGTTGATGTCTCCCAACTCCTCCCGAAGGATAGTGGCCGTTTCTAGGCTTTCCTCCTCATGCGACCTCATCTATTGCAGGATCCCAGTAGAAGATGAGAGGTTTCCTCTGCACTTTTTGGGAGGGACATCAATTGACCAAAGCACTGTAGACTTGGAGAGGCTACCACCCAGCAGCCTGACTTATCCTTCCTGAGGAAAGATGCCACAGCTAGTTGACGATGAGGTCTGGGCCTCTAGTACCCTGAATGGAGTTTATGGAATTTACCGCTTATCTACGGTGAGCTTGACCTTCCGGCTAGCCTCACTAAAGTTCGGTTCACCAAACACGTATGTTCTTGAGTCTATCACTCCCCTCCCCCGTGGAGACATCCCGAATCCTCAGAGGGATAATTACACAGCTTCCAGATGAGTCCGAAAGGACGCCAAAGGATTCGAGATATCTTTAGGGGTGAGGAAAATGATAGAGTTACGACCCTACGTGCTTGGTGAAACAAGATTTGGTGAGGCTAGCCGAAAGGTAGAGCCCACAGTAGATAGGCGGTAGATTCCATGTTGCGTCCGGTACCTTCTCACTCTCGTCAGTTTTACCTTCCTACTCTCGACCAGGGCATTCAGAGCATCTTTGGACTCTTGTACCAGCGAACAGCAGAACCTTCGTTTGCATAAAGCACTTAGTGTCGCTTGGCTATCAGAATAGATAACTATGTTGTCTTTTGCCTCTCTTTTCACCTCGTCTATCGTCGCTACCTCCGAGATAGCGGACACATCTGCTTGGAAAACCGTTGCATGTTTCCCGAGAGAGAAGGTCTTCCTGTATTCCTGTCCACTTGAGAGATATACCTACCTCAAATCTTCTATGAAGTATCAGTCTTCCATCCGTCAGTTTCAGTTCTGCCGACAGTGACTGCACCTCACGCATCATAATAGATGATTATCCAGTGTGGCCAATCTCTGTGCCTCTGTCCCGCACCACTCCTTCAGTAGTCATCGTTACGTATGCTGCCATCATTCTCTTCTCTATCCAGAGTGCCAGTTCTAGCATCGCAAGGAGGTCCTGATTGCACAGATTAAACTCAGACTCGCCATTCTCCGTAGACTGGTAAGTTGTGAGTTCGTTAGTGCTTTTCTTGGTCGCCGGTCCTCAGAGCACGGCTCCGTATGAGATCTTTGGTCTGATAATGGCCGGATAAAGCCAGTAAACGACTTGCTGTTTTGGGCTCCATCACACGGTGCAGTAGTCGAGTTGTGGCTATGCCCTCTTCAAGTATCCTTTCAACACGAGATCTCCACGCTAACTCCCTTCACAAGACAACCTCAAGATATTCGACCTCCTCTTTTAGTGCCAGCGTCATCTTTCACAAAAAGGATTGCTTGAACTTGTTGAAAGTTTACTATTTGTAAAGAGTAAGCTTCGTTTTGTGGAATCCTTGTCACGCCATTACTCTAGAATTTTACACTCTAACCTCATGCGTTCCTCGACAAATTTTCGATGTTTGCCTCTCACGAGGACCAGACGTAGCATTAAAGCCCTTCAACTCCACTCTTGTCAGGAAACTATCCATTATCAGAAGTCAAAGCCTGGAGAAAAGCAGCTGTCTTGGAGAAAACCCCCTTCACCGTCTGTCTTTATATGACAGTCAATGACATCGAAAAGATAAAGACAGTCTCCCAAGGACGCTTTAACCTGGCAATCCCTAAGAGCAGACCAAACGCATATAACCACGGCGGCGACCTCGCAAATGACGTCCGTCTTAGGGGCGTTTGACGAACAGAGTTGTGGGGAGCTCTTTGTCATTCATAGTCCTTGCAGCTAGTTGCACCACAGCATGGAGAGAGTCTCCTCTGTCATACCTTTCACTCATTTTATCCAATGCTTTTATTTGAAAAGATGTCTGGCCAGTGGAATTTTGGTAGCTCTTTACCAACTTTAGGTATGAATACTACCTTGGCAGTTATTCTCAACCCTGATTTGAATTTCCTCCGAGCTTCAACGAAGCTTTTTCATTGTCCTCCATTGAGAGCTCAGCGATGCGTTTTTCTGGCGTCATTTTTGAGCTGGTATCGTTCCACCATGGAACTTTCTTGATCCTTGCCTCCTTCTGAAGAAACAGGAGTGATACCTACCTACTTCTTTAGTATTAATTTACTTACAAACATATTTGTCTCTACTGTGTGGGACTTCAAATCCCTGAAAATAACTGATAGTGATAGCGTTGATGATTTATTTTGTAATTGTCGTATAGAAAAACGCCAAAAATTAAAAAAAAAAGGAGTTTTGAGGTTATGAAGTTAAAACCGCCTTCGTGCCAAAACTCTTGAGATAGTTACGAGATTCGAAGCCAGGTGAGCAAATGCAGTGTTGCCAAATCTCATTACCGCAATGAAAAATATACGCGAAAACGCGGTTGGTTACGAATCTCGTTATCATATCGTAACCTGTTTGACGCCAAAATTCGCCTATTGTTATGTCATTCAGCAAGTTTTGTATATTGCACATATAATTTTGCCACACAGGTTGTGTACCAAAGCTAACTGGTACTAACTAATATTATGATCAGTTGAAATTGATGGGGGTATTTTATCTTGACCAATTCACTTATATCTAACTTGATACATAAAACTCTCAGCCGGCGTACACCGTTATAAACTCTTGGAATATCCTCGCGATAACTGAAATGTTCAAGTGAGCTATAAATACAGCTTTCCACTAGCTCAGCATAAACCGAACAGTTTATTATTCATTGAAGTATAAAACTTTGAAGCTAGCGACAAACGACAGTTTTCCTAAGGACTCGATGAATTTCAATCAGAAAATTGAAACCTCACAAAAAACCAAAATTGGTATTTAAAACTCGCGCTGAACTTTCAATAGTTTGAAGAACTTGCCATAATCAGATTCATCCAGCCAGCCAGGCAGTTGCAAGAAATTGCATCGAGATATTGTTTAAACTTTCAACTTAGAGACTTCGAGAAGGAAAAGTTTTCGAAGGTGGTTTTCCATGTTTTAGACACGGAAAATTATCGAGGGTTCGATATTTCTCGGGAAAGTTTACCGAATCACGTGGAATGCCGCTCCAGCAAAGTTTCGTCTATTGTCAAACCAAGTTATTGGATTTTGAACTGACAGGCTGGAGGTGTCTTTTTTGGATTCCTCGTGCATACGATCTATTGTTGGAATTTCCGTTATGTACACATATATTGAATTGTGGCAAGGAACATCATTGGTTGTTATTCGAATTGAATCAGTCGAGTTCGGTATACTGAAACTGATTGAATTGGGAATCGAACAACAGGAGCACGTGAATGCAATATTGTAAAGCTTTTATACATTTTGAGAGATTGTCCTGTAGTTATGTTTTTTGCTTTCGATTTTGAACTTGTTTTGTTTTATATTTGGAAATTGTTGTGAACATCCGTTTCCATACAACGAAAACGATTTCATTCTCAATGACATCCACCTAATATTGTGATAGAAATACGATTTCTTTCAGGTTACCGGAGGTCGTTTATATAGAAAAGTGGCTATCCCTTGCCGACCCCAGAAGACATTTTCCCTTCTCGTTCACGAGGTGCCAATCGATTTGCCTGAAGATGACATCAGGGCTAGTCTGTATAGATTTGCATCTGTGGTAAGTGAAACATTATTGAAAGAACTGTTGGGACAGACATCTTAACTACAATCATTCTATAAAAGCTTAATCAGATGAATGGACAGAACTATTTGAACAACAGATATTTTAATTCAAATCAATGAGGAAAAAACTCAAAGTCTTGGTCTCGGTAGCTTACCTTTCCATTATTTCTTTTGAGAGTAAAAAAAAATGTTGGCACATGCTATAGCTCTCAACATTTCGATCTCAATGCACTAGTTTGCATCATGTGAGATTTCCGAAACAAAAAAATAATAAAATAAATGAGACACTTCATCTCCATCAACGAACTGTCATGAGTCTATATGATAAAAACAAATTCCAACACTGTATAATCTATTCCATTCCTTATTCTCATTTTGATATCCTGTTTTGTAAATACTTCAAGAATCGATTTTCTAAAAGATTATCCCAACTCAAAGTTGGCCAAATATGGAGTTTTCATGGTTTTGGTGCTCAGATAATCTCCCACAGTTTTCATTGCAAAGCAGACCGACTTCAGTTATACCAAAAGTCCATCTGAAATTTCAAAACCAATCCAGAAACTTGTGCAGAGTCTAACAAGTTGCCTGTGGAATTTACATCAGTTTTTCCAAAGTGGAAACTTCATATTTGTTCAACTTCGTTTTTGAGTTCTTGGCAGTAGGTCCAGACTACATATCCAGGCATATTTCTTTACACATTCGCAAATGGAGCTGAATGCTTTTTTTACTTAAATCAGAAAATACCCTGAACAAATTTGAATTATTTCTTTCGAATGGTCTTTTTACAAACAAAAATACGCAATTATCCCCTAATAATTAAACATCATCTTACTTTGAACACATCAAAGTATCTCGAGTAACCAGAACTTTGGGTAAAACAAATACTTTATTAGTAAAGTGGAATATGCAAATTCAAAACTAACTTTTATGGACTTTGAACTCAGCTTGCGCCGCAGGCAAATTTTTCGTACCATTTCACTTATTTTTGCAAAGTCATGGGCGGTGTCACTTTTTAGTTCTTAATTTTTCTGTACTACCGACATTTTATTATCTATAAAAGTAGACACGACAGCTCATAACTTTAAATCGCTTGAAAAAAAAACAATCTACCAATAATAAAATTATTATTCTACTATGGACAAACTTATCCAAACTTATCCAAACTAACCTCACAAAAAATATCGTAAATATAGGTGATGCGCTTCGCACATAACGTATTCGTTATTTCGCGTATTCATCATGTTTGAACGGCAGGCCAGGTCAGATTCGTTGAATTTTCACTCTTTGCAAAATTCACAATCATGACATAATTACGAAATTTGGGATGATGAAGATGATGAATATCTTTGAATTAAAGATTCAATATTATATTCGTCACCTCCCTTGAAAGATTTTTTCCAAATTTTCTATAATCTTCTTTATATCTCTTCACTTCTTCAATGACCAGTCTTCTTTTTCGATCTCAAAAAAATCTTCTTTTAGCACTTCAAAGATTTTTTTGTCAAATTGAGGAAATGCGTTTTTTTGTGGAGTCGCATTTTTAATTGTGGCCACAAAAGTTCAATGGAATTGAAGATGCAAAAGAAGTACGGTGGTGATCTCAAAACTGTATAGCCGTATTCTTTGGCTATTTTGTCAATAACATAGTGTTTTTCCCACTAATTGGTTTTGAATTCCTTCAACTTTCAACTTTCAAATATAGGTCATTTTTGAAAAAGAATTCTTGAATCCCTAGCTTTATCAAAGACATGTTGGGGAGTTTGCGTTGAGTGATAGCTTGCGTTATCTTACATTATAACACTATAAGGTTTTATGTTTGGGATCAAGGAATTTGCAAACCACCCTTCAAAAATATTTGAATCCATATGCTGGTAATGATTCACGTTGCATTCTTCCAACTTTTTTTCGCCCAATTCAAGACCATTTTCAACCCAGTCATCCGTAAATCCACAATGTCAAATAACCATACGTGATCCCCTGTATGAAGATGCATTATTCAGTTGTCAACGATTCCAGTCATTGGTCCAACCAGTTTTTGCATTATCGTGAGTATCATACCAGGTTTTGTCTAAATAATGTATCTGATTTCCCTGACCTTCAAATTTTTGTATTTTTTCTAAATATTGTATTCGCATCTTCACGATTCGTCCACTTTCCATAATGACTGCACGATTATTAACAATTTTAAATCCAGTTTTCTCAACCTTATTCGTAACGTGCTTTCTGTACATGGCTGTTCAAGCTGTATGAGTTTCTTCAATAAGATTTCAACAGTGAGGACTTCATTATTTTCATATTCTCCATAAATCAAACTTCTTATTTATTTGACTGTAGCAAAGTTCAAATCTTCACATTCACCTGCATAGGATCGGTTTTTTCTTGGTCTGATACCTTTCTCAACAACTGACATAAAGTAAAGTAAACCTCTATTCACTTGGATACTTACTGATTACTGATTACTGAAGAACACGCGCTACGAGTTTGGGGGTGCTAGCCCCGACACCGCAGCCTCTAGTTGAGCTTTTTGTACCTTATCTGTGCCTGTCTCTCAGTCGAAGAGCTCCATCGCCCAAATAAGGTTTATAACTCGTTCTACTGTTTCTCTTTCCGACCTTTGAGGAGCGCTCGTGAATTCCCCGTTATCTCTTCTCCAGTACGCAAGCACTCCACATTCAAATACAATGTGAGGGCTGTTTCCTCCTCCTCGTTGCACAGCCTACATATGGTTTCCTCGTTAAAAGGCCCATGATATGCATTTGTTTTTTTAGATTGCACTGTCCAGTTAATATACCTGTTGCTTTCCTAAACTGATTCCTGCTGAGTTTCAGTAGGCTACCAGAAAATGATGGTTCGATCACGTCTGCCATTATTAATCTACTGTGTTTCAGTCCTGGTGATTGGCACCATCTGGCTTTCTGTTGTTTTTTGGACCAACAGTTCAGCAAACCTCTTACAGAGGATTTTGTGATACCAATGGCAGGTTCTGGACCACGAAGTGATGTGTTTGCAGCTTTGCGTTCTAGTAAGTCCGCCTGCCCATCATTAGATGCTCCCAGTGTAACAAGGTTTTGCTACCAGTCCATGACTTGTTTAGATTTGGTTTCCTGACAGGAGATGGTTTTGATCGCGGCTTGGCTGTCACTAACGATAAGGATTGTCCTTCCTCTGTAGCCTCTCCTGAGATTCTCTCGCACGCATACATTCATTGGGTGTACTTCCGCCTGGAAAACTATGGCGTGCATCCCAAGTGGTTCATATGTTTCCCACTTTGGGTTTTCTCCTACGATTCCGGCACCAGTCCCCCGGCATGTTTTGAAGCCGTCTGTGTACCATATTGCCCCATTTGCCATCCGGAGTTGTTTCATCGTTTCCTCTTTCCATATTAGCTTGGTCTTGGGAAACGAGCCAAAGTTAATATTCTTCAGCATGATATCACTCCTCATTGTTACTAAGAGGTCGTGATTGTGCTGGTTATCTTAGTGTGTCCTTGGGAGTTTAGCTCCAGTTTCCGGTGTTGCTAAGTCTATATGCTGCCATTCTTGCTTCCATTTTGATAAAGATATCTGGAGGATGAAGGTTAAGCATGCCTTCCATTGCAAGTGTTGGAGTAGTTTTCATTCCCGTTAAACAGAGACACGCTAGTCTCTGAACTTTTGCAAGTTCCGTGGCTGCCTATAGCTGCTCGATTTTTGGCCACCAGACAACAGAGCTGTAAGCAAGAGTGGGTCTTACCACGGTACAGTAGAGCCAATGTACCATGCGCGGATTCATGCCCCAGTTCTTTCCTATCGCTCTTTTTGTTGCCATTATTGTGGCCTTGCCTCCATTGACTGTTCTCTGTAGGTGTGGAACTTGGATTATTTCTCCAGGACTTTGTTGTCGCTATCTCCTACGTGGTTGAGATCTTGCTTTGGGTTCTTATACACATTTAAGGGCTGTCTATCAAAAGCGGGCTTACCCTTACCCTGGGTCAATTTAGCCCCTTGCCAAATGAACAAATTTCAAACATTTTGAGGTTATTCTAAGGTCATTTTTAGTAGGGACGCGGTGTCCGAGCGTGTAACACGCCGGCTTGAGAGACCGTTAGTTCTGATTGACGTGGGTTCGAGCCCCGCGGTGGGCAGAAATTATTTTCTGTTCTGTATTTAGTGGAACTCTCACTGGCTAACGCTACTGAGTGGACTGCAGTATAATCAATAACTGACAGTCGAAAAGTTTAATAGTTAGCCTAAATTAATCGGTCCTGCTAGTTCAATATATAACTAGGTGATGTTCTCCATCATCAACTTGATTAGAACTGCAATGGTCCTGGGGTTGGCGAAAAGGGCCTTCAAGGCCTACTCGCCGGGCAGTGGTTTGCCCCCCCAACCATACCAATACCAAAAAAATACCAAGGTCATTTCTAGCCCAGGGGTGACAATCGTTTAATAAACAGGCCCTTAAGCAAATTTCTTCCGCTTGATAGTACAAAAACACTGTTTTCCTCTTTTGTGATGTTTCTTCGGCTACATCCTCTTTCTCATTCAAATGAACGGACTCGCCGGAATTAATATTACATTCGTTTTGAATTCCATAATATCAAATAAAAGAATATTTTTCATTTTCTAAAATATGTTTGGGAGGTCATTGACCAAAAAATGACCGGAGAAGCCACCCTTTGGGTAAGGTTAGTGAAGCATTCACCACTAATGCGTTGCGCCTGGTTTTAATCAACCTACAGATAAGTTGTTCTTTCGCAAAAGTGGTTTCTCCAACATTTGTACTCAACTGTTCTATAGTATCACGCCTTTTTATTGAACTCATTGTCAACTTTACCAGACTGTTCTATTTATTATCACTCAAATTTGGTCTTATATACCATTTTTAAAAATCAAAGGGCAGTAGCAGTTTTGTTGAATCCTGAGGGAGATTTTTTACAACAAATTCTTGATTGTAGTAGCCTGGAACCCATTCTCTCATTTCTTCATTATGAATTGCAGCGATGGTCCACTTCCCAGTTTAAATTTTCCCTGCTGATGGAAAAAATTGCAGCTCAAAAACCTGTCAAGACTCCTTTTGAAGGTTCATCCTGTTCCAACACACTAAGTTTGACAGACTTAATAAACTTCAGTCACAATGCATTTCTCCAAATCCACTAACTGCTTCATTATCATTGACCCTTAAGCCATAATATACCGTTCACCAATCCACCTCCATTTATTATCGATTATTCCTTATTCAGTCGACAGATTTGGCGATTAAGACCGCTCCTTGTCGATGTTTATATTCCGATCGTGTGCACGTTTCAGGAAATCAAATACAATAACATTGGACGTGTTTGGATCTCGTGGCACGTGTAGTCGATATGGATTTTTGCATACTCAATCCTATTTACCGTTCGAACACTGTTAAAAACATAAACAGCAGCTCGGAAGGCTCGTAAGTGTGTTTCTTATATGTGATGTGTCTTGAATGACAAATAGACGGCATGCACCATAGGGAGAATTTTAAGGACATTCAGAACGGGGACTGAGTTTCGTGTTTGTAAATATTGATTTGGGTGTAACTTTGATATATGCTGGTCTGATGATGGAATGTATAAAGAGGACTGTTCTTCATCCTGATCAGTTCCACAAATTTTATTCCTTGCCAAGTAAGAACTCCAATTTCAAAACAACGAAAACGAACTGTGATTTTGCGATTTCAATCCAAAACCTCTATTCAAACATATTATTCAAGTGCAATGTTTGCATATTTATCAAAATAGAGTTACGTCAAACCTTATTTCCTGATATTCCTCATATTCGTCATGAGTAAATTTTGCAAAATAGCTGCCCTTATTGACAAGGCAATGGTGAAGCCGCTGCTCCAAGTTCCAACACTTTTAGAAACGTTTCTCATCATCGCTCAAGGGGTCAAGTTGAGACGTTGGGACTAAATATTTCCTCCTCAAGGAGTACTTGTTTATCCTCATAAATGATGACTTCGTCATACATCACTCCCAAATAGTTGACTTCCTTGTCATACATGACTCTTTCTCTAAAAATGGGATTCTAGACCCCTCCATCTATGGTACGTCACCAATTGAAATTTTGAAATTCTGTGCTCACAAAATTCAACATTGAAAGCTTATGCGATAAACCAAGTGCCATGATTTTTTCAAGAATGGATTAGGAGATATTGAGAAAATCCTGTTTTCAGGAACCCCTATTTGGAAAGGACTTGGCAACATGGGAAGCACTTTTGACAAGCATTTATGGGGACATCTTATCATAAAAATCCGTCAGGAACCACCTCACGAATTTTAATCAATGTTTGGGAATTACCCTTCTACATTGTAGTTAAAACTTCGTGAATAACAAGTTTTGTTTTTTCCAAATAAACTGAATCTTGAATCCACTGTATTACAGGACAAATTATTAATAAACAATCAAAAATTAAGTATGATCTCCAAATTATAATTTCATCATCTTTCTGCCTTTGATTTATGTCATTACACAGGGTGTCCGGGAAAATGTGGGAGATCTCTTGGACTCAAATAGAACATTGAAAAATAAGATGAAGAGTTCCCGTGAACTTTTTTCCTAGAGGCCCTCCTCCACGGAGATACGGGCTCCGAATGGACGCCTCTGGAAATAAATTTTTTAAATAACTTTTTAACTAAATATAAATTGATGAAAATTCAATATGATGAACGGTAAACACTACCTCTTGAAATACTGCCCTTAAAACATAATTAGCTTGTCCAGTTTACCAGGGGCGGACTACGTTGTACATTTTAATGCTTAAATTTTCAACACCCTGTATGATAAAGACTTGAATATTCATTTAGGTACAAAAAAGGTACTCCTGTTCATTCTCTATAAAATGAACCGTTTTCGAGAAAAGAACATATTCTTATTGGAAAAACAATGGAAAATAGCCATAATGCAGTGCTGTCCTTGACGAATTTTTTAAAAAATTTGAACTTATATTTTCCACAAAATTTTTATGGAAATTAATCTGAAAAATAGTGCAAAATCCGAAAAAACATAAATTCAAATTTTTTGAATAAATTTCGTCAAGGACAACACTGCATTATGGCTATTTTCGATGGTTTTTTCCAATGATCTAATAACTAAGGATGACACATTTCATTCATAAACTGTGAAAAATTGTGTGGCTAACATCGAACATAGAAGAAACGTGAGGAGGAGTTGAGCGGGGCACTGAGTGGGGATACGTTTGCACCTCACTAGAATGTGCTTCGGTTACTATACGCGAGGCTGCCAGTGGCGTAACTATTTTACAGAATTTTCAAATTCTCATTTACTGCAAGCTTGACACTTGCGAGTCATTTCAATATACCATGTAAGTAAATAATGAAGCACTTCAAACTAAACCAAAATAAAAACACAATAAACATTCACAAAATCAACACCAAACCCCACTCAAAAAACAAGAGACGCCAATGACACGGAATGTGAATGAAACGTGTAGACAAAATCCGATCGATAGGGGCGGACCCAATTTTGGTGCGTTGCCGCACTTCAGCTTTTTTAATTTTCAGAAGAGAATACTGGTTTTTCTAAATCCTGAATACCTAAAAAAATCTTGAAAAGATGTTCCAATTTTAACAAAAAGGCTACCATCAACTTATATTTGATTAAATTCATACATAAAATGGTTTCAAAAAGGTTTCCAATCAATGTTTTAATCTTTTTGCTGCGTAGTGATACTTTTAATAGAGTAAGTTTGGCAAACAACGTGGTGCGAGAGACTATGCACTCGAGTGCACAGTCCGATGATGTCCTCATGTTTATCTCGCTATGTTGAGTCTTTAGTTATTAGATCAAAATCAACACCAAACCCCACTTAAAAAACAAGAGACGCCAATGAGACGAAATGTGAATGAAACGTGTAGACAAAATCCGATCGATAGGGGCGGACCCAATTTTGGTGTATTGCCGTACTTCAGCTTTTTTAATTTTCAGAAGAGAATACTGGTTTTTCTAGATCCTAAATACCTAAAAAAATTTTGAAGAGATGTTTCAATTTTAACAAAAAGGTTACCATCAACTTATATTCGAATAAATTCATACATAAAATGGTTTCAAAAATGTTTCCAATCAATGTTTTAATCTTTTTGCTGCGTAGTGATACTTTTAATAGTAAGTAAGTTTGACAAACAACGTGGTGGGAGAGACTCTGCACCCGAGTGCACAGTTCGATGATGTCCTCATGTTTATCCCGCTATGTTTAATCTTTAGTTATTAGATCATTGGTTTTTTCAATGAAAATATTTTTTTTTCTCGAAAACGCTTTATTTCATCGATAATAAACAGGAGTACCTTTTTTGTAGCCTGAGGTTCAGACTATCCAAATTTATTTTTTTCAAGTCTTTATCATACAGGGTGTTGAAAATTTAAGCACTAAAATGTACAACCTGGTCCACCCCTGGTAAACTAAACAAGCTAATTATATTTCAAGGGCAGTATTTTGAGAGGTAATGCTCACTGTTTATTATACTGAATTTTCATCAAATTATATCAGGTGGTTGAAAAGTTTTTCAAGAAAAATTGATTTCCAGTGGCGTCCTTTCGGGGCCCGTATCTCCGTAGAGAGGGCCTCTAGGAAAAAAAAAATATGGGAATTTGTCATCTCATTTTTCAAAATTCTATCTGAATTCGAGAGATCTCTCACATCTTCTCGGACACCCTGAATAAATAATGAATTTGTCTGCAAACCATTTGATTTTTTTCATACTAATTTCTTTGATAAGATCATACCTACATGAAAGAAATAAGGGACCAATACTGCTCTGTGGACACCTACAAAATCCGATTTTTCATTGATAAACTTTACTCATTGAGCAAGTCTATCAGAAAAGAAAGAATTATTATATATTATAGACATTCAAAAGATATTCTCATGTCAAAATACAATGAAAACAGACAAACGAGACTGACAGAAAAAAATAGAAAAAAAATTACACACAGAAATATTATTTTCGAATTGAATATTTTTTCATGAAGTTTGGTACAGACCCATTCCAGGGGATGAAAAATCCAGTGGCGTAGTCAGATTTTCTCTGAAAAAATCGCTAAAATGTTTTCTGGATTTTTCAGCCTCTAAATATGCTTGGTCTTTGGAAAAAACTGGGCGACGTATGGCCTCAAAATACACCTTTTTTCTCTCTACATTTCAAAGAAAAATCGTCAAAATCGAGTTTGAGGGTGGCCCGATTTCGAATGGCTCACTCTGTAGATTGAAAAAGCTTTTTTTGTATTTATAGTTTTTCAAAAACGTTCAGGCATAATTGTGCAATAAATTTGAAACGAAAACGGAACAGCTTGATAACTCTATAAGTGAAGTAGAGTGTTAGAGGACATTTTCCACCATTGCATCGCGCAAATTCCTGGTTTGAATCAAGTTTTCAACAAGTTTTTTTCAAGGCTGCCTCATCCAAAGATTTCTTAGCCGATTAACAATGAGGCTTTTTACAAAAAAAAAATGTCAGTGAACTCCATCAACTTTACGAGACCCTTATTTTAAATCAATTTGTTCTTATTTTTCAAACATAACAATAAAAACTGATTTTATTTTCAGGTTGAAGTGACACGACTACAATCAAGACTAGATCAGCCACCCGGCACACCAAATCCTATCAGGATAACTGTAGCTTCTCTGGATGAATATAATACGTTGCTACAGCAAGGATTGGACTTTTATGGAGCAACGTATTTTCCGACCGAGCCCTTGAAAAAGGAAATGCTGAAAGGCAGCAAAGAAGGTGAAAGTACGCTTATTGATAAATGTAGTTCCAATAAATTGGCGGCAATGTTTTAGGTCTTCTTCCTGTATTTGACTCGGCGGGGTTTTCCCGAATACCACCACCACCAAGTCGTACACTGAAACCGTCTCGCTCTTAGATACGGAAAAGCATGGCAGAACTATTGTTCAATTCACCAGACAACGGTCAAGATTTTGAATTTGATGATTAAAATCATCAGGGGTGCATGTACATCAATGTTAGTAGTGATGTGATGGTGCACTTTACCTAATTTAATCGATTAAAACATTTACACTTTAATGAATATCTTAATGTTGCACTTGTCCGATGTTTGCAAAGTGAAATAAATCATATTACAAAATTACCGACTACCAATCATTATTTCAGGATATGCAAAATGAGTTAATGTTGGAATAGGTTCCAACATTGTTTCCTGCGCAATTCCATGAAGGATTTTACTCATCGACTCAACTCCTCTGAAACCATACGTTTCCACGAGTTTTGTTCGATCACAAAAAAATGCTGTTGATACATCGCCTCCACCAATACCAAGAAAAAGATTCTCAAGAAAAAATCAAATAGAGCGTCAGTTGTGCAAAAAAAATTCTGAGATCCTTCTTTCTTATTTAATTTTCAATTGTTTTCATAACGGTGGTACTACAGAAATGTACCAATGATCATGGATCTTCAATGACTTCAGACGGTCAGTACTGTTAGAATCGACGGCGGAGCTAATAAATGCTGGAGCGACCCATATCTCTTATCTATGCACTCGCAATTTTACTAATTTATATGTATTGCGCAATTTTAATTATCTGGGTTTTCAACAGTTTTTGGTCCTGGTTACACAGGTCATGTAATATTAACATTCCTGTGTATTTTTTTGTTAGATTTTATGAAAAAAGTTTTAATATGTACAATACGTAGATTTTGAGAAAGAGGCTGTATATTATGTAATGTTCTTTCATGTTTCATGTTTTAGCCCTGATGATGCAACGGACCAGTTGCCAAACGTTGGCTAATTCATATTGATGTTTAATATATTGTCCAAGAAAAGCTGAAACCTTTTTTCTTTAACAATTATTATACTAATTGCTAACGCTCGTCGCCCCTCTCTCGCTCCCTTTATTAAATTTTATTAAATTTTGTAGACATTTATATTTTGCTTTATTTTAGTGGGTGTAGAATCTCAAATACAGACCAATTAATGGCCTAGCGAGACTATACACCCCATAGTAGACTAGTAGAACTATCATTGTTATATTTTAGAACTATGATTGTTATTTTAAATGTCTAAATATGGTAATATATTGATTGATTGATTGATTGACTAATACTGGACGAAGACCCCACTACTATCAAACATAATATTTGTATTGAGAAAAGTACATACGCTGAACTAGTAGAAAATAAATGTTTCGAATGGTATACTGGGATATACTATTATTGTTCAGCTATTTATACAGGGAAGTCAATGTATTGAGAGCAAAGGTCTCGTTGAAGAGCCTCCAAGATTCTTGGATCTAACGCCATATCACGACCGGGGCTGCACCCAGATGGAATCTGAATACTTTGTTAGTTTTGTGAAAAGTAATAAAGTTTAGAGTGCTTGGTTCATGGAACCAAACACTTGACCAGCTCAGTGAAGACGGGTAAGGTTCTTCACAAAATCAGTTTTCCCAGAGAAGATGATGAGAAAGAAAATCTCACATGCACATTCAACAATTTATTCATCAAAATAAAAATAAACAAGTATAGCCTGTAGGGTAGATATAGGGGTAAGTTCACTTCTCCAGACAAAGTTCAAATTTGGCAAAGATGAAGATTATAAAATTATGATAAGCATCAATCAAATTATTACAGTGAATGTTGATAATCACTCAATAACAATAATATGCATTTCATAAATAGCGTGATATGATGTATAAAAGGAAATAGAGCTTAAACTCAAATATCTAAATCAGGGATGGTCAATCATTATATGCGCACTGTATCTAGACAATTCGCATCAATGTACAGGGTGTTTACAGATAAATGGACCCCCATTAACTTTTTAATTTGATGTTTGGGAAAAAAAATGCAAATGAAAGTTTAATGGTTCTAAATGAATTTTGTGAAAACAAGGTTTTCACACATGGAATGTGAAGAACTTCTGGGCGTGGTCCAACTTTCTTATTTCAAATTACAACCCTATTTTTTTGTTTTATTTTTGCATTCTCTGGAAAATTCTGAACATTTTTCATTTAGCATACCCTATACCGAAATTTAACCAATAACAAGATATCAACGTCAGAAACTTGATATTTTTTCGAGCATGTTCCAACATGTCTGGTATCATTTCGAAACCTTGGAAAAACCTTGGAAACGTAGTAGTTGTTAATAAATGTCAACTTGTCAAGAAAGATTTGAACATGTTATATTGCGAAGAGGAAAAAGTTGAAATATTCTTTTTATACCTTGCTTTATACATACAGGGTGACCCAGTTTTATCCTACAATATTTCAAATCAAGATTCTACCTCGGATTCTACTAAGCAATTGAAATGAACAATTTTTATTCTATGAAAACCTTTTAAATATTTAGTTTTCTTTTTAGAAGCTTTTTTGAAAATGATTATAACTCCTACTGTTTTAGTGGATTTTGTCATGGTTCGAGGGGCTATTTCGTCGACTTTCAGAATAAATGTCCATAGAAAAAAGATTGTTCATTTTAATTAGTAGAATCTAAATTTTAATTATTGTCGGATAAAATTGGGTCACCCTGTAAGTTGTACAGATCTTTTTTGATAAGTTGACATCCATTAACAACCACCTCGTCTCCAAGGTTTCCAAATAATACCATTTATTTCAAAAGATGCCCGAAAAAATAGCAAATTTCCGATGTGATCTGAACTTTTCAAAAATCTTATCAAAAAAAAATGACTATCGAAAAGTCAATATTCTTCCTTGTATGATGACCAAGCCATCATTTATTTTTGAAAGCCAAAATCAAGGGTAATATCTCAAGACATAGAACTAAAATTTCTACCAAAATCGGACAATAATCAAAAAAGTTATAGGGATGCCAAATTGACTCGAGTTATTCTTGTCCAGAACTTATTTTCAGAGAGTGTAGATTGAAAAGCATTTTGTCGACGACTGTACGGTAATATCACCATTGTGCAATGGTTACGGTTAGGAAACGTAGCACATTGTACAACTGTACGGAAATGAAACCATTCCCTAACTGTTGCCATGGAGACGAGTGCAGACTGAATGGAAGTGAAATGATCTGGCACCTCCGCCAAAAACAAAAAGTAAAAATCGATATTAGTTGCACAATAGTGATAATAATTAAGAGTCGTAGAAAAAGTATGTTGTACAACTCACATGGAATGACCATTTCCTACTCGTATGAATTGCTGCACTCGCCTTCGGCTTGTGCTACAAACCTTCATACTCGTAGGAAATGGGTATCATTCCATGCTTGTTGGACAATATACTATTGTGAGCTTCCAAAAAAAGTACCTACACAAGGGTTGTCATTTGAGATTATGTGTTGTGGTGACTGTAACGGGTTAAGTGAAAACAGGTTCTTCTTTCCTTTAAAGAAATGATTTTTAGCGATTTTTTGTTTTTTTTTTGTTCCCCGGATCTTACCATTCTAAGTTTTGAAAGTGTCACCCCGTATCTCAAAGTAAACTCTTATCAAAGAAGGGTATTTTATTCACGGTTTATTTATCTGTAGTTATCTTGATACAACTTGTTCAATAATGAGGGCAATTCACATGAACACTTGCACCATTACCAACATCGAACATTTCCAAGGCAACTGTTCCTAACACAAATAAATAGTCCAATCTCTGAATGTAGCACGAAAATCTATTCACAAAAATAATTCCCACGTATTTATCCCATCCATTACATCTCTTTGCGCGCCTCGCTTTTCTAAATCATATCGATCGTTGCACAGTCGGTTTGAATTCTACCCCGCGCTAAGCCCTGAAGCGGCCCTTTAGAACATTTTTTTCGCAGTTCTGAATGCCTTTTAACGAAGCCAAAGGAATTCCGCCTGTCGAGATTTCTTGAAACAATTCCAGACCGCAGAAAAGTTTTCCAAATTGTTTAGTAGTAGAGTTGAGTTGGGAGATGAGGCCAACTACTTGCAAACAAATTAAGCGTTGTCGCAGAGTTTTTTGGTCTCAATTCTTACGCAGTGGTAAATATTCTTGAATAGTCTTTTTTGCTGATGCATAATTGATGACAAACGATTTTTTGTGCGTCAGAAAAACGTTTTTTCATTTTCAACTTCCAGTCTCTTGTTTTTAGAAATGCACTCAAGAGACAAGGCTGCTTTGAAGGGGAAAGAAAAGTTACGCTTTTTTTGCGTCTGATTTATTGAAATTTATATAAGGGAATAAAATGTGGAACATGAATTCTTATATTGGTGAGACAACTTCATGTAGTTGAGCGACATTGTGGAGGGGTCCAACCTACTTTTTGTCTATACGACTCGACGTATTCAAGCAAAACCTGAGAAATATACAACATACAGAAAACTACAAAGGGACCTCTTCAAGGTTCTGAGCTCTTATCTGGCTCTATGAAAAACCTATAAACCATTCCTCAACAGAAGGAATCTGGTACAATCAGTGCTAGCAACAAAGTACAATGACCTATGAATTTGCCATATCGCCGATATTTTCCTCCTTTAACAAAACAAATCATATTTACTATATGGCAAACCAAAGGTAACCCTCAGCTCAAGTGGTACTTGAACAAGAAGAAGACATAGGGGAGGAGGTGCGAGTGGGCATAAAAACTGCAGTGCAATAAATGATTTTCACCGTCGTTGAAAATAGAAAACACATTCATTCACCGACTTAATGAAGTATCAAGAGCGAGGTCGCGTATACAGAGAGTCAATATGGTGACACCAGGCGCTAAGTCCACTCAAATTATATTAATTTTTTCAAGTGGTAAAATCCACAGAAATCTCAAACCTGCCACTTTCATCATCAGCAAAGATTGTTGTTTCTCAATTGGCAATGATATAGAATGTCAGAGGGTTCTATTTCAGTCACAAACATATGCTCCACAACTTAGATACTAAGTGAAATGTTGTAGAACCTAACGCCATCTATCGGTAGATCTTGATTCTGTTCTCTTTTGTCTGACTTGGACCCATAGCCATGCTGATGACGCCTAGTCGGCAGAAACGTCCATGGATTGATTGGTCATGATCAGACTGAGGAAACAGTTTCAAGATTTTCCTTGCTTTCCAGGGAGGATTATCCACGAACTTGTTGTAAGACCATATGACGACCAAATGGTGGAGGTCTTTCATTTGATTGATGGAAATTCCATCCGATTGACTAAAATCTACCGATAGATGCTAGGTTCTAAAACAGTTCACATTACATTTACTTGTCTGATAGACACGAAACCTCTTGACACTGTAGAAGTCCTTCGCGAGAGCATGGATACAATTCAAAAATCACAAGGCAGGGCATGCTGTGTTGCCGATTCATGTAGAAGAGGTTAAAAAATTAAGTTTTATCGCAGATTTATAGGTAACGCTCCTGCCCACATGGCTGCTCCTGCCCGAGTAAAAAGGTACACTCTTGCCCAGCGTAGCCGGTGGATGTTCTCTTGAATATCGTTCAAAAAGTAACGCTCCTGCCCAACTTATCTTGTGCTTAGATCTTGTGCTCAACTGAAAGACTGTCGATACAAAAATGGCAACGTTGCAAATAAATTGTATCCGCGCTTCCGTCAAGGATAAGTTGACACTGTTCTCTTGAGTCTGACCCATACCATGCTGATGACGCCTAGTAGACAGAAACGTCCATGGATTGGTCATGCTCAGACTGAGGAAACTGTTCCAAGACCTTCCTTAGATACTAAGTTGAGACCTTACTGAGTTTTTGGAGTATTAGCCCTGACATTGCAGCCTCCATTGAGTTATTTGTGTTATCTCTGTGCCTGTCTTTTAGTTGAAGAGCTGTGTTGTCAGAATACGATTTGTGACCTTTGGGAAATTGGTGGAAATTTTCCGGTATCCCTTCAAAAGAACGTCTCCACATTCAAATACGAAGAGAGAGGCAGTATTCTCCTCTTCATTGCATTCGTCGTTGAAGATGCCTATGGTATGCATATGTTTTCTCAAGGTGCGGTATCCAGTTGGTGTATCTGCTTTTCACTCTAGTTGATTTTTACTGAGTTTCAGTAGACTTCCATTGAATGGCGTGTTTCAGTACTGGGCTTCCTGTTGTTTTTTGTGGCAAGTCCTTGGCAGCTTTCCGTGCCAATTGGGCAGCTCACTCATTTTCAGCTATCCTCTTGTGTCCTGCATGGTATTAATCACATAGTAGCATCGTTGCATGCTCCCACAGTTGCAAGGTTTTGTTGACAATCTCAGACTTGCTTGGATTTAGTTTTTCGACCGGTGAAAATTTTGATTGCGCTGAGATATCACTCAGGATTCCTTTCCTTCCAGTAGCATATCCTGGGAGTTTCTTGCACGCAGACTTTCATTGAATGTACAGCAGCGAGCTCCTAAAGTGGGTCATAGGATTCCGGAACCTTGTCTTGCAACCATTTGTGAAGTGTGTTGAAATTGACATTATCAGTCCTGATCAAGTTAATAAGGATCTCGTTATTGAATACCCAAGACTGGAGCCACACAGGTTCAAGGATTATCCCAGGATATATTGATATTACCAGCAGCACAATCACTAACTCCGATTGTGCTAGTAAACTTGGAAAGCGCTTTGACTTTGACTGGCTCCAGTGTTTGGTGTTGCTAAGTCCTTATGCACTTATTCTTGCTTCCATTTTGATAAATATATTCAAGAAAGGAACGTTGAGAATGGCCTCCACAGCAAGCGTTGGAATAGTTCTGATGGCTCCTGTTATACAGATCAGAGATATGCTAACCTCTGGATGCGTAATTTCAGGAAGAGGAGTGGCTCCCCAGGTAGCTCTTCCTCACTCGTACTCCCCAGTAGAAAAAAATGATATTCTTAAAAAATCAAAGTCACGATGAGAGAGCAAAATCGGAAAACAGTGTTTTTTTTGCTCAACCATTAAGATTCCGGAAATTTTTGACGTACAAGATAACTGATAACCTTTACTTGTCAATTTTCTGTTTTTGTTTGAGTTGTGACTGATTTATTTCCAGATTCTTAGGTTAATTGCAAAGAAATGGATTCTGAATCGAAGCAATTGGGTTCTTGTCCGGTGGGTTGTGGTGCTGTGGTAGAAAGGACCATGTCAATCATGTTATGATGGAGATCCTCATTGACTTTTGTACAAATTTTCTGTGTGATAACAGTAATAATGGATTTGTGTGAGATAATCCAATCTTTTCCAGCCTCTTCAACATCCTCATCAATCCTCATTCCACAGCATTCAATTGAAATCTTCAACATCAATTTTAGGTATAAAAATGATCTTTCTCAAAAATTTTAGGCTCAAAATTCACATAGCCCAACACATAGGTTGAAGAGTTTTTTTTTGACTTCATCAGAAGATCAGATCATATAGCATGCATCACGCGCAAAAAATTTTAGGAAAACGGGTAATTGAACAAAAAAACTAATTCCAAAAGTTCCTTAAGTTAGGTTAAAATCAACAAATGAGTGAAGCAAAAACTTCCCAAATCTATCAAATTACTGTTTCTATCGTACACCGGTGTCAAACCATAAATTTTGAAAATCAATGAATATTATTGGAAACATAAAATAGTACTTTGTATTCTTGATACAAATTATTGCTAATACGGTTTTCTGCTATTTTTTGACGATTTGCAAATTTTCTTATGAAAAACTAACCCAAACTAACCATGACATCTGTACAGGGTGTCCCAACGATAGAGTAAAGTAGGTTTTATCATATAGGATATGAAAAATATCAATACCAATATGCGTCACAGGTTAGGGGTGTAAATAGCGCACATTCTGAAAATATTTGGAAACATACAGGGTGCGTCACAAAAGTATGGCACGAAAAAGTGTGATTTTTTTAAATGGAATGCCCTGTATTTGATTTTATTTCTGGATTCTATGTGTCACTATAAACATTTTTTGTTCTATAATATATGGGTCTAAATTTGGTAGTTTTTGAATTATTCGAAATTAACGGAAAATTTTGCATTTTCTTGATATTGGAAAATGACTGTTTTCTCCCTTATTTAAGACATTACACTCTTGAGATTTGGTTGGCATAAGGACTAGAGTCATATCAAAGCTTCCACGGAAAATATTCGCTATTTGTTATACAGGGTGTTTTTTATAATGGTCCAAATTTTTCGATTTTCAAAATAAAAAATTTCTTTTTTTTTAAATGGTACAGCCCTTTCATCATTACTATAGTGAATTGAGTATTTGAAAACCTATCATTTTTGCTAATAATGTCCTATACCTATCTTCAATAGTTATCGAGAAAATTCGAATTTTCCAAATCGTTCGGCCATATTATATGGAATGTATGGCGATCACCGGCCGTTGCCATGGAAAAAAAAAATTATTGTTGACAGAAGTAAAAATTAATCCTTTTTTTTATTCATATTTTTGGCTATGGACTATCCACTGAATGATTTGATTGACATGATCTATGTATTGGGGGAAGCCGAGAGAAACCCTCTACTGGCTCAAAGAATTTACCGAACAAAATATCCCGAACGGCGTCTACCCACTACTCTCTGTTTTCGAAATGTGATGGAAAGGTTTGATTCCAGTGGAAGTGTTTCATACACGAAACGTAAAGTTGTTAACAAGAACGCAGCAAACGAAGAAAAAGAACTAGATATTTTGTTACATATTGAAGAAAATCCCCATGTCAGTAGTAGGGCATTATCAACTATATGCAACACTTCAAAATCCACTGTGAATCGGACAACAAAAAAATTCAAATACCAGCCTTACCATATTCATCTTCATCAAGAATTGCTGGAAAGAGATTTTGAAAAACGAGTTCAGTTTTGCAATATCATCAATCAACGAATTCAGTTGGATAACAACTTTTTGTGCAAAATTCTGTTCTCCGATGAGGCGACATTTAGAAGCAACGGGGCTGTAAACAGGCATAATATGCACTATTATGCGACTGAAAATCCATTTTGGCTACGAGAAGTCCAACATCAAAATTATTGGTCAATGAATGTATGGTGTGGCATCCACCATAAACAAATCATTGGTCCCTTCTTTTTTGATGAACATTTATCGGGTCGCAACTATTTGAATTTCTTGCGTGAAGAAATGCCTCTGCTACTTGAAGATATCAATTTAGTCGAACGGGCAAATATGTGGCTGCAACAGGATGGTGCACCTCCACACTACCATCGTGATGTACGGGCATTTTTGAATATGCAATTCCCAGGAAAATGGATAGGACGTGGAGGTTCTATTCCGTGGCCACCGGGATCATGCGACTTAACTCCCCTCGATTTTTTTTTATGGGGATTCATAAAAGACCGAGTATACTTTACCAAGCCAACCACCATGGAAGATATGAAAAATAGAATACGGGACGTTTGTCATTCAGTGACGCCTTTGATGTTATCAGAAGTCAGGCTGAATCTGTGTATTCAACAAGGAGGTCACCTTTTTGAACATATATTGAGACAAAATATCGATCAACAATTTTAATATTAGTATTACCTTTGAATAATAACTTGAAACTTGGCATAGTTTATCGTTTTATTGCAAAACACAAGGTAGCGATTTAGAAAATTCGGAATTTCTCGATAACCATGAAAGATAGGTATAGGACGTTATTTGCAAAAATGATAGGTTTTCAAATACTTAATCCACTACCGTAATAATAAAAGGGGTGTATCATTTGAAAAAAATGTTTTTTTTTTATTTTGAAAATCGGAAAGTTTGGACTATAGTAAAAAACACCCTGTATAACAAATAGCGAATATCTCCGGTTCAAACATTGATATGACACTAGTCCTTATTTCTACCAAATCTCAAGAGTGTAATATCTTAAATAACGGCGAAAACAATCATTTTTCAATATCAGTAAAATACAAAATTTTTTCGTTAAATTCGAATAATTCAAAAACTATCAAATTTAGACCCATATATTATATAACAAAAAATGTTCATAGTGACACATAGAATCCAGAAATAAAATCAAAAACAGGGCATTCTATTTAAAAAAATCATACTTTTACACGCCATACGTTTGTGACGCACCCTGTATGTTCCCAAATATTTTCAGAATGTGCGCTATTTACACTCCTAACCTGTGACGCATATTGATATTGATATTTTTCATATCCTATATGATAAAACCTACTTTACTCTATCGTTGGGACACCCTGTACAATTCACTTGTTCCATATCGATTTAGGATCAATCATATTTTACGTCTTGACCCTGCGAATTTCAAACATACTTTACAATAGTAACTAGAACCGAAGAGGTTATCTCACTACTTCTTTGCGTAATTCCCTGAGTGGTTGTCTTTAAGTTCTTTTGGGATCAGCTCCCTCCCTCAAATTCAAGTCAAGTCAAATAAACGTATTTCACGTTTTAAAGGGAACCACACCCACTTTTCTCGAAAAGGTCCACTCTCTGAAGTTACAGAATGAGGACCCTGGACTCTTGCCAGTGTCGTTGCTCGATATTTGGCCACCAGAAAACGAAACTGTAGACAAGTATTGGTCTTACCACAGTATAGTAGAGCCAGTGCACCATACGGAGATCGAAGCCCCAGGTTTTTCTGTTGTCATTATTGTGGCTTTTCGTCGATTAAAAGTTTTCAACACCGAAGAAAAATTGAGCAGGTTAACGTTAAAGGAGTTTTGGCACTTATCTGTAGGCTAGTCTACTACTACTGCAGGACTCAAGTGATACTAGTGTAAGCTATCTTGAACGCCAGAAGAACCTCAGTTAGTGCATGATAATAATCGATGAACCAACGTCTAGTTTGAATTCAAGAGAAATGATTACTCTTCAATTTTAATTCTACTGCTTGTACTTCAAGTAATGAAAAACATCTTGAAAGCACCTAAGCATGTCCACTACGAGGCTATGAGGATGAATTTGAAGAACGAACAAAAGAAGATTAAGCTCAAATGGATAGATTTAGTTCAGCGTAAAAAGGAATGATGTATATTGATAGAACCAATCTTTGAATATTGAACAACTTGAATTATAAACAAACAATATTGTGTGAGTCGAACATGTCAATATTAACATGGGGGAAAAGGGAAAAAGCAAGCTCCTTGTTTTCCATATTTACTTCCTTTCACGAGATTTTTTGTCACCAAGTCAATAACAATGACTTGAAGTTCACTTTTATCAAATAAATGTATTTTTCTTAAATATTCAAGGAGTGTGTAGCCTTTTTTCATCGTTATTACTACTTGTCGTTGAATAATCGAACGATTTTCCTTGATCTTTTTCACTAAAAAGTTGATAAGAGAAATTTTTCTTAAAAACTGTAACGTATAAAATGTGTAAAGATAACATTACATAGATATAAACAAAAACAGAATGTTATCGACTCAAACAAATCGTGTACGTTCGGGGTGCTATGCTTATTCTAGTGGTTCAATGTTCTAAGGAGCCAATTTTGATTTATGTTCTTGACGAAATAAAGATCACAATTGAATAAGTGGGGATTCCGTGTAAGTTGCACATAATGCTCCTTACCATTGTTCTTTGGATGTCGCTGTTGATATAATAACTCAACTTTACAATTCTGCGTGACAATTTTCGAGAAATGTTTTTTAGAACTTCAGCGTTCTAAGTGACGCAAATAAAGTACAAGTCCAAATTGAAACTGGACAAACACAATGAATTCCAAAGACGGGTCCTCATTCAATTATATCCTGTACTTCAGCAAACACCAGAAAGCGGGAATTACTCGCTTGGTGTCATATTCTATCTTCACTCCGTCTCAACCCTCCGTTCATTATGCCAGTGGCGTAATAAAAATGACCCAACAAAAATGAAGACAAATGGGGACACGAAAGCCACGTATATTTTTCTTTTGTAGCCCATTTATACAGTAGGCGTCACCACAAAAAATATTCCGGATTTATGTTTGCGGGGAAATCCTGAAAGCCCAAAAAAGGTTCAGGCTAAAAAATGTTTTACTTATTTGAGGTGACATTTAGATAATGTTATGACCACCAGCTTTGTTACATAATACTATTAAATTGATTATGTTACTACTTGTGCTTGTGCCGCCTCTGAACACGATCCTTGGGGGGTTATTTCTTGGAAAATTCTCATTAGTTACGGCCTCATTATTTTTAATTTTCAGCTTTGCACCGAGCAAAAAAAGTACCCAGTTAAAGTGGTGAGGTGTTGAGCGAGATATTATTTATTACGGTTACCGACTGCTACACACCATTTTCTCGTTGCAGGCTTCTCAAGTTCTCCGAGCAGCTCTTGATAGAAATTACTATCAAAATGGGATAGCACTTTGGATATCAATATGAAAAGTGCTTATCGCGTATACGGTTGATATGGTTATATTAACTCTATTCAAGTTTTTTTTTATCACAAAATTAGTTGAGGAAATCAAGACGGTGACATTTCAGTTAATTTGTAATGATGATTACAATGGATATTGTCGTAGGGTCACAGATTGTATCGTGAATATCTTGAGCAGCACTATCTCCGCGTTCTAGACTCATCATTCCCAATGTATTTCTGCATACTTGATTTCGTCAATTCCTTATTTTCTTTCGTTTGTATTGTTATTATTGTTTATTTTGAATATTTTTTCATTCATAGTGGCTGGGAAATCATTTATTATTCGAAATTCAAGGTGGTGAATTCACAGATTATGGCGCCTTTCGTGCACGACGATTCAAGGGTAGTCGTTGAATCGGGATTGCTTATGGTTCCTGTGGGTTCATGCGACTTGATTTTGTGTACTTAAGTGAATTCCAACACCACAGTTTTGAAAAATAAGCGGATTATTTCAAGATATAATCTCCAGTTTTGGAAGACCTTATCCCTTCTATATATTTAGATATATATAGATATTTTTAAAAATAAAATTATAGTATGTGTAAGGCTGACTGGTTGCGACAAAAATTCTGAACTATTTTGCTGGCGGTGTATTCTATTTCCGAGTGAAAAGAAGTTGTGAAGTAAGGCTGGTTTTAATGGTTTGAAAAATCTTCATCAGTAATAATTGAGAGTCATCGCAGCAGCAATGCATAACTCAAGATTTGCCATCTTACCAAGATGGCTTCTAAGATTGGTATTTTGCAAATATCTCAAAAACTATACGCTTCTCAGAAAAATACGTGGAGAGAAACATCAAAGAGAATAAAATTTCCTACAAAACAGTTTCATTGGAGATTTTCACTCAAGTTGACCGTTTAGGCATAGTTCAAGGACCCAAGAAATCAACCTACCACCTTTAATTTTTACATAAGTGTAAACATGTCCTAGAGATAAGCTGAAAGGAATAGCCACATTGAAAAAGAACAGGGCTTTAAGGTTTCCATAATAAAAAAAATCTGTTCTCATCACTAAGTTTCACAGTGTTATGATTTTTTACAATAATATTACTTTTTTTTAAGTTTCTATTTCTTGTATAGTTTGATAGCTCTTTTTTGAAGGAGATATCAAAATTTACCCTATGACATGTTCACACATAGTCTTATGTGAGAATTAGAGGTGATGCGTTAATTTCTTGGAGCAGTGTATGTTCTCATACATTGAGCTATCATGCCTAAACCGTTGACTTCAGGACACATTTCCTCAGAACCATTTCTGTAGGAAATTTCATCCTCTCTAGAAAACGTCTAGTTTTCGACATATTGGCAAAGAAGCATTTTGAGGCGCTATTTTGGCAAGATGGCGGCGCCGGCGGCAAGTCTTGAATTATGCATTTTATGCATTTTAGTCAAGGACCTTGGAACCTACAAACCCACAATGTTTCAGGACTTCCCGACTTTTTTTCCAGGTAGACCCCTTTTTTGATTCCTTATGACACAACTAGAAATCAAATTTGGTTTTCTCAGGATCTAATCTTGTCTATTTGGTTAACAGTAGTTATGCAGTAGCTTCTTCTGATGCGCATTTAACTTGATGAAGAAAAATAAATGGTCGTTCTTCTTCTTCCTTCTCATTGTTCAATCCCAAAAACAATCGTAGTCTTTCACTTTCTCCAAGGGTTTCCCATCAGACCCTCAACATCATTAATGATTCAAATCCTCATTCGAATAATGATGAGCCAGATGTCTAGATCGAAAAATCATCCAGTGGAAATTCATCGAGGGTATTTCGAAAATCATCGAATCAACAACACTGGGGTTGATTACGTGTACGAGGGTTGAAATCCCAATTATTCTTCATTTGCTTGGACAATTTCAATATGTTTTCAATTTTCTAGCATTGCCAAATCCGTGGGTAAGTTCTAACAGTGATCTTTGATGAGTTTCAGTGTCGTAACATCACTTGAACTTGGTATATGTTTGATTAACATGGGTTAAGTTGGTTTGGTTTAGGTTAATTTGAGTTCGTTTGCGTTTTTGTCGGAAACTCACGTGTCTGCTGAAGTAGATCCAGTGGAGCTCAGGATTGACGGCTACAACATAGAGCAGTGTCTAACCACCAATAGGCGGACTGGAGGAGTGATGGCATTGCTAAGATGTGACGTCAAATATAGGATTCGGTCAATAGAGTGTGTGGAAAACTTTGTTTGGTTGTTGTCCGTCCAATTGACACATTCTGGCACCAAACAGCTGATATCTGTGATATACCATCCCCCCAAGACTGAAGACGGCAGATTTGTGACTTTTTTCACGGACTATCTGGATCACGTTAACGAGTTTGATGGCACGAATATTATTGTGGGTGATTTTAATCTCGATTTGTTAGAAAATTCTTTTTACGGCAAGAAAATATTGGATAGCGTTTACGCTAATGGCCTCAATCAAATTGTGCAGACACCAACAAGAATTGTTCCTCAAAGTGCAACCCTTTGATTATGTCATCACTAATAATAAATCTACACCACACAAGGTACACCTCACACCAAAAATCAGCGATCATTCGATTATATCCGTCACTCTAGATCAACAAACCGAAATCTGCAACACTATAGTTTGTAAAAGTGTGATGAACAAGTACGACCGTGAAAAAATGCAAGACTACCTGATAAACATTCCATGGGACAATAGCCTCTCGGGTATCAACACTCTGGCGAATTCATTAATCAGGGGAATCTCAGATATTCTGAATATAATGTGTCCTATCGAAGAAATATCTGTTAAACTCAAGTACGAGGACAAGAGATGGATTTCTTGGGAAATCAAAGAAATGATGAAGGAAAGAGACTGTCTGTATAAGAAAGCCATTTTTGATAAGAATCAAAATACCTGGGAGCAGTACAAATCTGTTCGGAATGCTATTGTGACTAAAATCCGTATAGAAAAAGAAAAATATTTCCACAGTACAATCGACAAACATCAACATAACCAAAAAATTTTATGGAAAAATTTAAAAACATTGCTTCCTGGAAAAAACAAAAACAGGCTACCGGAGGAGATAATTTTTGAAAACAAAACTTTATCGGACGAGATTCAAATAGCCAATACATTCAATGAGTACTTTATAGAAAGCATCGACACAATAGTGAAAAATATTCCAAAAACATCAAAAGTTTGTATTTCAAAGGCAAAGGCTTTCCTAGCAACCGATTTAACGGCGTTCCTGACAATCGACATGGGTGATATGAAGAGGATTCTTCGAAACGTGAGAAACGTTGGAGGAGGAGACACCGGCATTACAAAAAGGGTGTTGCTTGATGCATGTGATGTTTTTGGTGACAGGATGTTGGATGTGGTCAATACATCTCTATCCAGGGGAGTTTTTCCAGAACAGTGGAAAGTGTCTACCATAATACCAATACCAAAAGTTCTTAATACCAAGCTGTATGATGAGTTCCGGCCAATCAATACCGTCCCTACACATGAAAAGTTTCTGGAGTTATGTGTAAAGGGACAAGTGATACAACATTGTGATGACAACCAGATAATAGTTCCTTATCAGTCAGGATTTCGTGCAAACCATTCATGTGAGTCTGTTCTTGTAAATATATGTGACGATTTTTTGAAGCTATTGACGAAAGTAAATTTGTGTTGGCTGTATTTTTAGATTTTAAAAGAGCTTTCGAAACAATAGATAGAGACATTTCATTGAGCAAGTTGGAACGTTTTGGTATTAAAAATACTGCTCTGTTATGGTTTAAGTCGTATCTATCAAACAGGGAACAACGTGTTAAATATAAGAATAGTTTGTCTGAAACAGCTCATGTCAGATTTGGTGTCCCGCAAGGTACTGTGTTGGGTCCGTTGTTGTTTTTGTTATACATGAATGATATGGGGAGTGTAGCGGGAAAGTGCAGGATGGAGCAGTTTGCGGACGACACTATGATTTACATTGTTGGAAGTGACCTAAATTCATTAGTACTTGATATGAACAATCAACTTGAAGAACTATTCACCTGGCTTTGTAGTAATAGGCTCAGTGTCAATTTTGAAAAAACTAAATTCTGCCTTTTTGGAAAACAATCCAGACTGAAGCATGTAAATGTAGATAGTATAGGAATTTTTATTAACAGCCGAAAAAAGAACATGTGAACCAGATTAAATATTTGGGAGTTATTCTGGACCAGCATCTCAATTTCCATGCTCATTGCGATTATGTTATAAGAAAATATTCCCAAAAAGTAGGCTTCATTATGAGAGTTGGAAAACAGTTATCGAATGAAAAAAAATTATTGTTATACAATGCCATTGCTGCTCCCCATCTACAATACTGTTCCACAATATTCTATATTGTACCTAAATATAAGACTGACTTAATCCAAAGAACACAAAATAGAGCAATGAGACCGATTTTAAAATGTGATAAATATACGCCCATTAGATTAATGTTGAATGTTCTCAACATGTTGTCTGTGAAACAAAAAATTGTGTTCGATGTCTTTATATTTATTTTTAAGATCAACAGAAAGTTATTACCTGTTTATTTGCAAGATAGAGTCAAATACTTTAGAGACGTCCATAGTTATAGCACAAGAAACTGTAACGATTTCATACTTAACAAATGTGTCACAATTCAAATGTTAAATTCAATTTTATGTAGAGGACTTAATGATTTCAACCAACTACCACATGTCTTGAAATCCTGTGATAATCTGACTGAGTTTAAAAAATTATTGAAAGAACATGTGAAGAGTCAATTTTGAATGTGTACCTATGCTTCTTTTGCGCTTTTGTTTTTCATTTTTTATTGTCATGATGTACCTATTTATTTTTGTAAACATGATTAGGATATATATATTTTTATTTTTCATTTTTACATTGATGTTCATTTCAATTCTTATCATTGTTGCATATTGCATTATACTATATTTCTGTAGCTTTAATGCTAAATGAAGAAATTACTTACTTACTTACTTACTAAGTCATCAGAAAATACTGGAACTTATGCTTTTCAAGAAACTAGAGAAGATAAGAGAGACCAAATAGCTTCAAAATAGGCTAGTGAAGAAGATTGACCAGTTGGGGGGCTTCAACCCAAACCAATATGATTTCCCGAAAAAAAAATCCATGATTCACGCGACCAACCACATCACTTCCATAATCCGCAAAAACTTGGGTCGATGGCATGCCCTGTTTCTTGTGGACGTCCAAAACGCCTTTAACACTACTCGCTGGAAGATCATCACCCGAAAGCTTAAGGGCAGGAGCATTAGTAGTTACGCAATATCGATCACTTATCTGATAGAAGGATGATGGTGGATAAAACTAAAGAAGTAATTGAATTTTGAGTTTCCCAGAAGTTGGTCCTTGGCCCTACCCTGTGGAACATCCTATATGACCGCCAAATGAACATACAGGTGACCTAATATGCTACGGAGACCATCTGGCCATTCTGATCCCTACAAAAAAAGTAAACAAAAATGATTGACCTGTCAACGAGTGGATGAGAGCAAACAATTTAACTATCACTCCGCACAAAACGTCTGTGATACTTTTGTCATACAAAAAAGAAATAAAGAATATAACTTTTCTGTTGAATGGTGTTGAAATAGGGCCGAAGCACGAGTTCAAATATCTCAGCATGACTGTGGACAGGGTCTGACGCTCATCTCACACTTCTTGGTGGCCGCGTGTGAAAAGGTAAGGAAGGCTAGGAAAGTCTCGTGTGCAATTTTTTCTAACGTGAAAGGTCCAAGCCAACAAAAACGAAAACATTTTACTTCCGCCACCCAATCCATGCGGCGCTTCAATCTGGGCAACGATCTTACAAATAGATTATATCAGGGAGATGGTGAAGTCGACGCAGACAGTTGCCTTGCGCATATGAAGTGCCTACGGAAAAACCTCGAAAGACGCCGCATTGGTGCTGGCTGGCATGATATCAAGGAAAGAAATCATTATTCCACAAAGAAGAAATATCGAAGGAGGACAGAAGGAAGAAAGAAGAAAGCATCGGAGACATGTGGCGCAATGCTCAACAAGCCATAAAGCCGTCATGACCTACCTGGAAAAAATCGAAAAAAGACAGTCGCCAAGGTGCCTCTTCTGCCAAGAGAAGGACGATGCAGAGCAGGCAATATTTGATTGTTTGGCTCATAAAGAAGAAACGGATGAGACAAATTGACAACTCAATACAATTCTCACTACTGAAAACATGATGAATCACATGTTAACTAAAAAGCGGACTGCGGCACTGGGTGCGAAAGCCTACAAAACTTTATGGAAAGAAAGAAATAAAAAGAAGACGACACAAATCAAGATAACGGCTTCCTCTTCAGCGGAGATGTTTATTTGAACGGGCTTTGGAGGAATCCGTCGG
The DNA here is from genome assembly GCA_958502075.1 of Orchestes rusci. Taxonomy (NCBI): domain Eukaryota; kingdom Metazoa; phylum Arthropoda; class Insecta; order Coleoptera; family Curculionidae; genus Orchestes; species Orchestes rusci. The sequence goes on from OY293312.1 coordinate 24,272,748, forward strand.
TACCAAGGAAGTTGGGCCAACCCGGCACTATTGGCACATCCTCCCAATGTCTGGAGAGGCTACAGTACCTTTGGAGACATGCAAACAGTCCATCAGACTTTGCCCATCTAAAAAAAAGTGACCTTCAAAACAGGAGAATTCCCAGAGAGATCGCAAAGCTCGCCCTCATCGACAAGACCAACCTCTAAAAGTCCTTTGTGCCTATTAAACGCAGGTAGCAAACTATTCAAATAGCTGATAAGAAACCGGCCGTATGAAGATCTAAACCTGGAGAAAACTCTATCTGAAGATATTTAGAAACGCGAAATATGGTTGAGGAGCTACAGACACAATAAAGTTGGGGTCTTGATAAAGCTAGACAATAAGCACCGTGCTAGAAGCTGAAGACCACATAAAAGAAATCCAAATGAATATCATTTACGATGAGTTACTCCATCTTGCGCAATCGAAGCAAGAAACCTTAATCTTTCACGCGGATGATATAGCTATGACGATTTTAGGCAAAGAGAAACATAAAATGTATCAATGAGGAACATAGAGACAAAAATATTTCCAAACACCAACCCAAACCAATCCAAACGCAAGGTTCTGTCGACAATGACAAATTCAATGTCACTTTATTCCACTCCCGTATAGGCGACAGCAAAGGAGAGTCTATCAGCGGATGAAAAGACACAGAAATTGTGATAACGTTTCAAAATGATCAAATACGTAACGATAAGTCCAGACCGGAAAGTCTGCAATGCTACAATCAGAGATATCTTGGTACAAGATCCATGTTGCTTTTTCAGCGCCTTAAAACTTCACAAAAAGACCATTTCAAATATTATCTTGATTATTTTGTGAAAGTGAACACTGGATAAACTCCAACTGCATCAAAAACAACCTATTTGTGACCTGATCGATCAAATCTAAAGTCGTAATAAGACTCGTCAGCTCAAATCTGATATTTGTTCTTGGTAAAAACAATCTCCAGCGAAGACATATTATATCGTTTGGTCTCCTTTTCCTCCATCCATAACAAGACCTTAATTTTTCTGATGGATGGCCCCATCATGCTGGGAGAATGGCGAATGAAAGATGAACTCACATTGGTGCTATAAAATCCGATAGATATCTTCTCACTATCCCTAGATGGATAGTGGAGATTTATATTTATCATTTTTAAAGGCCATTGTGTGTGGGATCCGATTTATCAGAATGTGTCAATTATTTTGTTATTTTGCAGATTGTTGATACGAGTTCGTGTATCAGTTTGCGTGAGATATACATCCAGTTTGGATGTTTTATTTGCTTTGAGTATTGGCTTCCATAAAACTATTTGGCATCTGATTATCAATCCAATATGTCTCTATGTCATCAACGTCCTTTTCCAAGCCATCTTGCATTGCAGCACATTTCAGCCTTATGGCCCAGATTCGCGTCGCGGCGCCGGGGATGCGTCTGGCCCAGTGGCGTCAGTCGTCGTCTCGACGCCATTAATTCTGCAAACACAGCCTTAATGATTGAATCAACAGTGTGCCGTCGCCTTTTAATGCGCCTTTTTCCTCCCCTCAGCATATTGTGCCCTCTAATTTTCGAATGTTTCAATTTGCACCCGCTTCAAAATGTGTGTTTGGTCTGGTGATTTTGAGTAATTTGTTATTTCAGAACGTAAATGCTATTTCGGATTATGGGTTGGAATTGGAAGCAATGTCTTTAATTTGGGTGATGGTTGGCAGTTAAGTTGAGGCTGGAGTTAATGAATGCCGGCGTTTGTTGTTGAAACAGGGGGCTGAAGATTGAATAATGAAAACTGTTTATTTCTAACGGTGTCATTAAAAACATAATTTCTTTAATTCACTTGCCCAGCAGCGGTGCAGTCCATTAGATTTTGAAGTCTATTATAATTCTCTCATAGTATTTTTTATAGGGTTCGACTGCGTCAGCTATATTCTGTTAAAAATGTTCAATATCAACGGTTTTTGGTACAGAGCTGAATTTTTTGAATCTCATCTTAGATCTAGATTCCAGATGGTTAATGTGGGCGGAAAAAAGAGAGAAGAAACATTCCACATAAAGTTTGGTTATAGTTGCTCAAATGATTTCGAGAACTCGTTAATGGTCTGGGCAATTTTTTTTTGTCAAAAATGTCGATTCACACATTGAGGACGATTTCCTGGCCATGAAAGACAAAATTTCGAACGCACTTTGAAAAGCGGTGCGCAGGAAAAGACCATAATAAACAACCAAATGGCTTGTCTAGTTCTTACTTACTGTGAAAGCCACATTTCCACCTGTCGTCCTCCCGTGCCGCATGCTTCCAGTCAAACATACTGTAAATACAATACAGTTTATCACTTGGCACGTACTCAGGGCTCATTTTGGAATGGAAAACTGAAACTAATACGATATGGAAGCAGGCTAAAGGAGTCACCAAACACTGAGGTCGTTTTAGCTGCTAAACAGGAATATAAGGGCCCCGATTACAAACTGTTGTCTCAATCTGCATCTACCAAGAATAGGTGGTTTGCCCTTATATCCTAAATGTTGGAGGCCGAAGAAGACCGGTGGCTCATTTGGTCAGCTTTAAGCCTGGTTTCTTGGTCATTTTTTAAAGCATAATGACCTATATAAAAGTTATAGAGGATCAAGGACCAAACAACTTTGCTCTTTACATATTTTTGACAGCTCATCCCACTTTACGAGTTACAGCGTGAATAACAAAATTCCGCTGGAAACAGATGTGGCTTTAAATTTTTTTTTTACAAAAAACATCACCTGGACAAAAGTTATAGAGAATCAAAGGCGGAACGACTTTTTCTGACGAATTTTTCTTATGATTGCCTAACGAATTACATACAATACCGTTTTATTTGACAAAAATAGTACATTTTTGCCAATATCTTTGGTTTGAGAAAAGATATCAACATGTGGTATGGCTGACTTCAGAAGCTTTTATTTCTCTTAACTGTCAGCTCGAATCACATATACTGTCACATTCCAGATTTTGTGAAGCTGTAAAACAGCGCCCCTTAGCGCCTACTGTCAAATGCTTATTATTATTGTTCGTGAGAATATAGAGTGAGGACAAGCTCTTCGAAAAGAGTCCTGGTTTCTTTGATTCCAATAACCCAGTCCGGAGCTATTAACATTTAAATTAAAACAGATCTAACTTTCCCCTACATTTTTATTTTGTGAGTTAGAGCAGAATGGTTCAAACAAAACAAATTTGGAAGCTGCTTAGGATTATGCTATTATTATTAACTTCAATACCCTATAGGCAAAGTTTAGCAAAACTCCCATTTTCTGTTTCGCCTTAGCACTTGCGACCTTCAGCGGCCGTTCTAGACACTTGAAATCTTTTTTTTGCTCAGCCCATATGGTATTGGTATTGGTGTGTGTGAGGGGGGGGGCAAAACACTGCCCGGCGAGTGGGCCTGATGACCTTTTTCGCCAACCTCAGGACCACTGTAGTTCTAACTAAGTTGATGATGGAGAACATCACCTATTTATATATTTGAACTAGCAGGACCAATTAATTTAGACTAATTATTTAAACTTTTTGACTCTCAGTAATTAATAATACTGCAGTCTATTCAGTCACGTTAGCCAATAAGAGTACCACTAAATGTCGAACAGAAAATAATTTCTGCCTACTTCGGAATTTGAACCCGATCATCGCGTACTATCCTCTCCGGTGACTTTTTTCGAATGGCGCTTTAGACCATTCATCCATCTAGCCGCTATATAACACATTCATTCCGAAAAACAGCCAAGTTTCATTTTTCCATAATGGATTCTCTGAGGTGGACAGTAGCAAAGGACGTGCTCTGTCCACGCGGAAGGACCCACTTTTCAGTTTTTCACTTATGTCAAAAAATCTCTTGAATACACGAAGAAAGCTAATAAAATGTTCCGCAACTTTTGTATTCAACACTTTTTTGAATTCGAAACCGTTTACTATTCAAAAGTACTTTTCTGAGTAGGAGTACAGATTCGTATAGTTTTGTTACTCTAGTTATACAGGTATTGATAAAGAACAAACATTATTTTTGCTTGTGTGCGATGCATCGTTTTCGAGATTATAAGCAAAAAAATAAAAAATGAGGCCTTTCAAGAGCCCCCTGACTTTGGGCTCCTCTCCTAGACGTGGCGACTTTCTGAAGAAGCCGCTTACCTACCTGTTAACGCGCTCTTCAGCTCCTTTATTAATTTGGACTATTTATAATCAACAAATGGAAAAAATTGGAAAGTTAGAATCATCAAATGATCGAACTAAACCGCAAAAATTCTAGTATCACTTTGAACTAACCTCAGATTAGTTCGGAGATAGTTGGGACACAATCTCCAGTCAAATATCGATTATATCACTTTTGGTAAGTTGGAGCGATTCTATTGTCAATCAAATACGCCTCAGGTGTCGTGAAGCAAACGTCAAAAGAGCAATAAGATGCCTTTAAAAGATACCAGTCTTTTATAGGCATCATATTGCGGTTTTGTATTGATGGGGATAATCTACACGATACGATAGAATGGTCAGAAGAAGATTCATGATCCGAATGCTCTAAAGGAGCAAAGAGAGCAAATTCTCAACATCACACATGGTCAAATTGCCTTTGTGAATCACATTGACGTCTTCGATAACATCAAATACAAAAATGGATTATCCATGGGAAAAAAAAATATATATATAGCAGTAACAAGACGAAACCAACTCGAGGATATTGATTGATAATAATATCTCCGATAGAATTCACAAAGACAAAATAGAGCCAACAACAAGCCAAATAATATTCTTCACACTCTTTCTATGAAAGTCCAATCCAACTCGACGATCTTGGTAACATGAAAGGGTGCGACAAAACTACTTTGAAAGGTATCCCAATAACAAGAAATAAAATAATAAACATTACGGCTGGCGCTGACGACATCTTGATAGTACTGTTCACTGATTTGAGGTGAGGGTTGGGTTTAGCACCGGGTCAGATCCATGTACCAACTAACCCATGAATTAGGCTCCTTTGCGCTGCAGCCACTGGTGCATCCCCATCGTTCACCCTGACCAGAGTGATACCGTGACTAGATACAAGACAGTGACCACAATAGAGCTCAGGTTAGCTGCAACATTTTCACTTTATTTTATCGTAGGGCATTGAAATCGATGTTTTGATGGGCAAGTTAAAAAAATCAATTCAAAAACACTTACAAAACACGAACGACGCACATATGACAAATGTAAACAATGAATGCTAGCTGCAATATGGTGGATCCGTCGCTAGCCAATAGAAAATAAGACCTCCATTGTCGTCACTGTCTGGTATATAGTCATTGTACAGAGTGATGATTGAGGATACCACCTAGTGTCATGGATGCTGAATTAATTCAGAGTAAACTATCAACGTTTCGGCTGCCAGTACTTGATTATACTACTCACTCACTTTTGCCGCGACTAATATTTGCAAAGAAGAATGTTTTTTCCCACAGCCCACAGCTGGACTCGAACCAGCGCCGTAACCTCGTAGTTAAACGCTTCTCGCCTTTAAAATAATACCACCCATAAAATAGACAGAGACTTGGACTCTAATGGTGACTTTGACAAGAGTGATGGAATTATTATTGAACACTAACTCAAAAATTAATATATTCAAATAATAATAACTACAATTTTGACTATCAATTAACTGCGATATTAAATTGTCGAAAATCAAATGATAAGTGAATAATTAGAATTAGATTTTGGTCGTCGTGACATAAAAATGCTTACTAAGCTAACTAGAAATATTTATACAATAATAATCAATATAGTACTAATAATAAGTAGATTGCGAGGGTCGTGGCCATGGCCTGGTTGCATCACATAACTCAAGATAAAAAAAAAACCTGAAAGAACATTTATAGCATCAAAGCTGAGAAACCCTACTCGTGTACATCTTGAAATACCTTTGTGAAACAGATATTAAATAGAAGCTTTTGTATAGTAAGGTGGTGTATTGGTGGAAGAGCGAGTGACATTTTTCAATGATGATTAGATCTTGTATGAAGTTTTCTTGATATGCGCTGGTTAAATTTGAGTCCTCTAGTATGGGTTTTATAACTCTCTTAACTATCAAGTTGCCACTAGCCATCAACTTTGTTCATATTTTGCATCGAATAAAGACACAACTCACACATATCGACATCAAACCCACAAACCATGGGGTTAAGATGTTAATCTCAGATACCAATTGAACAGCTTTCGGCGGTTTTCGATATTCACAATTACAAGCGGAAATCTCGAGTCGACAGATGATAAAATCAAGACCGCTTGGAGGTATTGAAATGAGAATTGAATCAGTTGCCATTTTAATGGTTCAAGCATTACGTGAATGTTTGTGGGAACAGTGAAGTTCGTGATTTAGTGGACCACCAGATCTTGTTATATCAACCTATAATAGTCCGAGAATTGAATTTCAAAGGGTCAAATCAATTTGCGATATTGTCATAGTATTTGGTTGGGATAGTTCTCTTCAGATACTATAGCAAAGCTCATCACGAACGTATGGTAGATTGTGAGGCAATTACCATGGTTCTTCTCACATTAATCTGTCAATAAAGGTTTTAGACCGTTTTGATAAAAGTTGCTGTGTAAATCTTTAGGTGCACGCCTTGGGGCACAACACGACTTGCGAATGTATATTAGTAGTCTGTGAACGAGGAAGGTGTAGCATAATTGGTTCATCGTTTATTCAAATTTGTGTTTATTTAAAATTAGATTGTGATTCTAGTGATTTTCATGATCACAATGATTTCTCATGATGGTTTACAACTAGTGGCTTAAACCTTGAGAGGTGTATTTATTTTACAGTTTAACGATAATATGAATTCTCGGTTCTGTTCTGGTTTCAAATTTTTTTAATAAAAAGGAAGACTCACTATACAAAACCACAAAGGGGATACAAAAAGATGAACATTCATCATCCATAAAATATCATGACAATCCGCAGATAGTAGTTCCTGGAGGATGAATAATACAAAAAAAACCGTATCACACTATGGTTGTCATACCTCTGATCACATACGGAACAATGGTATGCTGTCCCGCAACTAAGGAAATATACATTCATAACAAACTGGCCAAATTTCAAAGTCTGATAAAAATAAATAACAGACCCAGTTCTGATCACACCCAATGGATTGTTGAAGGTGGTCTCCGATCTACCCCCACTGCACCTTTTTGTAGAGAGCGTAGCACTCAAGACAGCATACCACCTGAACTGTTTGGGATACCTGAAACAGAGGAGCAAGGGGCACTCTACCATTATGAGTGGACCCCAGTTAGAGGATGGAGTGCTAATACACACTGACTACATGACCCGAAACTTTTTTCATTGGCAGAAAATTGAAGAGATCTATTTGGAAGACCTTCCGAGCTGCGTGAGAGCATCGGCGTCGTGCCTTCAATTTATTCATTTCAATCACTGATGGATACTCTTAAGTATGGAGGGATAGAGCTACAGAGAATGGACACACTAAACTCTCGTGCGGCATGCCGTTACTGTCGGCGAAGCTGACACCCACGGATGGAAGACACTGAGTTCAAAGAGGTCTTTAGCCACACTACCATGGACAAGTTGCGGACGACCCCGACAGAATCATCGAGTAACACGCAAATCTGGTTCGATGACGGATCAATGGCTAACACCAAGTCTACTGGAGCCGGATCATACAAATTTGGCTGAAATGCAGGGGAAGCTTTTCCCCTCAGAAAACTCACAACGGTCTTCCTAGTAGAGATGTTTGCTATACTGGAGTGAAGTAAGCAAAGGCACTACTAATACGGCGTGAGTCTGGCAACCACAAACGGCTTCTGAATTTGAGCAGGAAGGACCTAAGTGTAATGGCATCAGGGAAGATCACTATTGCAGATGATACTTGAAGGATGAAGAAACTGTAGTTTCACTGTCCTCACGGAATGTCCAGCTTTTGACACTTTAGGTAAGGAAGAAGTCACAATACTTCGAAGACTAAGCGGTATTCACTCGAAGATCCTACTTGATGACTGTGGGATGCAATGGGATGCCACAACACATGTCGCATGGAGTGTCAATTCCTAGGCCAAAATTGCTCCGTGAGATCGGGCAGGCTCATGGATTATTGTTCAGCGCAGGGAGACGGAAACCACAAAAATAGAAACATGGTTCACGACGCATGGAAGAGGATCGAGGATAAAAAGCTCAACAAGGTTTCTATCGAAGATCTTAAGAAAAAAAAATGCTTTGAGTTCATTTTTGGAGCAGTGAGTTCCTTGAACTCATCTTCTGCTTCTTCACGACATTGTGAATACTAAAGACAAGTATGTGGCATCACCACGCGAACCTTATTCCGAGCCTAGCAAAAAGCCAGACTCGGCAATTTATGCGACAGTCGGCAACCCGGCTTTGGTGTTCCATTTTTCCGACCTGCCGAGTCTCCTGGACAACTGACGGAGAAATATATGAGCTTCTCAAGAAACCCAGACGAGAATGAAAGAAAGGAATGTACAGAGGGGATATCAATATTTCCTATCATTAAAAAGGTTTTAGTTGTTGCCTATCAGATGAAATCAAAAACAGTGTCACCATCAATCATTGACAAAGTACAAATAAATAAAGTAAATAAAACGAAGACAGGTCTTTCCTAGTTTGAAGGATTGCCAATAACTTTGGTTGGAAAGTTGCAGGTTTTTGGAAAAAAAACATATCTGTCCTGTGTTCTTATTTAACCTGAAAACTCCTGTTCCAGCTGGCATTTTTGTGCTAGCTCGATGATACGTACTCTCATCGGAGTGATCAGTGAATCTTTCTGGGACGAGCACAGATCATCTATGCATCCATATCATGTAGTCATTCCACAAAATCACATTCGAAGTATCTGGAAATCATGCCTGAAGAGATAGTCCAATAGTGGGCTCTATTGGACTATCTCTTCAGAAAACCCTGAAACTAGTGGGTTCTCGAGTACAAATCTCCAAGTAATTCAAGGAGTTTGTCAACTTAGTAGCCTATATGAAGAACAGATAGTGATTCAGGACAATATCAAAACGCCAACGAATTATGGGTACGTCCATAGCCAGGAATGTGTATTTTTGTCTCAGATGAATTATTATGGAATCTGCTTTCGGCGGAAGTTGAACAGTAAGAGAACAATAGTTATTATTAGATTTCTTTATGGCTTGAACTGAAGAAAGTCCTTTGCAATCCATACTTTAGGAAGCAAAGAATTTTCCCCTTTTCATGCCTCTTGATACTGGAAAAAATCACATCTCACGAATCGAATCAATAACGGTATTTGGAAGGGAAGTGTAGCTTTTCACAAGAAAAGAATTCATGGAGGTCATGTTGTTGTTGATGAACAGTCATTCGTACGTCTCATGCAGGAGAATAATAACATGATTGGCTGATACGTTTGACAACGTTCCAATTTCAAATGGAAAGCTCACATCACACACGGACCGCATGCATTCCAGAATCACATCTTTTCTCCACCGGACGATGTTCGTGTGAAAGTGAGGTTATTTATCGCAGTTCTTACTTTGCACATCGTTATTGCCAATAACTGTTGCCATGAAGTCATTGTCGCATATTATGTAGAGAAGTATACTTTCCGCTTAAGTCCATAAAACGCGTCCTATGGTGCACTTTATGAACATTCCATTAGTGATTCTGCCATCCAAACATCAAATCCGTTGTTATGACGCCGATAAGAAAACAATAACAAAACATGTTATCACCGTAATGTTTGACCTTATGTCATCAATTAGAATAGAATCGATCGCCAATAGTCATTACCCGTGGTAATGAAAGAAGCTAGTTAAATAAAATTCACAAATTACTCTTCCAAATGAACTAGGCGCGGCTGATGTGACGACCCTTTACGTAACGTCTAATTTAATTTTGTTTGTCTGTCATTTATAGGGGCGAGTCTATCTTTGTTTATCGAACGGCAGTGGCGTGACCGTTTCGTGTGATTGATTGCTTTCGGTTGAACTAATACGGCGATGGACGAAATTCGAGATATTGAGAAAAGGTCTAATGGAATTGATGGATATTGAGATGAGCTTGCAATTTTGAAAAAGGTTGTCGTGATTTTTGTTTAAAAAAGAAATAGGTACTTGAGTAGAAAAGTTAAATTAAAATTCCAAAATAAATAAAGTTTGTTACACAAAGGGTGATAGGGTCAAATGATTTTTCAAATCAAGTTTCTCATCACATCGCCTGACGCACAAAATAACCCGAGGATGGCGAATTTGACGATAGACAGACAGTTCAATGCATGCGACTTGGCAACACTGACTGCCGTGGGTCGGACGTCGTCATGTCAATGATCAGCCAACTACGTCATGCGCTAGAGGAGCAAAGTTCTGATGACTTAAGATGTACTCTTGCTATTTACATTGATTTATATCACAACTTATCTCGCAAATACGATTCAACCATCAAAACACAACTGGGCATGTTTTGTTACATCATGTATATCAGTGAAATTTCTTTTGTGAATACGACAATATGAAGTTGATAGATACATATAAATGCAAAGAAGAGCAACAAAGAAAACAGCAGAAACAGCTCAAATATTTTGTCAACATCTATTCAGTCAATATTCACATATCAAATATCTCTTGATAATTGAGTAGCTAACTTATCGTTCGAAAGAGTTGATATACATCGAGTTTATGGGAAAGTTCGAAGCAGTGCTCGTGTGGCGGAACGCTTTTATGCGAAAAAGTTTTCCGATAGAAGACAGTCAATTCAAGGCACTCTACCGCGAATTATTGAGAGAAAGTCCAATGATCCTTTCAAAAAACAAATCTAGTGGATATACAGGTTGTCCTATGAATACGTATAAGCGGTAGTTGACTAAAGTGTCTACTAAAGGATGTCGGACCTCAAGGAGATTGGATTAAATTTAGACGTTTTGTTAAGGGAAGGTTTAGTGCAGCCTTACACTTATTATACCTACACAAAATTCTGTAATCCCTACTCAACGATTCCTATAGGAAAAAAATTAAAATTATTTTACAAAAATGTCGGTTTTCTCCAGATATCTACGGATTTGTTTGATTTTTCAGACGGCATTCACTTGACCTACAAAATATGTAATCCACCTACCGTTTGAAAAAACCAATGGTGAACATCGAAATTGTAACACCCTGTATATGAACTTGAATAACCCAATATTTACCGGACTAAAATTTCATTCGATTTTGAAAGTGGTGAGGTGAAAGAGCTGCCTGTTCAATTTTTCTTATGGACCTGTGGAACTGAGTATAGTTTTAAAAATCTGCTCGAATTAATTAAAAAAAAATCACAAACAAGTAATGGTTCTCAATATGATTACTCAGTCAAGTGTGCCAAATAGTGTCTAGAATTTAAATTTCTTGTAGATGTAGAATCCAACAAACAATATTTCATAATCTCTTTCTGTTTTGGCAATCGTACATTTCCAGATAAGTCCAAAATCCTGCTTTTTAATCTTACAGCAAAATACAATTTCCACTATCTCCAGAATCGCATTCGACCCAGAGCAGAATAGCTCTCACCCATATCTAAATGCAAATACCTTTTTCCATTGTTTCGGTTTCGACTATAAGTGTTTGCTTTTAGCACATGAAGCACAAAAACAATACCTCGAAAACCCTTTATGGGCTCTAGAACCTAAATTAGTACGAAAATCCCTCAATAATAGCAATCCCCATCGTAGTAATGTTCTATCTCATTTTGGTAAACAATGGGGATGGATTATTATCATAGCTGTTTCGCAAAGTTTTGGGGTAAACCTACCTGTGTTGTTATGATTGATAACAAATAAGTCTTGCTTACGCAATAAGCATGTGGTATATTTTGATATAGTTCATAGAAATACACAGAGTGTAGAAAGTCCCGAAGCAGTCAATTATTTCGGACATATGCACTTATACAGGGTGACTCAGAAAGTCGTGGTGACTTTTGAAGAAATATCGAAGTTGTGAGAGGAGTCTTTGAGATGATCTAAAGCAGGATATAATATGATGTTCTGAGTATCCAGTGCTCAGAAATTCTTTGGTGGAAGGATTTCCTCGTCTGACCCACATATTTAGCGCTACAGGAATCACAAATCAACTTGTACATACACCTCAATGCGAAAACTTTATCTTTGAGGTTCGAGATAAGGAATGACAATCTGTTGTGTCTTAAAACAAACGAATGACGAAGGATAAGCATTTTTGAAAAGCATCGCAATTGTAAGAGAAAGACTAACAACGGAAGAGATCTTTTTTTTTAAGAAGATTTCTTTCTCACAAAACACTTTATGGGCATTAAACGTCAAGACTGTCGTCGCTTTTTGATAAAAGTTTGCTGAATCACCTCATTAGGATATCCGTTACTGACCGACATCTAGATATTCTGATTCTTCTGATTTGATTGATTTGAAGGGGATGGAAAAAAAGTCGGTCGTGATAAAAGTTGAGAAAAGCTCATTCATGAGATATTATGTGATGATTAAAGAATCATGGCATTATATTATGGTCTGTTTGAGTGCATGGGCTTGCAGAAAATAATAAATGATAACTCATTCGTTGGTCAAGAGAAAGTCAAATCTGAAGAATAAATTTTATTCTTGAATGGATGACATGCATCTTGAGTTGGGTTTGATGATCTTAGCCCAAAATGGTTCATGAAGATCTTAGCCACCAAAGGAGAAAGAAAAAACCCATAGGAAACCCTTTCATCTGTCTGCAGAAGGATTCATTGAATTCGCAATAATTCGCATATAGACAATTGTGAAGTGGATCCTTGAGAAAGGTTTACGATATCGAGGGATACAAGCATCATTTTCTGAGATATATTGAGGTTTTAAAGTTTGGTTACTACATTTGGAACAAAACCACGAGTCACCAAAAGTAAACAAAATACACGTGATAAGACATAGCGAAACGGTTGAACTGGTGAAAGGTGTTGGTTCATTTCACACCACCTTTCAATCGTCTACCCTTGTCTGATCACGTGAGGTTTGTTTACATCGATGACCCTTGGTTTTGAATAGTGCATAGAGTGATGGAGTTCTTGATGTAAATATTGCTGCGTGATAAGCCGGAGATTGGATAAAGGATATCCCTGGCCTGATAAGATTGTTATCTTCGAGGATCTTGACCAACCCCTACAAAAAAGATGTCCTAGGGTTCATGGGAGGCTGGATCTTGCCAAATTTTTAGTTCTACATCATCAGACAGAAAAGGAAAAGCATGGATCCTTATTGAGACTTATGAAGAAATAGTCAGACAAACAATTAGACATTTTTTGGTCAGACTTGCTCCTATCCAAAATGACTATGCAGTTGCCTTTGTCCGCTGACTGGATCTGCTATCATGTTCCAAGAAGATTGGTTCAACTGGTAGATATTGCCATTTGAATAGAATCAGTAATATGCGATGAAATTGTAAATATTATTGAATAGATGATGAGGATGGGTTTGAATCTTTCCTTAGAAAAAGCTAGTTCCTAACTATCACGTTCTATTCACAGTCGATAGAGGATTTCATGTCCTGTAAAAAAAAAACTCCTCAAAGACTTAATAAAGCAGATTTCCATGTTCAAATTTGAATGAAAACAATAGCTTTTAGGTTATGGGAAGGAAGCTGTCAAGCAAAAGGATCGCTTTGCGCATAATTCAATTCCATCTCAGTTTCCTGCTATTTTGGATATTTAAGTCTCGATTCGATCCCAGAAAAATCTAGTCGACCTTGGGACTCAAAACGATTTGAATTTCTGTTTTCGTGGAATTTTCAATACCAAAACGGTATTGAATCCGAAATGAATTCTACATGAAAACGTAATAATAGCGCGATCGTTTTCTATTCAATTTTTCATCCTCCAGGTCAGTCAAGAAAGTGGTGGTTTCGGCGTAATTTGTAATTAGGTTTGGGTTAGTTTGGGTTCGTGTTGGGAGTGGAATTCCTGTTTTTTAAATATTTCCACCTCCGCCAAGATCTAGCAAAACTGACTATGTTGGAGAAGGAAACTTTGAGGATCTCTTGTTTGTCAACCGCTGACGTCACTACCAGATATTTATGATTGTATTTTGGAAAAATATAATGATAATATTTTTTTTCAAGATTTCTCAAGCAGGATTATCAAAACTACCAAAAACTACTTAAACTTGGGAATGAAAACAGACAAGTATTCAATTGTCGCTCATTTAATTTTGGAGATGGAAAAATAACCCAATTTAACCAAGAATAACCCAAACAAGTTTAAAAAAAATTGATTGCTTGAAAAACATTTTATATTTTGATGTAAATCATTTTGAATGGGTATTCAGTTCTCATTCACTCGACATTTCTCAAAAGAAAAACCAAAACTGAGCCAGTCTTACCCAAACTAACCAAAAAAACCTACGCCACGAAAACCCCCTCCTTTACATGATTTGGACAAAGAAACTTCCCTTACAAAAAAAAATGTTTGATAAACATGGTATATTTTGAGGTAAATTATTTTGATAAAGTATTCAGTTGTCACTCTCGTAATACTATTTTCGCAAGAGAAAGACTAACTGAAACTAACCCAGAAACACAAACTGATTTAAAAAAAATTAATTGCTTGATAAACATCGTGTATTTCGATGTAAATTATTTAATTTTGATTTGTTTTAGACGAATTTGCCAAATCAAATCAAATCAAATATGCTTTATTGCCACAGAAAAATCAAAATAAATTTTATGGACAAAGCAAATACAAATGCAAAATGCTTAAGTATAAAAACAATACAAAACATGATAATAGTGAGCATTACGAGAACAATTACGTGAACAATAGAACAAACTAGTACAAATATATTTACCCAATATTTTGTCAGATTTAAATTTATTTGGAAATTGCTCATGGACAACAATAAACATCGGCACACTTCCAGTTATGTTATGATGACAAGTCAGTAAAACAATAACATAGCAAAATCAACAATTATTGTAGAACAATAATACTGCGTTGTTAAGAATCGAACAAGGAACCAACGATTTCTCACGTTGTTTTTTTCGCTTCCCATTCAAAAAATAAACATCAGGTGGGGTGAGCGAAATCGGTGAACTCGAAATTTAATTTATAAATCTGTAGTCATCTTGTTTCCGCACTGCCTGCAGCATGTAATTATTTTTGGCCAAAATATCAAACAAGGAACTTGGGGTTGTTTATATTATTTCAACCAAAACGTGTTGATATCCAGTTTCTATTCAGGAAATAAACAGTCGAGGTGCGCGACTTCAGTTCAATTTGAACTTGACTTTGACCCTACTGGCTCGCTTGCAATAGAGCAATGTTTATTTGGTATTATTTACAGAGGAAGTACCCGTGTTGTATGAATTACCAAACTAGGCGATTGTTGACCTCTAAAAAATATGAATACTCCAATTTTTACTGAATGTCCTAGAACAAATGCCAGAATCCCTTAACCTAAACAGACAATAGCAAAAATGGGATCAAAGAGAGAAAAAAAATATATAAATCAAGAAACTCAATGTCGATAATAAAAACAATTTCATGACAGATAAGACTAAACCTAAAATTCAAAAAAATCAGAAAACACATCAGACATCAACCTTGGAATGAGGAATATGTAGTATATATTTAACGGTGTAGAAACAAATCGATCTAAAAAAATAAAGAATGAATGTCTGAAATACAAAAAAAAAATAAATTTAGAAACGAAAGTTCTCTCATAAACGGTGAATTGGAAAAGGGTTGTTCAAGAAGTGAAGAGAATAAAATAATTAATCAAGAAACTGGAATCAGATAAAACATTCAAAAAGTCTCTTCTTTTTCTCCAAATTTATTAGACCACCAAAATGTACAAAGGGTTGGTGCACCTCAGGGATCAATATTGAGACCTCTATTTCATCTTCACGCTAATGAATGACACAATAAACATAGATCTCTCACGATAGACAATGTTCGGAATGTGAAGTGTGGAATAGACAACGATCTTAATGTACACATGTTGTCTAATAGGAATCATTTTCTTGAAATAAATGCTGCCAAAATCGTTGCATTGCCGGAAACAGTCGCGTGATCTGAAAATCAAATGATTAAATTGAGGAGCGATTGTCCTTAAAGAGAACTGGGAATTATTTGGGATACTCATGTTGAAGATTATGTCAGTGCGAAAACCTCGTGTTATTGTAACCTCCATAAATATCGTTTATGCTTTGGATTCTGTGAACATAAATAGAAGATGCAAAAATTTTGTTTATGTCTGCTTTATCGGATCTACCAAGGTTGTCTGTGTCCTAAATTACATGACTATGAGATGTTTCTTGGATTAACTTTGGTTGCTTTGAAACAAAATTTGAATTTTCTCACTTTTGATAGATCTATGATAATAGTGACCATTTAATGACCCGGGTCATGAAATTATAATGAGTCTAGTCTTATGATTTTTGTCAAAACTAAAGATTTAAAAATTATGTAATTATTTTTTGAAAAGAAAACTGGAAATGCATGATCTATTCCCCCATTCTCACTTTAACTTAACTTTTTTTTCCACTTTACTTGAACTTTTTTTCAATAATAAATAATTATTATTGTTATGTCACTATATCTGTAATGTACAAAGATAAGAGTGGAGCCTCTTCCAATTATGTTCAACTGATCGTTTCGGAAAGTTTTGAAGTCTCGATAATTGAATTTTTACTCGGATGGAAAAAAGTTTTCTGAAGTAGGACAATGTTCTGTTTCCGGTTATTAGATTCTCCAGTTCAGTAGTTTTTCTGTTAATTCTATAGCAATTCCAAGATAAAACCAAGCCTATACAAAATTCCCCTGAGTGAACTTCCATGTTTCGCGTTGGGTTTTTGATTGAATTACCGTTATTAGAGTTACTTGATTGTGACTTTAATACAGTCAATCGCCTATCCAAGTACTCTACACTTGGGTGGAGATTAATCACTCAAATATAAGACAAAAAAAATCCGGAAATTCAAAGTATTCAAGACAAAGGGTGAAAAGGTCTTTTAGCCTCTGCCACATTCTGTTGAAAACATTATTTATTGTGAAAAAAGTAAGCACCATCAAGGGGATGGAACCAGTTTATTGTTTCAAATGCTTAGCCCAACAGTGCGGGGTCAGATGATCTCTAGTAGTACCAAAACCTCGACCGAAACCAACTCTCACTTTTCATCTCAGGAACCATTCTTTAAGAACATCTTCACTGGAAGAATCCAGTTTTTATGTCTTTCCTTTTCCTCCTTTCTCATGATAGTGTTCTGTAGAAAGTGGCAGATGGCTTCCCACCTCTCTTCATTCCGCAGCATGAATTCTGTCCTGTTACAAACAAAGCTTGTTGACGATGTTTGACGGGGTTGGAAAATTATCTTCCATAACTCGAGCGCCACCGTCTGGATAAGTGTGGTGCCTATCAGCCTTTAGACAGTTGAAAAAATATGCACCTCAGGCGTTCTGTAATATTTCTGCTGCGTTCTGAAACTAGAATAAACCTTGGTCAATAAAACACTCGATAAAACACGAAGTTTAGGAATAGTTATTTATGGTACTAGTGCGTTATGTTAAAAATAAGTCGCGAGAAAGATTTCAAAATTCTCATGTGACTTGGGAAATATTACACACGAGTGACATACAATGTTTTATCCAACAAATGGAGGAAATCATTTTTTGTGAAATGATAATAATTGTTATTATTTTTTCATTTACAATTTTTATTAATTAATTCTATATAATTTTTATATAAATGTCAGTGTCAGAATGACTTGACAGTGAGTTTTTAACATTTTGGTCAAAGTAGGATGTTTGTTTGGTTGCCACAGGAACGTGAGTTAAATTCCATAACTCACGTTTGACTAGTGTGTTATTTGATAGTTAACTTGTCTAAAATCATCAATAATGACACTCATAACTATTATAATATGTTGAATAAAATCGATTTATTGATCGTTAAAATCAGTAAAATGATGGCAAAACAAACTACATACAGTAATAATAATTGTAAATTATAGTCCCCAAACTAATACACTTCATACGGTTAATGGTGAAAGAGAGGTCTGCGTGAAAGTTTCAAAACGGAAACTCGATAAAATATCCAGTAACAATGTGAAAGGTCTTATTCGACGGTGATAGAAGACGGATTATACAGTGTGACCCATTTGTTCCCGAGTCACTCTGAAAAAAAGTTTATTATTTGACTGATTTGGTTCGAGTTTTTTTGAATTGTGGAGCTTGACAAGCTGTATCATCCCGCCAAAAAAGACCTCGCTCATATAAAATCCAAGGCTTTTTTTAACAGTTCTCAGGAGCAAATGTTTGACAAACCACATTAGCGCTTTTTTAGATAAAATCTGTGCACGTCATTGGATTTGGCATCCCTCAAAATGGGCCTATATCAATTACTTTTATCAGAGAATGTAGTACCGATTTTGTAAAAAAAATAGATTGCCCATTTATTTTCAAAACTTCACAGTTAGTAATGAAAAAACCACAAAATTTTTATAATTTCCACCAAGCGACCATTTTCTTCAACTCACCTAACATTTTTTTGCGAATATTGAAAACTACATTCGTTATTGACTGTACAGTGATTTGATCACAGTGACGAATAAAAAAAAATCAAAAAATGAATATTTTTTTGATAAAATTTGGTATGGGCCCGTTTTAAGGTCTGCCAAATTCGAAGACGTACACAGATTTTTTCTAAAAAAATTGCTAATGCTGTTTATACAAATTTTGCACATGAGAACTGACAAAGTTGGTCTCGTTAATGTGAGCGAGGTAATTTTTCATGAAATCATACAGTTTGTCAAGCTCTACAATTTAAAATAAACTCGAGCCAAATCGGTCGATTAATAAACTCTTTTTCGGAGTGACCCAGGAACAAATTAGTCACACTCTATGAAGCGGTTGGAGTTGTTAAATATGGTACAAAAAGCGGATAGCGTAGATGGAAAAATTGCTTAGATATGTAGAAAATGACGGCGTGAAAATTATTCAAAAAAGGATGGAAACGGCGCGGTCAATCAAAGTTCAGCACACTCTTTGGTACGGTTATGTAAATTAATTAACTATTGAAAACTAACGGAAGTTATGCTCCTCTGCAAATTTCTGAAAAAAAGTCCTTGAAATCAGGTGAAGAGGAGAGAGTTCCACTAAGATAGCCTTGTCCTGTCCAACGATAAACGCCTCCGAGAATACCAAACCTCCTTTGGCTTAAATAAAATGAGTATGGTGCATTTAACCTTAGAGAATTTTGCGTCACGAAACTTCTGTTCTGTGACGCAAAATGCATTACATGAGTGAATCATTCCATGCACTTGGTTTCCCCGAAGCTTAATGAATCTCCACGAAATCAATTACGTTATCAAAAGCTCTGCACCCTACATAATTAGTCATTTACCAAGTGCGCGTGTAATTGATTATCGGGGATAATAACATAATTCTATTAAAAACTACTGATAAGTTTGACGTTTGTTTTAGCACGAGAGGTATAGAAAACAACTATCAATCAGCTGATTGAGATCCTGTGCCCGTTTGATGAAAGTTTGTGATAGTTTCATCAGTTGATTTCTAGCAAGGTCTTACAGTATTAATCTTTTTTGATGTCCTCAAATCTGGTGAAGATAATGGACCAAAAGAACAGATGTTACGCTAGGGTCTGCAATCCTACATATCAGTTTGTGAGACAACAAGGAATCTGACTTAGAGGTTCTCCAAGTTGCTCAATCGATGCAGAAATATCTGCATTATCATCATAGAAAAACTGGTAAAATTTGGAATGCTTTCTTGAAGATAAGTAGTTTCATGAGCGACGCTCAGCTTACTTTCCTGGTGCCCTTTCTAGTGTGAATCAACAATCTAGAGTTTGATATCAAGAGGAAATAGACTATTTTTGCGGATAACATCACAATGTTATCGCACTTCCCGGAAAAAGAAAATCTAACTAAGATGAGATGGTGTCTAAAAAGAAGTTGAAAGCTTTTTGGCACCAATTTTGAAAAGTTAAAACTTATCCACTTCTGGTATCTTCCACTATTTTTGATCATCGGAAAACTGAATTACTAGAACTAGGTATCTAGGCACTAGTCTCAAATATGGTCACGAGGTGACGGGTTGCACTGGTTCGAATCCAGTTGTGGACAGAAAATATTTTCTTGAAGAATATTAGTGGCACTCCTCAAGGCTAGTGAATCGAACTCAAAAAGTTGATATTTCAACTCAAATCAATCGACCTTATTGGGCTCATTTATCAGTGAATAACGGAGATGCAGAATGAGCCTTCTAGACTGCTTTGAAAAGAGGTTAAAGGCCTTACCCATGTACCATGGGCTTAAACAGGGGCCTAACCTAACCCCAAACTTTACCTCTGCCCCGATTCAGTTACATCAACATAAATACAGACATCTACCTTCTACTCTCTTGATTTTGATTCTGATTTCGAAATAGATTTATCTAATAGACTCAATAACTCCGAGACGCTAAATAAATTCACTGTATCTTCCAGTAATGAGCCAATTTACATTCAGTTCAATCCAAAAGCGTCAGACCAGATTCGAAATCCGTGGCGATATTCTGTAGATAAACTAAAATATACATGACATATTGGAGTGCAGAGAAGATTATGTAGAGTATATTCATTCTCTGCTATTAAAGATTCAAATAAAAATGTCTGATGTACGCAGAACGTTATATGAGCCTAATGTTTTTTATTTCAACATCATCTCGTAAAACAGTGGTTGGAAGACGGGATTATCGCACACAAGCCCTCTTACATCAACCTATATCCATTTTCTCACTCTAATTTAGCACCTGTGGGCAACTCGTTTCCCGCATAAACCTTCACGGCTAGACCCCACAAACCTCAAATTCTTGAATTTGAATTACTAGGGTCCATGAGGGTCCGATAAATGCAAAGTGAGTGTAAATCCCTTTAGGTAGTTGAAAGTACTTTACGACCGGAATCTACATCTGACTCGAAGGTTTTTTTGATGTCAAAGTGTTTCAAAATCACTTTTTTCGTGGTCCTTGCTGATCGAAATGTAGGTCACAAGACCCTTCCAACACAAGTCTTTAATATTTATGGAATTTAAATAGGTGAATAATGCCGTTGATTTTTCTATAAACAACCCTGCCCTTATCAAAGCAACGATGCTATTTGTGGCAGAATATCGGCGAATCCCTGAATGCGGCTATAAACGCTATAAAATTAAAGTCGTAAAATACCATAAAAGTACATAGTAAAGCCTTTATGTTGCACTTTCGGATCCAGCGAGCATGTAGTAAACGACTCGGGGATTTTTCTGGGCTAGAAACTGCCAATCGGATAAATCATTTCTACTTGAGAACAAAATCGAGTCGTTTTTGTATCGGAAAAGATGGATCAGCGAGCGGAGTCTTCAGCAAAATATTGGAATCCAGAATAAATGCCTTATGATTCAGCAAGCATTTCAATGGAATTTTTACAGGGATATTTTGAATAAATGGATGAGAAAATTGAGTTTGCAGAAACATGGGGATGGAGTGTTTGGGAGCATGCAAATGTATAACATTTGTAAGTGTTGTGCTCAAATGGGAAAAGTATATTATAGGAATATACATATCAGGGTGCTACTTCAGAAGATTTACTTAAGAAACTAAAATGACTTCTCGTAACAATCCATCATCAGGCGTATAGCACAAGTTATTATCAATTCAACTCAACTATATAGTTCAGAGATTAAGGGCAAGCTCCAAATTGCATAGCTCGCATCTTTCATTATTTCAACGACAATATTTTGACAAGAGTTAAACTCGAATATATATTAGATTCGCTGGGACTAATTCATTTTCAAATTCCTTAATTCATGTTCTAAATTCAGCTAATTTTCAAATAATATGTAAGTCAAAAGATAATAGTAATTAGGCTAAAAATGTAATCAAAATACAATAATTTTTCAATTGATTTTAAAAATCATAAAGATTAGTGATGATGGAGACTAGAATAACTAGGTAACATCACTGGAGGTAATTTGATTGTTTAAAAAATCTGGTATTGAATGAAATGCTTTCTTTATCAGGTACGATTTTTTCACAAATTTGAATTTCAAAATTCCCATATGAATGAACTCTTCTGAATGATGCCAAGGGTATTCATATAATACCATCGCAACAAAATTACATTGCAGAAGAAGAGCAATAAGTTATCTGTTGAAGAAATAAACAAATCTTCACTAACAGAAACAAACAAAAAAACTTTTGATATCTCTCAAGACAAATGTTTCTATTGGATCATTGGTTTAATTTTGTAACAAAGTTCCAGAAAATTTTCAAGCCACGTAAATGTTTAGCTTTTACTTTATACACGGTATCTCAAAGTACCGTCAAACTTTATTCCGAAATTATCGTAGTATCCCTTCTTCCGTTTCAATTGAGTAGTTACTTTTTCCAACCTACTCGTCAGTTAAGGTTTCAGCAAGAATTTTATCCCATTGAGCCCCCACTCAGAAGGAACCGGGTATAGCGTCTATTTGGGACGATTCATTGTCCGAGCGAGAGCACAGCGACGTCAGATGTACCAAAATTCCGTTAAATACCAAAGCTACCCACTGTTTCATCTCATGATTCCAACTGAAAACCATGAGGTATGACTCTTCGACGGTTTTGTGTTCCGAATTCTTTCAGGTTTGCCACGTAGCGTTCTTTTTGAGCAACAAAGAAGTACACCATATAGTTTTCCAATATCCCAGTGGTGTTTGGCGAGTTCAATCGGGCGGAGTAAAACTGTTTAGGAAAAGTTATTTCCTCCTTTACCGGATTTCGGTGACTTTTTCTTAAACCTGTTCTCTCCACCGCTAGCGTATGTCAGAATGTGGCCTGTCTTAACACCGTAAAGATCAAGGGAACCGAGCACATTGAAGTAAGGGATAGATCTCAATTGAATCTTCAAACTAGCGTTTTTATTGATCAAAGTTTTCTTCGAACGAGCTTGAGATACTTCCGGAAAAATATTCAAAAGAGATTTTTGGAGTCGCACCAGTTCTTATATAGAACACCGCGGCGTTTCTGTTTAATTTTCAAGGCGTCATTATGTCGCATAACCAACCAAATTTTCCGTCTACGCTGCCTCGAACAATCCTTTCTTTTATCTTTTACCGTTTGAATGTCTCATTTTTACGCCTCCGTTTGGAGATAGTCTTTCTTCACTTTCTGCTCTGAGGAACCAGTTATTGTAAACTTCCGAATAATGAACAGATTTTTCCAATCCCTTGATTGATTGGGCTTTATTTAAGTGCCAAAGTTTAGTCGTATTTTCCGCCTGAATACCTTCTAGTGTTTATGAAGGCTACCTTGTGAGGCCGATTATTATGTTATCCTACATGCGCTGATGTAACATTCAACTATAGCTTGTTCAATGCTTTTCTGCGGCTACGTCACAGTATTTGACGTTTGGCAGTATGTCGTGGATTGATCGCTCCACATGTGACTTTTCTCAAATTGATCAGAAAGACCCTCGTCCAGACGTACCTGATTTTTTCTCAATGTGTAAGAGAGAGACGAAAAAGTATGACGTAACCGCAGGAAAGCCATGAACAGACTGTACACAAAATTAAATGTTATTTTTCCATACACCTTCTCCAGATTTTCTTTTATGACCCAAGCGATCGAAAACCGATTCCCCAGAGAGACAATTTCAGTCCAGCACACGAAAAAGTGTTCAAATCCATTAAATCTGTGCCCGAGGAGTCGTTCATTTCTCTGTTGCATTTTTAATGCCAACAAGTGCTGACGTGTAATGTTCGTGATCTTCTATAAAAACAAATTTTCTGTCCACAACATCAGCATGTACGTTTTGGATTGCTACATATCTCCAACATTCATAAGAAAATGATTTATAGGTGGTTGAAAATGCAATCCACATCGGATGTGAACTTTGCAAAAGCTTTGGAGCATAAAAATAAGAGCGGCTCTTCTGGCGATACAACATAGACTTGATACGCTTCATGAGCACATGTTTTGCTGGCCAATTTGGCTGACATTTACCAGTGAGAGATTTTTCAGCTGGCATTTGGAGCTAGACATTTCATGGAAAAGGTCACATATAACGCCAATATCATCTAATGATCACCGGATTCACCTTCTGTCGGCGATTTATTATAATTGCCTGATTCTCAAATAACATTCACAACACTTTAGAAAGTCAGTTCAGGCATCGCCGTCCATCATGATCACTTCCAAATATTGATGATTAGTTTGAGATGCCTGTTGGTTAATCTACGAGAATATGAGTCAATAAGATTTATTTTCATAATTCTTCATGATATGACATCTATCTGTCCATCAAATCTGGCAACTACGGACCTCGAACTTTCCATATACTCAGTGGGGCACGCGGTTGTGACGCTTGCGCAATGGAGTATGAGCAACAGGCGATCGATATAGTAAAACGCGTCTCGACGCCGCCGACGTCGGCCGTCCGACAGGCTCCTGCTGATCGTGACAATCCAGCCTCGTTTCGTAATATCAAATTATATTTTGTTTCGACATATCCAGATGTCCACACAATAAGGGTCATTCTATTCAGTTGCATTATTTGTGTAGAGAAAATGATTGAATGCTGTGCTGTGGAATATTAATATACTGTCATTTACTTCAATAGTGATGAAATCAGCGGAAAAAAATTAAAAAATTGAAACTTTCAGAAAATGCATATCATATGCCAACAAGTTGTGTGCATATTTCTAGATGTCCTAACTTGACCAAGGCTTATTCAATTTAGGGTGTTTAAGATTCATTCAACCGTTATAAAAAATTGTAATGATTATTGGGAAGCGAGATTCATAGTCATAGCACGTTTTCTCAATTCGCCAGCAAAGCACATATTTTTTGTAACAAAGAAGCGACCCCAATCCGGTCATCGCATCCTCAGACCTTCTCAAAGCCTATCCATCATCACACCAGAGCAAATCAAAAGAGATTCGAATGAACACACTCACACATATCCCATTTACCGAATCAGATTGACTGTTCCCATTTCAAGTGTCCACGGAAATGGGATCTCACCTGCAATAATAGTCCGTCTCGGATCACAATTGAATCCTGTATCTTCTGATTTGGTATTGAAATTCCCTGACGGGGTGCTGAAATGTCTTTGTTAAGTTGAAAAGCTTTTCAATAAAGGGACCTGGACACAAATCTCATCGAAATCCCCCGGCATAGGAACGGAATGGAAAAACAAATGGTTATTTGAATGGATAAGAATTTTGTATGGATGATGGACGCCTTCTTATCGATATTCTTGATAGTCGACATCGGTAACACTGTGAATATACCGAACATGCTGTTGTAACGCTCATCAACTAGAGTGATGGGCGTGCAATTGGCCAAATCGGGTCCGGCAGCTTATTCAAAGACAACAGGAACACTGAACGTTGAGTAACAGACCACATTTGTGTATCCTTCCTTCGTGTGAAATTACCAATTTGTCCCTACACCACAATTACCAAACATAATTCCAATCTGACAATGAAGACGAAACCGCATGAGCGTCATTTCATGTTCTGCCCTTCGGGTAACGTTCCGGTCACACAATCTCTTGATCGGATTTCGTAGGTCTTGAAAAAACTCTCTCTATCATAGTTAAGAGAATTCTTACAATCACATCAAGGAATCTAATCGAATCAAGTTGAATCACATATATCAATTCAAAGACAGATCCAAAATGCCAAGAGACCCTAAAGGTAAAAGCAGATTCGTTTCTAGTGAAAAACGTTCAGTTTCGACGGATAGTCGATTCAAGTTAAATCTAATAGAGGCTCAATTTGTCTTGGAGCGTCTTTATAAATCTTTTGAGGTTTAATAAGAGAGCGGTGAATTTATTGTGAGGTGGAAGTTTTCAATTTAGTGCTAGAGATAACATATGTGTGAGTTATTCCAAGTTAGTTAGACAATCTGCTAGGTTATGATTTTTTTAAATGAAGGAATGAGTATTATTTTTCAAGGATCTTCACTATAAATTACTGAAATTCATGTCTTCGCTTTTGTATATTCAGTTGGAAGTCTAAATCATTGTCAACAGTTTTTATCAAATTGAACCACTGTTATTTCAGGTAAAATAAGATTGATATCCAATTCAAAGCATATGCAAGTGAGAATACTCTTTTTATTGATTTCGACAAAGCGCAGCAATGCTGTCAACTGAACGGATTTTGAGTATACCTACATACCAAACAAGAATATGATTGTTGTAAAAATAGTAGTAATTGTGATAATGATAGGATGTCTTGATAAGAAATACTGAAGTATAATGTTGACCGATCATGCAGAAAAAGGAGAAACTGAAGATTATGAAGAATAGTTGCAACATAAACAACAACCCTTTATTATTTATCAGCATTTCAGGAGATGGTTCATGACAAGTCAGTCGAGATATTGGAGAGTTGTGAATATTATTCATGGTTGAAAAAAGGAAGACCAACGGTTAATCTTGCCAATGTCCCGTAACCTCATGTTTTTTCAATTGAATCAATCTCAGTACTAAATATTCCACTCACATATCGGCAGCACCAAAATCGCACTTGGCTAATTGAGCCCAATGCACTAGACAGAGTTTCCTAGAACTACGGAAGACGTGAGGCGTATCGATGAAGCGAGTATTTGGAGCTGCTGTTCAATGACGATGTTGTTATCTTAGGTTAGGAAAATTGGTTGATTCATGGAAATCAATTTTAGCATATCGTTTGAACGATCACTCTGAGCATTAGTTACAGTACCATGTGAGTTTTTTGACCAATGAAATTTGTTAATATGCGGATATCTGCGCGAACACAATCACTTATCTTTTACCGTTTGGTTAAACGACGCCAAGGGTTGTCTTCTTACCTCAACCTAATGCGTAGCGTTGAGCTCATATCATCTTTTTGTTCTAGTTGATCTTTTTTTGAGACTCAGTGGGGGCAAAGTTGTGGAAGATAACCGCCTGGATTCAGTGTTTTGCAGCCCAACCTGGATTCTGGATACTGTGAAGTTTGAGACTGATTTGGAGTTTCCGGATTAAAGACTGCCTTTCATTGGATCTTGGAGTGATCTCTTGATTGTGTGATGAGAAGCTCTTTGATCAGATAATACATACCTTCAGTTTGCTTTCATCTGAACTTGGAACAGTGGTGAATTGACCCACTTGGTAGATTTTTGTTCGAAAACTCAACCAGGTGAATTAAAATTTTGGAATTTTGCCAAGATATTTTGTATATCTGCTTCGGTAATGTTTGTGGACAATTTATGGACCAACTTTGTTTGGTGAAAATCAGTCCATATTTGTTTATTTTTTTTTGCGTGCCTTTTTCATAGATTGCTGTGATGTCTCATTATTTTTGTATTTGATTAAACCGATTATGTTATTGAGTGCCCTGCACACCTTACAAGTCAAACTTCCTGCCCACATCTAGAAAACGCGATGAATATTTCATTTGTTCATATATTCAAATTGTTCAAATATTCTCATCCACTTTCTCTTGTTGAGCTGACCGAGATTAACAAGAGTGAAATTTATTGGCACTGCAACGATGAAAACCAAAGTGGCAACTCTAAAAAAGGGCACATACTCTAATATTTACCGTGTAACAAAGAACCAAAATGTTTTGTTCTTCTTCTGCCGAGTTCTCATTATTTAATTCCGAACTATTACGGAAAAGTCCAGTTTTTCTTCTCAACAATGTTTTATTAGGCTTGTTCCAACCACCCACCAGAATCGTTTAAAACTGTTTATTCCAGTCAATCAATTCATTTGTCAATTTTGACAAATACCAACTTGTCAAAAATTATGTGGGCCTCTGGAAATTACTGGTTCTGGGACGGTTTTATGGGAGCCAACAAACCTATAATTTTCTGCTTTTTCAATTTATTCAGATGTCCGCCAGACTCAGGTGTCAACGCAGATTCATACCAAATCTCTCACTCAAGAGTGGAAAAAAGATCCGCCACTATCTAAGGGAGAATCATTTTGTGTTCGAGAGCACTTGACCGTCAGCGACGACCCGTACAAGAATACCGTTGAATAAGGGGTCACCCTCATAACATCTGTATTTATGGATAGATTTTTGTTCAATGTGGAGAGGATAAAAGTGTATTTTGAGGCCAGACGGCGCCCAATTCTTTTGTAAACAAACTAGTTCATATTTAGATGGTGAAAAATCCAAAAAACATCTTAGCGATTTTTTTCGAGATATCTGCCACCGCCACTGGATTTTTCATCCCCTGAATTGGACCTCTACCAAATTTCAGGAGAAAATCTCCAGCATCAACGATTCTACGACCATTGCTAAGAATCTGAAGAAGCTTTTCATCTAGTAACTCAAGCGATAGCATATGAATCACAGCAAATGTATTGAATAAAAACATCAAATCTAGAAATTTATGTTAATAACTATTATTATTTCTGTGTCAGTTTTTTCTATTTCACTATTTTTTGGTCATTTTTTTCATCGTTTTTCTATATCATAATAATGTCTAATAAATGTTTTTAGTTAAAAAATTTGATGTGATGGATTCGCTAACGTAAGAGTTACGAGATGAGAAGCTTCTCTATGCTTAATTTTGATTTTTTTTTCATGACATTTTGCACAGATCCATTTCAGGGTGACGAATCCAGTATCGTAAGCAAAAAAAAAACACAAATATGAATTCTGTATTTTTTTGCCTCTAAATACGATATAGTAGGCCTTGGTTTTTGGAAAAACTGGACGCAGTTTGGCCTCAAAATACACCTTTTCAGTATACACAGTTCAAAAAAATTTTCATCAAAATCGCTCCATAAATAAAAATTTTATGAGGCTTCTAATGGGTCACTCTGTATAAACGACTACGAGGTAAGACTCCTCACCGGTTTAAAATCCGAAATTATCTCATGTTCACCACGTATAATTCATCTAATCAACAGGAAAGGAAGAAATACAGACAACTACTGAGATCGGTCCTCGTGTGGGTGACAAATTTTCGAGGATAATCTTGTTTTGTTCACTAGCATTCCCGGATTATTCCTGGAGCCTGATTCTTGAGCGGGAAACGAGTGACAATCCAAGTGAAAAACTGTATTTCGATATCGCGCAATCATCACTCCTGTCAAGAGAACGTTCATTATTTCGAAATTCAAGAATTATGACCCTAAGATGGGTCTTCGTTACGGTATGCCAGGGATCAAGTATCATGAATCTTCAAAACAACGCTTTTTTAAATGTTATTTATTTGTTATTTATTCACCGTTATTGAGAGAGTTTCAAATTCTGCTCAAAGGATTGTTCTGGACTTCAACCGATCTCTCCTTTGGAAACACGCGCCGATTCCGTTATTTTTCCGCTTTGTTTTCACGCCATCTATTCACATCCACCCTTCATAGTTAAACCGTTGAAATGTATTATTTAGGTATAATTATTATTTTTTGTCCAAGCACCGTATGTAGTGGGTATTCAATTAACTTTGCTGGCTCATATTCTCAGAAACAAAATTAAAATTATGGTAACTTCATTAAGTCAATTCTAATTAAAGGGATTTTCAAATGTTAAAACAGCAAAAAAAATTATTCATGAAGAATAACCCCGATTGCAATAATTACATTAACCACTCCACCAATATCACAAGCCACTAGTCCAATTATAGAGTCCAATTAAGGTGAAATATTTCTCTTTTTGCCCAAAAACATTCTACCTAGATCGAAATCAATTCGAAACTGCAACAACAAAGCTCATAGTCTCTAGGCCTGGGAGGCGTGACCCCTTTCGATATAACCCTTGCGTGCAGGAGCCCCACTGGGATTATCCATTAGCTAATAAGATCCAAACCTGCCTGTGGTCTATTTCCGAAAAATGAACGAAAACTCCCGTTGTCTCCTGGGAATCTACTCCATGTTATGAGAGTGACTGGTGCAAGGCTTGCGTGGTTTGGATATAAGAATAATTCATGCAGAGGGATTACCTACAGTAAATTTTGATTTGAAATCTAATTGTAGACAATCATATTCAAATTAAAAAATACTTTACTGTTAAGAAACAAAGATTTTCAGCCACTAAAAATCTTTATAATTCAATTCAAATACTGAAAGATCACTACTATGAGATTCATCCAAACTACACATTTGTATATATTCTACTTGTACTTCTGTTGGAGCGTCAACAAAATTTCAAGTCCCCAATGAATCTGATAAATATAAAAATCTATAAAATTCGCAACAGACAAACTTGATACAAATGACAGCACAACATCATAATAACATATCCAGAATAACTCAAATGATGGTAATATAAAAATAATGAAATATACAAATGGGATCATCACTTACAAAAGCAGAAACCATCTTCTGCAAATTATACCTTTTATCCAATATTCGCAACGTAGCACGACCCTTACACATCTGAATAAGCCACATATCTGTATTAACATGACACCACACAAAGAAAACGATATTTTACCGAGATGCTGAGCTCTCGTCTTTCAGATATTAAAGTTCTGCTTGACGTTTTCATATTTATTCTAGTTAGGCTCACTGGGGTTTATATGAAGAGAGAGAGACATGAATCTTTTGATGTAATCACTTGTGGAGGAGATATAGTGAAGAAAATATAATAAATCACTATTATTATTACGAGTGAATAACGAGAAAATAGTCAAAGAAGTACATTGGAGTACTAAGCTCAATCCGTTACAATAAATTGATGATGTGTGAGAAAGCTCATGTACTCCTACGGTGATGAACCATCATTTATCAAGTTATGAGAAAATCTCGAATTTCATAGATTACCTTGATCAACATCCCTTATAAATTATTATAAACGTTCAAAGGCTCTCTCCACATGGGTCATTAATAAGGAAGTGGAAGTTTTGCACGTCCACAATAGATTGGTATATGGTTGTCACATTTTAAATCCGATGAAATGTTTATTGAGATAGGATATAGAAAATCCTTACTTTCACATGTAAAGTAGTATAAGTCACTGAATAAATATGAGGTATGAGTTGTAGTTGTATGAATTCAATTGCTGGAGTTATGAACAATAACCAAACAAACTCATTATCCTTTTTTGCGGCAGATACGTCTAATCTATCAATACATGACTTGAGTTTACATGGAAAAATAAAGGAGATATTGCAGGAAATTAACCAAAGACCGTGCGTTATAGGGTAGCTCAGCACCGCAAGCTGAGCTACCCAGAGTCTTTATAAATATAAGTATTTTTAACAAAGAAAACCTCTCTCAATAAGCATAAGGGGAATTCAAGTATATTGGCAGAAAGCCAAGCGATCGACTTTTTCCAGTAACATTGAGAGGTGTAGGACGGCTATCAAGTATGCGGCCCACTTTTGCCATGGAAATGAAATGGTTATAAAAGCAAAAATGAAACATTATATTATTATAATTGATTTAAAGAACACTGATATCTGGTTAATTTCTACTTATATTTTGTCCCAGGGCTCGTACCAGTACACTCGGTCACTTCTTTGATCGAGCAGTTAACTTAATAAGTGAGAAACTAGAAGTTGAATTTGCGAGGAATCCTTGTGGAGGCATGACAGAAGTCTGATAGAAAAGAGGTTCCATAACACGCAGGCCGAACTCAAGGTGGAATTTGAGACCTGGCTCTGCCATGCTTTTGGAGGCAAGACCAAGGAGCTGTGGCAGCGGTGGAAGAGCTTTTCCGAAATATTCTGAAAACTGACGAGCTGTAGGATGGAACAGATACAAGTGACGAGCTCACTGTTGGCTACGTTACAATGGACAATTTGTACATTTTTTGGAAACATGATAAATATAACGATTAGTGAGTACTGATGCCATTGATGTTTAAAAAATCAACCTAAGACCTCTATTGATGCAGTAATCACCGATTAAAGAGCGCCAATCAATATCCAATACGTCACAGAATACATCATCTATCTATGTCTGGCGTATTAACTGGGATGACTCTGTCTCTTTCTCGGGAGGGTTAAATGGCTCCGCCCCGTTTTCGATCATGCAGTGAAATTTGCGTTTTCTTTTTTATTGATTTAGTTTATTTTGGGTATTTTGGAAAAAAATTCGCTGATGATTTTCTAATATTGTCTAGAATACTTATTAATATAAAATTTCAAGTGATTTGAAAATGTGTGCAAATTGTCCATTTTGAAAAATTCCTGCTGCTGGCACATATAGAATATCGGTCTTAGCCGTTGAAGTCATACTATATCGTAGTCATATAGGCCAAATCTTTGAACAACATTGATCACTGAAGAGAGAGACCATATGAATTCTTCGAGCTGGTGTCCATGTACTGCCTCCTATAAGCAGTTCAAAGGTATGCATCAACCTTTGGACTGCTCAAAAGACCATGAATTTCACCAAATAGGTTCGGGGATGCTCAGGATCAGGAGGGCCAAAGATATATGGGAACCTGATAAATCTAATTATACTGCACCATTACATAAAATACAGGACCGGCTGCTAATCATACAATACTCTATCACTTGACATTGAAAAAGATCTTTTTCAGTTGTCTTTGAAGTGTTTGAGTTCATTTGAATTCGATTAGAACAAATAGGCGCTACAGAGAACGGGCATCGATAGAGGCCTGCAAAGTTATATAATAAACAGTCTCACTAGTCCCGATAGAGGAAAATCTATCAATATAAACAGATCTAATCTGCTCTGGTTTCTGGTGACGGTAAAGAGGTCTCCAGAACCAAATCATGCCTGAAGCTCCACGGAGAGAAGGTCTCTCAAGTTGGTGGGTTGGATCCTTGCAAATATCTAGGGAACAGGTTTGGAACCACAGGGATGGTCAACCAGAGCCTTCACAACTTAAAGCAGTGGCTGTCAGATCTTTCCAGGTGCCCATTGAAGCCTCACCAGTAGATGGTGTAACTCAAACGATTCTCTATCCCGAAGCTTCACTGGCTGTAGTGACAAAAGACCAAGGTGCTGAGGAGAATCGATCGCCCAATTAGGCACTAAAGTGGAGTGTAAGTCGATAATTCAACTGTCGTCTTACACTCCAGACGCCGCAATTATTTCCGGACTTCGGGATGAAGGACTTTGAATGCAAGAACCTGGAGGACGAACCCCAAAGTCCTTCTTGGAAGAATCCAGAACCTCCTGGACTCGGAAGACACAATTATTTGCTATGTTTAAGAGACTGAGAACATCGCATGACGTGTTCAGAGACTAGCCAAAACCAAACCAGGTGGACAGCACTGGAGAAAGGAGATGACCAGCTGCGGGGCTCATGTCAGTTGATCGTGCTAGGAGATCAGACCCAAGTTATGGCATGGAAAGGACTTCGTGAAGGCAGTTCTGCTCATTGACAATAACTTGCCGACATCGACAGCGGTATTCATAGTTAACCACATTGGATCGCACTGTTTATGCGATTTTCTATTTGGTCTTTGAATACTATAGATCAATTTTAGACATACTGTTTTTATCGCAGTCTCTCAAGCTTGATTAGAAACTCACTCACATTCGTTTCCAGTATTTTCTCCATTATTTTTGAAATATAAATCTCTGAGTAGCTTACTCAGCAGACTCTATATTCGCCAACTTCGTTGCACACATACTCTCGTAGTCTGCTTTCTGTGCACTTTAGAGGTCAACTTACGGCCTGTACCTTTGCCAACTCCTTTCCACTTTGTGATGCCCCAGCGGATTCTGAACAGGAAGATTTTTTTCTCACATCACCATTAATACACTGCTTTTGATCCGTTGATCCTGTATTTGCCTGAACTTTATTAATCTTCCTAGGAAAAATCTTTAATGTTTCTGATTTTCTTCAAATTTATATTTTCTCACATAACAGCCATCCTCTCCTCTCAAGAAAGAATTATTCAGAAAAGTGTGCGTCGACTGGAGATACTCATTGAGAGTTAGCATTACCCGAGTTCTGATTTTGACTATTTCACTACTCTTTGTCTATATTCCTTGAAGAAGAGTCGCAAAAAATGTAAAGATCACTTAAAAAGGTTGCGCCCAATCATCTGTCAATATGTGTTAGTCACTTTTCAATTTCAATCAATAGCCTGAGTCATAAGATGAAAACGTTTTGAACAGGGGTAAACAAGACGATTTCACTGTCTTATTTCCACGAAAATGTTTTTTTTCTTACAATTGAGACATTCATATCATATCATAATGATATGGCTTTCAGCAAAATGTACCATTGTTTCCGCCTCATTAGGAATCAATGGTATGCCCAGTATAAAAAATGAAATGAATGGACCTTTCCAGCAATATGGGACAGTTGAAGCATTTGAAAATATGTCGCTTATCAGAATATAATGATAAGTTTAATCTTTCTTCATTAACCTTATCGTCAATAATAAATCATGCCCTGACATATTCGAGTAATAACCTGCAAAACGTTTGTTCTACAACGAATACAAAGTCGGGGCAATTGACATTTAAATTATATTACTCTCCTGGGCACGTGACATTTCTGTTGGATTTAAGAGCCGCTGTTAGACGAGGCGTGCTTTTGACAACATTTCAAGTTGGGAACAGTGGGTTATGGCAGTGAATTTTGCAAGGATGATATCGATTCTTGGAGAAGTGGAGATGCAACTCTCCAATATCATAATATCATGTTCATATGCCAAAGCACATTGCGATGACTTCAATCTTCTTGTTAGTTCAAAATCAAGAATAAACTTTGATCATACATAATTAGAACTCACAGAACAATTTATATCCTCAAGTTCCAAGAGCAAAATCCGTGCTGTTTCGACCCTTCCACAATTCAGGTCATTGAGATTATGAGCAAAGTTCCAATTTCATTAATATCAGCCTTCGCAATTTACTTTGGGAAAGGTCGAACCTTCATAAGCAATTAACCCTTCTCCATCTTTTGAATAGAGAGATATAAGAATAAGAACAAGAATGCCTTATACCCTTCCAGGCAGGAAAGTTATTATAATGTGTTTTCTCTCGCAAGCGGTGTATCTTTTATGCAGGATTTTGTGAATTGTGGATTGCGGAATTATGTATTTATTCTCTAACAATATAGATAGATTCACTACGACTCACTGAGTCATCGACAAAGTGGCATAACCAAATCTAATGTACCACTCTAAGCAATTATTTTTTTATTCAACTCCAGTGAGGGTGAGTCAAGCTGTTATTATTCTGATATGTTTATTTTGAGCAAAAAATAAGTCAATTTAAACTCTTTCTAACGTGGCACAGCACAAACCCTCCATAAATGGAGCGCGTAATACCTTGACTTATTCTATCTATCCATAGTCTTCAGACGCTCAACATCGACAACTCTTCTTTCTAACTAATGCATTTTGCTAAAGTAATTCACGAGATACTCCATCAGCGAAGGGGTTACTGATCTTGTGATCCGAACCATTCCTGAGACACTTCATTAGCATGATTTTCCAACATTTTATGCACTTCAAAGTTCAAACTCAATCAAAATGCATAACTCAGTTCGCAGTTTCAACTAAATTCCCCGACATTTTGTCACCAACAAAAGACCTCCACCTCTCCGTATTCAGACGGTGTCGACCTACTAAATTAATATAAAACTTTCGAAAGTTTCTCCCAGTCAGACGTACTCGTTTTCTCTTTTATGAGCTTGTGAATGAACTAGCTCTGGAAGAACTCCCATTCATGACCATTATTCTATTGCTTTTGAAGAAGGTTTTATTTTGGCTTTGAGAGATTTGTTCTCGTTGTCCAACTAGTTTTACATTTGCAGGGATTTATGTAATGATGATTAACTGACACGGACCTGTCTATTTAATTCAAGACTATAATCACGTTACAAAATTTGCATCAAACTTCATTACCAAACAAATTACACATTCGACTCATGATATGTATATCTATAATAGCACAACGCATTTCCGATAATGGAAGCCGCATCTCGAACATCAACCAAAACAGTCTTATAGTTATGCATCTCAATTAAGGTCTCATTCCTGAATGTGCCAACAAGCAATATCAATCACCCTTTGCCGCCAAATATCAAGCAAATCAATCATGATATTGGCGTATTACATTTTCCAAATAAAAGCCCGCTCCTATTCTATGGCTTGGCGGAGACATGTAAGCGATACTTTTATTTATTTCCATTAACATAGGATCGTGTTACCCTATTCAAAAATTGCCTGTGTATTATGTGTGGTGTTTGTTAAGATGAATGGTGTTTACTTTTGTGAAAAGTCATAGCAGTGTTCAGTCAAGAGCTCTGGTTACTTGTTTATAAAGGACTGGTATGATGAATTTCATAATTTGAGTGTTCATGATTGTCATTTTGTTGAATTTAATACTCAACATTTTAAAACAATGATTCAATTGATAAAGTCATCTTTTTCATCATTTGTCAGCTCCTTGTCAGTTGATCAATCCACAAAACAAAAAATTACACCCCATCTTCATCGATTTAAAAATGTTAATAAGGGGCTTATCGTTTTATTTTGTTCTTGCTTTTTTTCTGAGTAAATTGCAGTTTTCTAAATTATTTATTATGGTTATTCAATTCTGATTCAGTTCTTGACTCTGCCATCTAGGGTTAACATTGGAGATTATGGAAAATTCATCTATTAGGATTCACCAAGTTTTTTAATAAATTTCTTTTGAAACTGTGTGATTCTCGATGAGCTTACACAACAAAGTCTCGTGCGATGAATGAGTGAGTAACAAATCAAAATCCAAAGTAATGGTCAAATTTTGGTTAGTGTAGAGGTTGGGTTGACTAATCATGCAGCGTGTAGTAAATCAAAAATTGCGATAGGGAAATCATAGCAGGTATATTTCCTCCAGTTTTTGAGCAAAAAAAAATACATGGGATTTTTTATATCACTCAAGGACATCTTCGTTTTTCACTATTGAAAGGGTTTTATAAATGTTTGAGGTCCTGAACGTATTCTTTTTGTTTTAGAAATGATTCAGCTTTTCTGTGGGTTCAGAATTGTAACTTTGCTTACTCTTGTTCTAAAACCAACTGATAAAGTGGATACTGAAAATTGTCAATTTTATCAAAAATGTATGACGTCCGGATTTTGTCCGGATTTTCTTGGTGGCTGGTCCTGGTTGGACAAGTTTTCATCTGGCAATCCGTACTTAAAAAAATTGGAGTTTTTTTTAATTTAAGATTTCAGCTATCTAAAAGTAACCACATTGATGTTTTTATTTATGTCAACAACATGACAATCATGAAGAACCGATTATGAAAATCCAGTTTAGGTGAAACTCACTTTTTTTTGGGATTATGTTTTGAGAATCAAGCAAGCAAGTGTGGTCGGAAATTGTATTTTACCTATTGTTTTGCTCATGTGCCTTGATTCTTAGGTCAAGCTATTTTTTTATTTTAATCCCATTTTATAGTTATTACACGGATTAGGTCTTAGAACATAGAACCCACTAAAACTAGCGTACACCCTTGATTCCGGGCAAATTGTTTGTCACTATGATAAACATGTTATTATTCACATCTCATCCGTTGAATACGTTCAACGTTGCCTTGTTGCAAATAAAAAGCACTCAGAGTTTCCACTTTTATTCAAAAAAGATTAACCAGTGTATCACCGAGGATATGTTTTAATTTTTTATTTGTTTCAATACCGTTGGTGTTATAGGACAGTTATAATTTACTGATTATTCATAAGTTTTGTTTACATAAATCAGCTGCTCGTCCTTGAAAAATATTGAATTTTGAACAAGCCGACAACAGTGTTCCAAGGGAGCTACAGGCTATGATTGGTTAAAATGACTATCAGCTGTGATTGGTTGATCTCAAATAGGCATTTGTGTCGTGTTGCCAGATGTATTTCGTTGCATCGTGCCCACATAAGTAACTGAGGTTCATGGAAAAATATGGGTCTCATTGAAAATGTTTTATCATCACTAGTGATCTAGAAATGTACATATTAAATAATTGGTAACTACCGGAGATGCACTCATAGAGTAAAGAGTATTTTTAATTAGAATCAAATACCTTGGATACAAGGTAGCTACATATTAAATTTGCAGTTTGGCAAACTCGCAAGAATTCTCGCAAGAATTCCTCTCCCCCCCAATTTATAAACATATGACACACAAACAGACATCGGGCAATATCTAGTTTATGGAAAATCATTAGGATTAGGTAGTGAAAAGATCAAAAATATGAAGTAACCATTTCATCAGTATGCTTCATATCGGATTCAACAACATGACAATCATATAGAGTTATTTTTCTCGGGCCGTGCATGCGCTTGGATCAGGGCAACTGGTGGCTGGGTGATGTCACATGTGACAATATTTATAACCTCCAAATTGCTGTGTCAGTGCCAAGTTTGAATGAGTTTTAATTGAGTTTCATGAAGAGTAACATACCTATTTGTTGATTCAACAATACATAATTAAAACGTGGGTAAGTGAATTTTAACTATAGGCCATTTCAGTTCAAGCAAATGTCATATTTTTGTTTTGACATAACTTTCGCGTTCACATTGCAGAACAGACTTTAAGCTCTATCCTTGTTCTACTTTCAGCAAGACAAGGATAGAAGCACGGTCATGAACGTGATACTGCTTGTCACTTGCCCTGGTTAGAACGCATGCGCCCTACGCTATCGGCGAGAAAAACAGCCCTATACAGTCAAATTATGTAAAACTCATCCAAGACACATATTCAAATTATTGATACGGAATGACATTTGTCAGCATTCGCCATTTCCTTTAAATCAATGACAATGACAGTAATTTCATTTGACGTTCTGACATGTTCTATTGGTACCACGATACACTTACACATTAGGCGATTTCGGCTTGTTTGGTACATGGTTTGGTACTTGCTTTGGTCTGTCAAACACTCACCAACCAAATTCGGATCCTTAAATGATGACGTCACATCAAGTTTGGTATGTATTTTGGTCTGTCAAAATGCCTACCGCGGTTTGGAGCACGGTTCTTTGGTTTGGTATAGTGGTATCTTTGTCTATTCTTCTTTTGTCTCGCTCGAGAGTAGTAATAAGTAGTAGTTATGGATGATCAAGTGAATGATGTAAACAAACAAATCGACCAGTTTTATGTATTCAAACTTCAGCAATCACTGAATTACCAAGCAATTTACTGAATGTTACGTGATTTATTTTGAATAAGGCAAAAAAGTGCTCTGCAAAGTCGTCTGTAAATCGACGACATTAACCTATACAATTTCAAAACAGCCATAACCAGAGCTGCTTTTCTTTAAGGCATTTTGAATAATATACGTCCACAATCTTTTTATCAAATCACCTAGCAATTTAAACCGTGTGACAAAAATGAACTAAATAGTAAAATAAACTGTAACCTGTAACTAAACATAAACAAAAAAGTTGGGTTATATAACCACGGCTCTTTTGACAGTTTTGACCAAAAACCTACCAAACGATTTTGTTAAAATGTTGGTCGTGACGTCATCACTATGACGTTGCAGTTACCGTTTGGTTAACCAAAATGTAACCAACCACTCGGGCCGAAATCGACTATTGGTACGTACAAAAAAATCATGCTGCGTTCACATTTGATACATATCTGCATTGTTTGGTTATGTATATGAGAAACGGTGAATAGAATAGTGAAATTGTATTGGGTAAGTATGAGAGCATGATATTATTTTTGTAATATAACCTTATGTTTCATAGTACGTAGAAATTTTATATCAACCTACAGACGGGCGACCAACGTTGCATGTTTTCAGTGCTAAATATAGGATTCAACAGCATGACAATCATCAATAAAAAATTATGAAAAATCCAACCAAAAAAAAATTCACTGAAGAAATTGGAACACACGATGATCAAGAGCGCTGTATGTAGAAAACGACATACTCTTCTTGACACTGAAGTTATGAAAGAGTTTAAAAATATTAATCAAACAATTCAAAATAATAAATGTAGGATTCAACATGACAATCATAGTACCTGGTTAACATTGAATTTCACTTCGAAGCGGGACTGTCAAATTTTCGCTTGCCAAACGGAAATAATATGTTACCATCCACATTGAATTTGTTTTTAGTGTCACGCTTGAGCCGATATCAAATCTCTGCTTGCCAGCGTCAAGCAGAAATTACAAGTCAAATTGCATTGTGTTTGAGGGTTACATAAATTGACGTTTCGCGTCACATGTTTGCGGTTTG
Organism: Orchestes rusci; assembly: GCA_958502075.1. Lineage (NCBI taxonomy): Eukaryota > Metazoa > Arthropoda > Insecta > Coleoptera > Curculionidae > Orchestes > Orchestes rusci. The sequence continues at coordinate 24,312,825 of OY293312.1, forward strand.
TTCTGATGTTGTTTTTGATTTCACCTAATATTGTGAAGTTCATTTGCCGTTCATCGCTTAGATGGAAAAGGGCTAGGTATACTATTTCTTTGGCAGTCAATTGGCATTTGGTGAATTGAATGTGAATGGATAGAAAATGATCTGTCAATTTCCAAGCCGTCAATTCGAAATAAAATCCATTCAAAATATATTTTCATTGACAAAATTGAAACACGCGATGATAAAGAGCGCTGAATGTTAAAAATTTGGTCGCAATTTCTCAATACTGATCAAGTGATGAAGAGTTCAAAAACATTCGCAAAAATCGATTTGTCAAAATGCCAAATATATTCAACAACATGACAATCATGAACCCCTGAGTTATGATAGTTTTCAGATATCTACCACAATAAGCGATGTTCTGAAAATTCGAAAATCCATCGAGTAAACTTCATTTATACAGTACACGATGATGGACTTTCATGTTAAAGTTCGTTATTTCGAATATTTAAAGATAATAGTTAAAAATAGGTCAGTGAAAAACTTCAAAAAAAGCCTCAAAATCTCGATATTTATATTTATTCATTATCTATATTATATTGATTCATTTATATATTCATTTCAGAAATGTTCAAGTGTTGTTTTTATTATTTGATCGCACATGTTCACAATACGTTTCCTGATCTGTTCCTACATAATATAAGATCATTTATGTACAACATTAGAGGTTTAATCATCCGGAATCATGTGACATAAAAAACATAAAGCTCTCTTTTGAGTATAAATTTTAATACGCTTCGCAGTACTTTGCATTTTTGTATATGTATATTTTGTACGATACAAGAAATTATTATTCATTTATCTATATCATCTTACGTGATAAGGTTTGATTAAGTCTAGAGTTTTTGCTCTTGGTCTAATTCCTATTGATGGTTTCTCATTTTGTCTCCGGTTCCGTTTTGTTCCTTTGAGGCAATTTGTTTTTCAGTGTTAAACTTGTGTTGTTGATGAGTTTGATGATTCCACCCTATCTCTTGACTCATGTCTAAAGTGGAAACAGACGTGAATGTTTCAGCTGTTTATAAATATCAAACCACTAAGCTGATTACCACCATATCACCTTACGTTCAATAAAGCCTCGAAGCATTTTCTCCCCGGTCTCATTACTCATTTCGTCAAATAATTAACATAACCTTCCGAAATGCAAATCAGTGATTTCCCTAATTATTCAAGTCAAAGAAAGCCCAACCCTAAGGGCACGCCCGATGCTTCCCTGTAGATTTTCGTCATGACGTTGATTAGGGCTTTATTACTTCCAATCGATCCGATAGGTCTTGGAAAATTGATGTGGTGTCATCGTCTATATCGGGTTGCGTTTGGCAGTTCACTTTTTCATTTGTAAATGAATAGGGGGAAAAGTTGATGATTGAAATCAATTTTACCAATCAGTAAATTTTAATTTAGGAGGCTTGGTTTGATGAATGCTTCTCAAATTTTGTAATTATTTTCTACAAAAATGTTTCGTGATTGGCGCGTTAATTGAAAATTGATGTGATGTGGACGGTAACAGGTTTTCCAGTGTGCTTTCATATCACTAGATTTTAATTCCGAGCAGGGTATATCTATATCGCCCACGCGGCACTATCTTTGGTCATCATCATTATCATTGAAACAAATCAATTTTGAATGTCTGGAATTTAGTTAGAAAAAATAGAAAAAAAAAATCAAAACAGTCTGACCAAATACCTGAAACGTGGTATAGGTATGCTAATTATCAAAAATGAGAAAAATGCCTGAACAACGCAAATATCAGATTGTGCGGATCTCCAAATTTTGATAGAAGTGGCCGTATTCACATAAGAAATCTGAAAGCTGATAAATCACCGAATACAGATTATATTTTTCTTCGCAACAGTGATGAATTCATGGTTTATTAATTCCCCTATTGCCTGCATCTACTTTCAAAGTTTGGAGAATTCTTGTTGAGCTGGTGATTTTGTATCATCAAAATATAGAATTTAACAATGTAAACAATCATATAGAGTCAAATTATGAAAACTCATCGAGGACAAATTTTCACATGAAACATTGATAGAGTTCAGGTGCAACTTACTCTTATTTATACCGATTATATGATCAAGTGTTCAAAAAGATCAATTTGACATCATAACAAAATGCTGAATATATGAATTAATAACATGACAATCATAAACGAATAAATTATGAAAATCCATTCAAAAATCATTTTCACTAAAAAAAACGAAACACGATGATAGAGACCGTTGTATGTCGAACATGTTCATGTGGAGAATGTAGTTGCAACATATATATATTATCTGAAACCCTTTTACTATACAATGTTGTAGGGCAGTTATCTTATTATAAGTTTCTCACAAATTTCTTCCACTTGTTTCTGTCCTTCGCAACTTTTCTTGCATCTTCCCAAGTTTTTCCTTTGCTCTCAATTGCTCCTTCTATAACTGTGTCTCATGTTCTTCGCGGTCTTCCTTTCTTCATGTTTTTTAATATTTTTGCTTCCCATGTTCTTCTAACTGTCCTAGTCTTCTCCATTCTCTGTAGTCGGCCCCACCAACCCAGTTGTCTTTCTTCTATGTACTGTTGTGTTGATTGTACTTGTGGGTCTTCTCTTACTTTTGTGTTTCTCAATCTGTCCCTAATGGTTACTCTCTTCACTCTTTGCAGGTATTTCATTTCTACTGCTTGTATTCTACTTTTCTGGCGTTCTGTAAGGACCCATGTTTCGCAACCGTAAGTTAGTACAGGTCGATAAATTGTTTTGCATATTTTCGTTTTTGTTTCTCCAGAGATTTCCTTATTATTTATAAATGTATTGTTCATCGAGTAGTACAGTCTCATTGTTTTTTCTATTCTGTTATTTATTTCGATTTCCTCTGTACCCTTCTCGTCTATGTTCACTCCGAGGTATCGGAATGAATTCACCTGTTCTATTTTTGTTCCATCAATTGCAATTGTCAATTCTTCTCTTTTTTCTCCTTTTGTCATTACTTTGGTTTTGTTCTTATTTATTTCTATTCCGTGTTCCTCTATGATTTTGTTCAACAATTCAAGGTTCTTTTGCAAGTTGTTTTCATTTCTTGCAATGATCGCTATGTCATCTGCGAACACACATTCAGATATGTCTACTCTTTGTAGATTCTTATGTCCGATATTTAATTTTGCGCCTTGCTTTGAGCATTTCTTCATTATTCCGTTCATGTATATTATGAAGAGAACTGGGCTTAAACATCCCCCTTGTCTTAGTCCGTCTCTCGTTGTGAATGTATCTGAGTGTTTATTGTGACTTATGAATGAGTTGGTGTTATGTGTATAGATTTTTTGTATTATTCTAACCATCTTGTCTGTGATGCCTCTTTTTCTCAGTGTCTCCCATAACTTTACTCTTGGGATTTTATCGAACGCTTTTTCTAGGTCTATGAATGCCATGTATATTGTTTTCTTCTCTTGTATTGCTTTTTGGGTGATTTGATTTATCGTAAAAATGTGGTCTTGTATGCTCCTTCCTCCACTAAATCCGCTTTGTGCATCTTGTAGCGTAGGTTCTGCTATTGCTCTTATTCTGTTTTCTATTATTTGTTCTAGAATTTTCATTCCCGTACTTAGAAGTGTTATACCTCTATAGTTGTTACAATCTTTTCTGTCTCCTTTCTTATGTATTGGTACTATTACCAATCTTTTGGTAGTTCTTTTTTTCTCCATACTTTATCAAGTACTCTAAGTAACATTTCTGTTCCCTTTTCTCCCATATTCTTTATCATTTCGGACGTGACTTTATCGTATCCTGGAGATTTCCCATTTTTCAGCCTTCTCATTGCCTCCTGCAGTTGTCTCAGCTCTATTCCTCCATCTACGCGTAAATCATCTTCTTCTGTTCCCTCGTGTATTTCAGTCCCTTTTTCGTTCACTTCTTTTTGCGTTTAGAAGTTCTTGGAAATATTTTTTCCACCTTTCCATTATTTCATTTTCTTCGTTCAATATTTCTCCATTTTCATTTTTAATATAGTTTGTTTCTTTTGTTTTCTGTTTTCTTGTAGCTTTGAGCATTTTGTAGAACAATTTTTGATCTTCTCTCCTGCTTTTCTCCATCTTTTCTCCAAATTTTCTTCATTCGTCGTTTTTTTCTTCTTTTACCAGTTCTTTCACAGTTTTCCTTTGATTTTTATATACGTCGTATTTTTCAGTTGTTCTGTTGTTCAGGTATTGTTCCTAAGTCTTCTTTTTTGTATTCTTATTTGTGTCATTATTTCCTCTGTCTGTTTTCTGTTGTTATTTTTGTTGTATACTCCGCAGGCGTGTTTAGCCGATTCAATCAGTATTTTCTTGAGTTTCTCTCATAGTTCATCTCCTACTCCATCTTCTATATCTTTCAAGTTTTCTATTTTTTTTGTCACCAGTTCTTCGTACTCGTCGGCTGCTCCACTATTTCTTAGTATATATGTTTTTATGGATTCGTGTTTAATTTGTTTAACTTCTCCTCTTTCTTTTCTTTGCATTTTTTCGGCCTTCTCTTCCTTTATTTTGGCTATCACTACATAGTGGTCACTACCTATTTCAGGTCCTCTTCTTGCTTTTGCGTCATTCATAAGTTTTATTGTTTTGTTTTCCATCAGGATGTAATCAATTATCGATTTTTCTTCCCTGCTTTTCATTTCGCTTGTCTATGTCTTTATGTTCGAAAAATGTGTTGGTGATCATCAGATCGTGTATTCTGCAGAAATCTAGCATTCTTTTACCGTTCCCATTTCGAGTACTTTCTCCGTGTATTCCAATTATGTTCTTATTTGTTTCGTCTCATTTTCCTACTCTGCTGTTGAAATCTCTCAAGATGAATATTCTTCCTTTTGCCTCTTCTGATGTTATCGTTAGTTCTTCCCAAAATTTGTCTTTGTTCTCTGTTTAGCCATCTTCATTTGGTCCATAATTGTTTCTTTTGTATCCGTGTTCTTATCTTTCATTTCTATTTTTAATATTCTCTCCGATATTGCTTCCCAGCTGTGTATGTTCATTTCCAATCTCTTGTGTATAATGCATCCCACTCCCGCTGCTGCTCTCTTTCTCTCTTCTACTCCACTGGTTATAAGTGTATGGCATTTTTTCATTTTTATCGCTCCTTGTCCCTTCTTTTTTGTCACTGTTATTGCTAGCATTTCCAATTCCATCTTTTCAAATTCCTCTTCTAGTTCTATTTCTTTGCCTGCTATACTTCTGAATTCCATGTTCCTATTTTTCTTATATTGTTTCTTTTGGTCTTGTTTATCTGTCCTTCCGTTGTTTGTTCCCTTTTCGTATTTGTCTTCATAGCCTTGGTCGTATATTTTGTATTGACTTGTCAATTAGGTGCATTCATTAGTTTTTTGCTCTTCTGTGCTCAAACTATCCTCCTAATATTTCTTCTTTTTTATCCCATTTTCGTAGTTTTCCGTTTACAATAAGTTTCCTGTAACCTACTTTGACTTGCTTCCCTTTACTTATTTCTTTCCTCGCTATTTCACGTATCTTTTTTTGTATTTCAAGTTCTTTTTGTGTGAGTTCTGAATCTATGTATACTTTTTCTGTATAGTTTCTTAGCTTGTTCTTATTTTTTAGAATGTCCAATTTCTCAGAGAAACTTTCTGTCTCTACTACGAAGGCATTGTCTTCTATTTTCTTAGTATTCCCTATCTTTACCTTGACCTTGACTTCATTATCCAAGAAATTTTTCATCGTTTCTTTTATCAGCTTGTCGTCAGTCGACTCAATTTTTATTCCTGTCATTATCAGGTTTTTCCTTTCACTTTCTCTTTCCATTTTTTCGATTTTTTCATGTAAGTTTTTCATTTCTTTCTTTATTTCTATGTTGTCCTCCTTTAGTTCTGTTATTTGTTTTTGGTTTTCTCTCGCTTCTCTTCTCATTTCTTTTATCTCATGAAGCATTTCGCCGTTCTGGGTTTTGAGTTCTCTCATCATCGTGATCATGGTTTCTTCTCCACTTTCCCGTCTATCCAAGTTGCTTTTAGGTGATGTTTTTCTGGATATCTTCTTTTTTGCGTACATTTCATCTAACTGGTCTCTTTTCCTCTTGTACTCTTTTTTTCTGTATCCATTCCGCTGCCTAGCGGCATTTTTAAAGATATATTTTATCACTCGTATCCGCTGGTAATGAGTGTAAAATCTCTTTTAGTCCGGCTCTGTGTTTGCCCGTACCGTATTGTGTGTTGCCTACCAGCAACAACCTGCCTTCGTCAGCTTCGATCCTAATGAGGTTATGTATATTCTCCTAGCGAAGTATGGATTGTTCAATTTATTGTTTATGAGTGGACTTACTGCGAGGTATTATGTCACAGTTTGTCCGCGTTTTTGATCTTCTCTATTTTCTCCCTTTGTGCACTTACTAACTCGTCACAGCCCGTAATTTCGGGTTTTATGTCGGAGTGTTGTTTACACACGTTATAATCCGGACACGGGGACACGTCCGTACTTTCACTCCCGCAACATACTTTTCTTTATACTGGAAGAGTTCAAAACATCCCAGAAAAGAATTTGACACTCCAAAATGCTAAATATAGTATATGGATGTTCAACACACCTGAAACCTGGCATACCTGCTATTTATCAAAAATAGAAAGACTGAGTAACTACTCAAGCAACGCAGATGAATCATTAAATTTAAATAGTGGTGGCCGTATTCACATGAAAAAATCTGGAAGCTGATAAATCACTGAATAAAGAATATATTTACACAATAGAACACATCATGAGTTAAATCAAGTACCCCGATTCAACTAATTGCAGGCACTATTTTTAACCAATATCAGTCCCAAATAAGTTTTATTGATATATTATAGACATTGTATAACGAATTCACAAGAATATTCTTTCACTCTAAATAACTTATGAAATAGCTAGACATCTTCCACTTGAAAATTGAAATCGATATCCATCCGAAATCTCTTGTGCCCAATTTTTCATTTATTTCCGTCATTCCACATGGATATTTTCCAGCAAGCTCGACTTTTGTTTCATTCCGGATCGAATCGATCTCTCCAATAAAGAAACGTAAACGGTCTGTGGAATTCGATAAAAACAAATTGAAAATCGGAACTGCGAAAATCACAAGCTAATCCGCATACTGTACAATTTTATTTATTCCGAAACCATTGACAATTATTAATTTGAAGCGCGAAAATTAATTAACGAGAACACGATTTATCAAAGTTAGTAATCAAGCGCAGCCCTGTGGGATCAAATGGATCAAACGGCAAAATTTGCTGGATTGTTTCATATCAGTCGTTTGATTGCGCTCTATTTTATATTATTCACACTATGATTCATATTTTGCGCGAATGTGGAAGTGCATGATAGAAATATTTACATTTCAACTTATATTATCAATGCTTGTGATTGGTTAGTGAGCCGTGTTTTTTCATTGGGACAAAACTATTCTTTTGGATAAAATAGAATGCCAATCAACGGAAACACTTTTTCCCACTCGCCATTATCAGGACCATTTCTTTCGACTTAAATGGGCGAATTTAATATGCACATGCTGAATATTCATCAGCAATAGTCCCACTGTGCAAGGACGAGCATTTTAGTGACTGAGTATAGAAAAGCGAACGTCAAAAACTAAAAAAGATCAAATTTACTGCGCCCTATTAAAAGTCATTAAGCTGCTGAATGCGCACATAAAACACGAATGATTAAATTTGTTCGATGCAGACCAGGCGTTTTATTGTCATTTTTATGTAAAACGTGTGTTTTGCAATAATCCATAGGCCTCTAGGGATTTCAAGTTATCTGGCGTTGTATTTCACCGACTGATTGTTTTCAACGGCTTTTTTTAAATGTTAATTAGTAGGTAATAGTTGAAAATATTGGTCATTGGTCATTGAACCTTTTTTCAATAATAAAATATTGATAGTCATAATTTCCAAATTTCGATGACAGCGCACAATAATTGACCAATTCGGAATACTCTTACGGACTTCTAGAAAGAGAACTGTAATGTATAATTTACCGGCTCAAAACCGGACCGGTAAGTGACACACTACATCATCCGAGTCCATAAATTGGATAAGAAGAATATACAATTCCAACTAACTTTGAAAGTTGTAGCATGGTTTGGCTGACACGGATCTCTATCTCTTCCTAACTCATTGGCCTATATGCATGGAGTGGAGAGAAATCTAGCAAGAGTTACGGATATCTATCTCTCTCCAAATCATTGGACTAAAATGGACAGGAATGACACACTTCACGATTCGTGGTCGACAACGACCGGGTCCTTTCCAGGTACGTTGTATGGAGTTCAATGTGTATAACTAACATATCGCACCTTTGATGCAACAATGGCACATTATCATAGGAAAAAGTATACTCGAAATACATAGGAAGATGTGCCCTTGTTGCACCGAAAGTGCGTTATGGATGTATACAGGATGTCCGCAAAATACATATACAACGTTTGATGACAGAATTCTGCCGTCAAAATAGGTCGATCTAGCCCAAATTGCCTATATCCAAAATTGCTTCTTCAAGTCTACAGAGGGCGTCAAAGATTTGAAAAAAATAGTTTTCCATACATTTTTCAAAAACGTGCAAATCGATTTTGATCATTTTTGGTACCTAGTCTTGTACCATAAAATTATGTATTTTTTTTTCTTTACCGACATCTTGTAATTGACCGGAGGTGTTATAAAGGTGACGTCATATGTAGTTATTTCTTTTGATCTTTTTTGGCATTGACTGTTTGATAATTCAGATGATTTTTCTAATAGTGCAATATATTTGGGAGTTTTTCTCCCTCCTGAGGAAATTTGCAAGGATAAGTGTCTGAGCCAGAAAAAAGTATTTCAAAGTAGGTACAACAGATATTTTATCATTGATTTATTTTTTTCTAGCATAACCACTTATCCCAAAAAAAATTTAAGAGAGGAAAATATTTTCCTATACACTGCGTTATTAGCTAAAAACATGAAAAGTCAATTCCATAAAAAAAAACAAAAGATATAATTATTGCATATTATGACGTCACTCACTTTTTATGAAATTGGCTTTCTGATAATTCCGATGTCTTCATCAAATAACGCAATGTGTAGGAAAGTGGTCATGCTGGGAAAAAATAAATCAATGATAAAATATCTGTGTACCTCATTGAAAACATTTTTCTCTCGCACAACCACTTTTTCCGACAAAATTTCTCAAAAAACAAAAAAACTCAATAAACTATCAGATAAAAAAATCCGAATCATCAAAAAGTCAATGCCAAAAAATTATCAAGAGAAATAACTTAGATAATCAAAATCGATCTGCACGTTTTTGGAAAAAATAGAAAGCATTTTTCTGAATCTTTGACGTTCTCTGGGGACTAAACGAAGCAATTCTAGATAAAGTTGAGTTGGGCTTAATTAACCTATTTCGATAGCAGGATTCTGCCATCAAACGTTGTACACCCATTTTTTGGACACCCTGTATATTTGGAATTAGAAAAAAAAGATCTATAGATCGTATAATATACAGGGTATTCCATCTATCAAAATCGATGAAGCGTAGCTTTTTCCATTCGTCGATGCCACATTTTTTTTCAAACTGCAGAAAACAACACAAGAAAAACCCACAACCTTTATAAAAAACTTTTTTCCATCTTGTGAAATAAACGCTCTATCAGTCACGTAGATAATATTGTTGTGTTCTTCCGCTATAGAAACACGTTTCCAACTTGAACTAATTTATTTACTGACAATTATTTATGTACAGTCTCCTATGTATGTTTTTGAACTGCCCGCTCACAATTATTGTTCAAGATCAACGTCAAAATACAATCAACTTCCTTCCCTAATTGACGGACTTATATCCCCTCGCCAAGATTTGAAGAATATTCTACACGCAGAACCGCATGGAAGGTTGGACACCATCTAGTTTCGCTAGAATGAACTAGAAACAAATCTATTCTACACGCAGTGGTGGCTGCTGCAATTTTGTGGAACAAGTGTCCGGCGCCTCCACCAACTGTGGTCGGTCCGCTGGAACACATGTTTCGTCACATTGCCTCCTTCTTTAGGCATTTCGTCCCGGATTGCCTTCATGTTGGTATCGGCAACTGTCCCCAAACCGGCAGTGTGATGTTTGGTGGAAATATCAGTCCACTGTCCTTTGGTTCGTCCTCTGGGAAGGATAGCATCATACCAGGATGTCGATGCTATTTCCCTTCAGGATCACCTCCAGCATGCTTCTCACCACTCGCCAATTCACTCGGCCATAGGTCATCTTTGGGATTGCCAAACTAAGTTCCTGTGACTTCATCAAGTTTCGAAGATGATTGAGGGCTCTACACATCACTGTAGGTGGTCAGATGTTGTGAAAGCTTCTCCGTTACAATTTAGAACAGGTGTCGGTCCCTGCCATGATTTGGAGCACCTTACCCACCTCTGGCCTTTGTCGTCGAAGATGGTCCAGTTGTCCAAATTACCGTTTAAAAACAGCAGCAAGTCCACTCTTCAGTGACCCAGTGAACCAACAAATATTCGTCCGGTGCTTTGAATAAATCCAGCTGCCTCTCTTGGACAACGCCATCCTGGACTTTCTGGCCATTGGAGTATGGAGACATGAATGCCTCCCTTAGATGACCTGACCTGTCTCACTTCAGCGTCCTGATCATCATTTTCCCAGCATACCATGCTGAACGGTTGAAGTGAACAGCCCTCGGTTTTCCTCGTGGAGGCTTCCGAATCCTGTAGACGACGTCATTAATTCGCTCCTGAATCTCATACGGGCCCTCCCAAAAACTTTGCAGTTTTGGGGAGAATCCACGTCGCCTCTGTGGGTTGTGCAGCCAAATAAAATTCCCAACCTGGAACTCGCCTTACTCGGCGTTCAAGTCACATGCCTCCTTCATCTGGTCGATGGCACTCTGGATGTTCAAAAAGACTCGTTGATGTTTTTCGTCCATCTTTCTGCGAAGTTCGCTTGCGTAGTCTTTTCCAGCGACATCTTCACCCGGTAGACATCCAGACTTCAGGTCGCATGGCAGCCGGAGTTCACGACCCATGATGATCCTTGCTGGGGTTTCGCCTGTCGATTCGTGAACAGCAGATCGGTTAGCCAAAAGGAACAGGTGGAGGTGTTTGTCCCAGTCTCTTTGATGGTCAAAGACAACTCAGGTCAAGTATCGATTGATGTTCCGGTTCATCCGCTCCACCATATCAACCGATCGTGGGTGCAGCGCAATCGTCCTCGTCTTCCTGATTTTCAGGACATTGCACACGTTCTAGAATAACGCCGATTCAAAGTTCCTGCCCAGGTCCGGATGTAGCTCCAATGGAACAACAAAACGGCAGATCCATTCCTTAACTAGTACAGTGAAAAGCATAATATGAATTCGCACACAATATTCTTAACAACCCTCGTAAATTTTGTCATAGCAACAAATCACTTTTGTCAAAATGACTAGTCATAAGTAGACAAAAAAAATGTTTGTTTTTGGGATTGATTATTTCACCTTAGTTCAAATAATCTTAATACAACAAGATACATGGTTTATCAAATATATTATCCAGTGACGTGAAGGGCGAAGAGCAAGTGAATTATTGGCTAGTATGTAAGGTATTCATGTAGTTAACAAAATATAAGAAGGTAATAAAACAAACATTTATTGCATCTCTTTTATATCAGATTACTAAATATATATCACCTCAAACAAATCCCAGCGCAGATATTACACAATACTCACCGCAGTGGCTTCATAGTTTTTGCTATTCATGGTTTACAACTAAAAATCATCAAAGTAAACAAACGACACGTGAGACAGTGAAACGATCCACCAGATCACATGTGTGTTGGATTATTTCACCTATGCATATTACGAGGGTTTTCAAAAAATAACTGTGTGTGCGAATTCATATGCTTTCCACTGTACATCAGCTACAGTTGCTGCCTCTTGGTTCGGCAAGGCGTGCGCTTCGGCCCATTTGCTGAAGTATTCCATCACGACCAGGATGTATTTATTTTCACCGTTCGACTCAGGAAACGATCCAGCCACATCTATGACGATCCTCTCGAACGGGCTTCCAACATTGTACAGGCGCATAGATGCTTTTGAGCGTTTTTGTGGTCCATTAGCTTGCAGCACAAACGGCGCATCTCCTGCACCACTTCTGGATATCGGCCTGACAGTTTATCCAGAAAAACCTTTCTCGCAGTTTCCTAGCGTCTTGGTTACTCCCAGATAACCACCCGTGACGCCAGCGTGGACCTCTTTTATTACCTCGACCTGTCTGCTTCGAGAAAAAACTATCTGGTTTAGTTTGGCAAAGGTTTTTGGGGGACACCGCTATTAAAAAACGTTTGCATGGCAGACCCCTAGTCAATGTGTTTTGGCTCCAGAGTCGTTCTGTGTCAAATGAAGTTTGATATTAAACTTTTGAATAATGCGAAATAGGTTGGTGCAAATCTTATGTACGAAATTGATCAGAAAGAGATAACAAACAATAACTCAGTTTTCTGATACAAGTTCACGAGCATTGTATTCCGAAGTTTGATGTCAAAGACAATTTATAGGGCTAGATCTAGGATGTTTCGACGTTGAACTGGATTCAAAATTCAGAGTACGTTGTACTTGAACCCATTTCAACGTTGAATCCTTGAGCTGGTCTTTCAAAGCCTGGCCTTACTTTAATTTCAAATTCCAGTTGTTCAAGTGCACGTCGTTTTCTTCGAGAGAAAGTTCCGCATTTGAACTGAAAAAATGGTCTACCACAGTTCATAGCTCCTGTTTTAAGCCATCAGGGAAAATATGACATCCACAAACATCATGAATATTTGCTTTTGAAAAAGAGGGTTTGTCACGAATCAAGAAACAGCACAGGAGCCAGCTCCAGCGTTAATGAATACAGCCTTTGCACTCTTAACACCTTCGAAAAGTGGCAACTATGTGGCTTATTCCACTAGGGAGAGGTACTTCTACAGTCTATGGGTTGATCACGATCCTTACGCCGGAAGATGAAGGGGGGTCATCATCAACTTCATTTGTCATTTTACCCAAATTGCAAAGTGAGCAATGTCACATGCTGAAATAAAATCTGAAATGTTGCAAATAAGAATTTTTATACCATAGATCACTTAGCGGTTGAAAAATGCCACCAATAATGTTATGCAAATCTCGATTGAATTATAATTCTTTCACCGCGCTAGTTTTTCGCTGGACACGTGTCGGCTATTACAAATTGCAATGGGGTCAACGTTGCCACCTATAAAAATGAGCGATCCGTAGATCGGTTGAGAGCGTAAGTATCCCATCATTTAACTGTTATACCCGCCAGGCAATATCAATCTGAAATGCTAATCAGTTCAAATTTCAATTAACCATCAGCTACGACTTTCAATGTAGCAGAAGCTTTCACAAAGTTAACTGCCACACCAGTACAATCACTTTATACCAGGAAGGCAGGAGAAGAAGCAAAGCAGATGTCACTAGAGTAAGCGATACTACAACCGTTAAAAAGGTCTGAAAGAAGAGGAGAAGGGGGACGAAGATGGGAGAAATTGAGAGAAATAGTACAAAAAGACAATATCGACAACTGGTCTTAGCTGTTAATTTTCCAGAGAACTGGCAATAATTTCAGACGATATTTCTGGGATAGATTCTAGAAGCTACATTTGCATATTGGAAACACAATTGGAGAGCTATTCCACATCAGAATAAAATTTCACGACAAATTGAGTTACGAAGTTCACAGAAACTATCCAGAAACTCTAACGGATTTTAATCTCTATCACTTATGATTAATTATCCTATATTTCTCCACCTAATCAACGGCTAGAATAATCGCACGCTACATTTTTCCATATCTGGCGGAATTAAAAACGTCACGGCAATAAATCCAAACTGTGATTTATACGCATTCCAGAAATTTACTCGTAAATTTCACACGCGATACATTGTCTCATCTGATCAATCCCTTTATCCATCAGCCAACATCGACTAGATTCGTCTTTGTCGCCAAATTCTCATTAGATCTTTATTGTGTCAAAGTTGAGCGATAAATTTGAAAACAAATTTGTTCCGCTCCGTCCCTCGCCCCGACAGTAAAAGCTTTATGGCAAATTTGACGATGTTTAAGCAGTTTATCTTGCAACAATCTTTGATCTAATTCGAGTTGAAATCGCTCGGCTGCTATAAGTCGCCAATGAGGGACTGGAATGGTCTTGTTAATTGGATACTATGTTGGTTGTTTGACTTGCATTTTAGACGCTGGAAATGTCTGAAGAAGTCTTTCTTGCATTACTTCATGCATGACAGCTTTTGATAAGTAGATCTTCAATCTCCTATGAGTGTAAATAAGGAATGTTTGCTGATTCATAACTTTGCATATTATCAATATCGCGGCTTAATCAACACGATCGCACTGCCTTCGATCATCTGTAGATATATCAAAAAATTCTTTTGACAAAATTTCATGGACTGTCAACCATAACCATAGTTCAATATAAAAACATAATAACTCAACTTGACCCTATCAGATCTCAAAATATACAAAAGCTCAATTCGAATTGACATATTATGAGATGTCCGGTCATGTGACAGAGGATTTTATTTGCAAATCGTATGTCACATGACCAAACATCTCATATGTCAAAATGTGGACTATTCGAACTCAGCTAAGACAAACTGACGTATAAAATTTTACGGAATAATGCGCCACGGAATGCAGTGGATGCGAATCAAACCATCAGACTTGGATAATGGATTATCAGAGATTTCTGCACTATATTATACAGATTTCTAAAGATAAAACCACTAACTTTGACTGTGACTTTGAAATTGTATTTAAACTTAAAAACTTTGGATAAATGTCGTTTTTTGGGTTTTCTCTCGAATTTCCGGAACCATCTGGGGATAGGGTCAGTGTTGGCTTCCCTGGTTGATGTTCCGCGCTGCGGGGCGCTGGCCCTGTGTGATGGTGACTATGAGAAAATGCTTCTCACTCCATGGACCTGAGAAAGCGGTGCATGGATCCATGTGGGTAAGATGGTTGTCACGAACCTCCTCAAGGAACACCTTTTCTGTTTCTTCCCTTCTGTTCGCCCTTTTCAGGATGGTGTCACTTAGCCTGCCTGCTTGATGTATTGTGGAGTCCTCTACACGAAATCCCATCTGTCCATCTGGATGAAAGTTTTCTGCTTCTGTGACTTCCTTTATCTTGTGGAGGTGCATTTCCGCGCCACTTTTCCTGGGGCGACGGAAAGACTCCAGTATTGCGAGTTGTGCTCTGCCTCCTTACATGTTTCTTGATGAGGATTACCAGGGCATTTTTCCACTAAGAGGGGTACCAAAGCACAAAACACAACATGAAATATTTTAAACGAAGTAAAATATAAAAGGTTCTGTTCAGATGACATCACCTGTCATCGTGACAAGCGAAGCTGTCATGTGGCATTCTACGTAACGCCATCTTAAAGGAACTTCAAGCACATCAGCGCCTTTCCGTGGATGTGAATCAAAGCTTTCACTAAGGCCTCATTCACGTTTTTGTTCAAAACTTTGTATAATAATGTGTGTTTTGTGATATTACTCTAAACTCCCGGGCAAGATTAACAGTTTAATCAGAAGTTTAATCGTGAAAATCTTGGCTTCGAAAAGAAACAATTCGAACCAAAACCCTTGGTGCAAGTGGACCATCAACGAGGAACAATAGTTTTATGATTGGCTTCAACATCTTAAAGAAACTATGACATCTTCCAGAAAACAAACCCTACTGAATAAGTAATCATCACAGACACATTTTTTTTATCGACTTTGAGATGACTGCCACAATCTGAAAGAATCATACCTTACAATTTGGTGGCCAAGTCTAGCCCATTGGGCTACTACTATACTCATCCATTCATTATGCAAGCTCTTCTTTATACATCTATATTTATAAAAGAGCTTGTCCTGACTGCGTCATCAACGCCGAGCCAAAACTATTATGTATAGAGCCATGAAATGTTAAAAAGATGTTTTGCTAAATATGTCTAGGTGTGCTAAAAAAGGATTTTGCAAAATTTCATCCCTAAGGGGGTGAAAAACGGGGGGGGTAGAAAGATGAAAAATTATGTATTTTTGGTCACATCGACTTGAAACTTCATATTAATAATCTTGAATGAAATTAATGAAATATGTGTTTCGTCGTCTTCCAAAATTCAACCATTAAGGATGTGAAAGGGGTGGGGGTGTGAAAATCATAAATCAATAAAAAACTGTATTTTTGATCACATCGACTTGAAACTTCATATTAATAATCTTGAATGAATTCAATGAAATACGTGTTTCCTCGTTTTCCAAAATTCAACCCTTAAGGAGGTGAATGGGGTGGGGGTGTGAAATCATAAATCAATAAAAAAACTGTATTTTGATCACATCGACTTGAAACTTCATTATGATGATCTTGAGTGAATTTGATAAAACATGTGTTTTGTCGTTTTCAAAAATTCAACCCTTAAGGGGGTGAAAGAGGCGGGGGTGTGATAAATAATATCATCAACGCCGAGCCAAAACTATTATAGATAGACCCATGAAGTTTTGAAGAGTTATTCTGTTAAATATTTCTAGGTGTGCTAAGAAAGGATTTTGCGAAATTTTATTCGTAAGGGGGTGAAAAGGGTGGGGGTAGAAAAATGAAAAATTATGTATTTTTGGTCACATCCACTTGAAACTTCATAATAATTATCTTGAATGAAATCAATGAAATATGTGTTTCGTCGTTTTCCAAAATTCAACCCTTAGGGAGGTGAAAGGGGTGGGGGTGTGAAAAATCATAAATCAATAAAAAAACTGTATTTTTGGCCACATCGACTTGAAACTTCATATCAATAATCTTGAATGAAATCAATTAAATACGTGTTTCGTCGTTTTCCAAAATTCAACCCTTAGGAAGGTGAAAGGGGTGGGGGTGTGAAAAATCATAAATCAATAGAAAAATGTATTTCTGATCACATCGACTTGAAACTTCATTATGATGATCTTTAGTGAATTTAATAAAACACTTGTTTCGTCGTTTTTCAAAATTCAACCCTCAAGGGGGTGAAAGGGGCGGGGGTGTGATGAATAATCTATCATCAACGCCGAGCCAAAACTATTATAGATAGAGCCATGAAATTTTGAAGAGATGTTCTGCTAAATATTTCTAGGTGTGCTAAGAGAGGATTTTGCGAAATTTCACCCTTAAGGGGTGAAAAGGGTGGGGCTAGGAAAAATCATATATTGATGAAAAATTGTGTTTTTGGTCACATCAACTTGATTGAACACATGTCTCGTTATTTTTTGAAATTCAACCCCTAAGGGGGTCAAAGTCGGGCTCAAAGGAGATGAGGTGAGAAAAATCATTAATTGATAAAAGATTATGTATTTTTGGTAACATCATCCTGAAAAATCGTATAAATAATCTCAAATTAAATTAATTAGATACTTGTTACGTTATTTTGCGAAATTCAGTCCCTAAGGGGGTCAAATTCGGACTCAAAGGAGTGGGTGGAAAAAATCGTTGATTGATAAAAGATTATGTATTTTTGGTAACTTCATCTTAAAACTTCGTATAAATAATCTCAAATAAAATTAATTGAATACGTGTTACGTTCTTTTGCAAAATTGAGCCCCCAACGGGGTCAAATTCGGACTCAAAGGGTGGAAAAAAGAATCGTTAATTGATGAAAGATTATGTATTATTGTTAACATCATGTTGAGATTGAACATATGTATCGTTGTTTTTAAAAATTCAACCCTTAGGAGGGACAAAGTCGGGCTTAAATAATGTTTGAAATGAATGAAGCACATGTTTCGGTTTTTTTGTCAAAATCAAATCTTATCTAAGGGGGCGAAAGCAGTGGGTGGAAAAATCCGAGCAAAAATCATAAAATAAATGAAAAGTTGTGTATTGTTTTTGATCACATCAACTTAAAATTAATAATCTCAATTTAAAGTGTTTGAAATTTTATATGAAATATTTATTTCAATCGAACAACGTTGCTTTTTAAAAATGATTTATTGAGCAGAAATTACAGAGTAAGTAACTTAACTGTGCAAAAGCAAAATACCGACTGACTTACAAAAATGAATTACAATAAAAGGCAAAGATTCTGACTGTATGAAATGTTATAGTCAGCGGTTTTCTTTATGGTGATTCTAAATTTAGCGCTGACATAATTCCTCCCCCATGAGATCCAACGTCGAGGGTTAACGAGAGAGTTGGACAGTGGAGAAATTCATCTCAGCTTGGCTTGGATTGCTCGAACCATGAGTTCCATTAGGAAGGCATCGTGGCTGGCAAAATTTTCTGAGGCACCAGGTCGTAGCTGCAATGCTCGAGATGACATATACTAATATTGTCCATAGGCTTGGTGTGTAGGAAACTGGATCGGTAGAGAAGACTGGTGTATTGTCAATAATTTGTGATTTTATTGACTGGAGGTCATCTAAGTCGGGGTCTTCTAGATGTAGACTGATCTTGTTGGTTGGTGGTTTCTGAACTGTAGCCTGCTCTAGGTCAGGAAACAAACGGGGTTGACTTGGACTCATTCTTACTCTGGTATTGGTGATAGATTCGTCTGAAGTGGCGACTTGACAACTGATTGGTATGTCGATCAAGTAAGTACCCACGGGTACTCGCTGGACTTCATCTTGGGACTTGCATTTTAGTTTGAGTGTTTCGTTAGTTGGCAATATTCCAACCCATTGGTTTGATTCATCGAGTGGTTTGATCATGGTTTTGGAGATTTTGATTGGTGTTTTACGGCAGCTGGAAGTATTCTTCATACTCAGTACCTGGATTTCACAAGGGCTGTCTGGTCTGGCTTCCTTGATGTTCAATGGTGGACAGAAGAAGACTCCTGGACTTGTTTCTTCGCAAGGGTTACTCAAGTGCGCGAAGTGCAATTCATTTTTCACAAGAAATTTATCTCGCGGTATGACTGACTGAAACTGACCCTCAAATGAAATTGGGATGGAGAAAAGATGATAATACTCAAATCTCTCTGCATATGTTATTGGAACATGTAGAATAAAAGTCAATTTTGTGTCTCGTATGTAGCTTTGAATCTTGATTAATTTTGTGATGACAAACATGTTTTCGAAAGTTAACTCTATGGGAAACTGGTCTTTATTTACAATTGCTTGCAATTTTTCTAATTCCATGTACAAGTCTTTCATGCTAATTATACTAGGATGCATGAGTTGCATCTTGCAAATGAAATAGAACTCTCAATGTCCTGTAAGATGGAATTTAATATCTCAAACATGTTGATGACTTGGTTTATGATATCTTTAATAAACCAAGCGTTCTCGCGCTGAGTTTGCTTTTCCGCGAACCATGAAATTTGTTCTATTCGTGATTCTAGTAATTTCTCGTTATGCTTTATTTGCTGAATAGTACCATTGAATCTTTCTATGAGAGCAACCGAAAGAGAATTTTGATTTTTTATCGTATTTGCGATATTTAATTGATTAGATTGGAGTTGTCGAATCAAATGATCGTATCGTTCTCCGTCTTCGTTATCTAAATTCCCGGTTATACATTTGAAAACTGTTCCAAGTCCATTAATTAAACCTCTTTTGGCCTTAGATCTCGGAAGTATTTCCGTTAATTTCGTGTCAACTTTTTCTCTGATGAATTTGGGAATTTTCATATAATTCGATGTATCGAAGGAATAGTCGTTGTTATGTTTTATTAGGTGTTCTAGAGTCATTGATTGATTGTTGAGTTTGTAAATTTCTGTCGAAATGACAGTTAGATCATAGAAGTGTATGAGTTTATGAGTGTAACTTTCAACTTTTGCAGTTCCTAGTTTGACAGGAATGATTCCGGGATTATTGTCGAGTTTTCTTACGGTTATTTTGTCTTGGAGTCCGAGAGTTCCAGAAAATCTGAAAGTCGAAAATTTGGAGTTAGTCAAAAGTGTATGTTTTTTGTAGTGGGCGTCTTAAATTGTCCATGTGTACTTTAGGTTGGTCAGTAGTTGATAAAGTTTTTCTAGTTTCGCTAACTGAAGAGATTTTTGTGGGTTTTTCAAATTTATTCGAGTTTTTCTGACGAGTATGTTTTTTGACATAAGTTTTTTCATTGGGCTTAAAGATAGAAGGGTCGTCACGCTGCTGATTTCGTTTTTGAATTACTTTCTATTTAGCTTGTATCAGGCTCTCATCCAATTTTGAATATAATAATTTTGATTTTTCTCTATGTTCATTCACATAATCATTCAGCAAAATTTTGTTGATATCTAAATCGAATGGATCGTCATTGGAGATGTGACGATTAATGACATCAATGGGCTTCATTTTAGTCGCGGAGTGTATGGAATGATTATATGCAAGGATAGCATAAAGCATTTTCATTTTTATTGGAGTTTTTAAATACCCTTGTGTATTGAGAAAGCGAATATCATCCGTGATGGTATTATGAAATCTTTCGATCTGACCATTTGACTGAGGATGATATGGTGAAATGAAATGGATTTTTATTTTATGAAGGCTCAGAAGTTCTGTCACAAGTGAGTTTTTGAATTCAGTACCGTTATCTATGATGATCTGGTTCGGTATGCCATGATGAGCAAAAAATTGGATTAAGTTATCTGCTATGTTAGTACCGGATGCTGAATTAAGAGGATAGGCTTGGGCATATTTCGAAAAACTGTCGATTATAGTTGTGAATTTGCATTGCTCAAATGTAAAAGTATCAAGGTGTAAGATTTCAAATGGTTTCGTCGCTGTAGGTGTGATGTTCATTTTCATGCGTACCGGGTTTCGTTCATATTTACTTTGCTGGCATATATCACACTCGTTTATGAATGTTTGAATAGCGTCTTTTGAATTGGGCCAATAATATTTTTGTTTTATTCTCTGATACGTTTCTTCGATCCCTCTATGGTTTGATTTTCCCTCATGGTAATTTTGGATAATTTCTTTAATGTTGCGTTTATCCGTGACATCAATGAATTTTTTCAAACATCTGCGAAATTTTATAGAAGGCCATTTGAAAAATTTTTGAACGGTTGCTGAAAATGGTTTGTACATGTCAGGGTTCTCGAAATAAATGTGATATTGGGTATTTGGAATGATGAAATTTTTTACAAAAAAAACGACGTCTTGCTCAAAGTTATTTTCTGAAATTTGAACTTTTATTCGTTTCTTCTTGCCAAATATAATACTCAATTTTGGAGTAGCTGGTGAATGTAAGACTGAACTTATTATAATTTGATTTTCGGCGAAATTGATAGCACTGTCGGATATAGGGATACCTACAACTGGACTTTGCATATTTGAGTGTATGGTATTATTGTCGTCGTCGTCATCGTCATTAGGTGGATCAGCAGATCTTTGATCGTCTTGCAAAACTGACCCGGATGATGTGTCGTCGACATGTGTGTCGTTTTCGGTTTGAACAATCATAGAGGCGTTATCCAATTGATCTGTTTCGTGTTGCTGGATTGAGTCTTGTACGTCCGTTATGAATTTGTCAATCGTTTCTGAGAAGTCAGTTGTTTCTTCCGTATTGATTTCTATACGTGAAAGCGCATCTGCGTTAGTATTCAATTTGCCTTTTTTGTAAAGAATGTTATAGTCATATTCTTCAAGTTTGATTTTCCAACGTAAAAGTTTTGAATTTGGGTCCTTTAATGAAAATAACCACTGGAGTGGTTTATGGTCAGTAATGATGTTGAATGTACGACCGAAAAGGTAAGGCCTAAAATATTTGGTTGCCCAAACGATTGCCAAAAGTTCTTTTTCAATTACTGAATAATTTTGTTCAGAATCATTGAGGGTTCTCGAAGCGTATGCAATAGGAAGGTCGCTGCCGATCGGTCCTTGTGAAAGAACCGCACCTATCGCGAAATTGCTAGCATCGGTTGTCAAATTAAATGTTTTGGAAAAATCAGGGTATTGGAGAATGGGGTCATTGATTAGTAAGTTTTTACACAAATCGAAACATTCAACGAACTCTGTGTTGTGTTCAATTTTAGCTCCTTTCTTCAAGCATTTAGTAAGCGGTTTTGTTAGTTTAGAAAAATTATTTATAAATCGTCGGTAATAGCCTAATAAACCTAGAAAGCCTTTAATTTGTTTTTTCGTTTTTGGAATTGGGTAATTTTTTATAGCGTGAATTTTATCCGGGTTAGGTTTCACACCATCGGGAGTCACGATATGACCCAGATAGGCTACTTCCTTTTTGAGAAATTCCGATTTGTCTAGTTGGATACGGAAGTTTTCTTCTCGAAGTCTGTTAAAAACGGCCCGCAATCTTTCAAGGTGTTCCTGCAGTGATGTGGAGTATACTATGATGTCGTCAAGGTACACTGCACATTTTTCGTTCTGCAACCCACGCAGGACATTGTCCATCACGCGTTGAAAGGTGACTGGCGCGTTCTTAAGGCCAAATGGCATCCTAAGATATTCAAAGTGGCCTTGGTCAGTACTAAAAGCAGTTTTTTCTATGTCAGTGTCGTTCATCTCGATCTGGTGAAAACCGGGGCCAGATCAAGGGTAGTAAAGTATTGGCACTTGCCAAGTTTGTCTAATAGTTCGTTTATGTTCGGTGAAGGGTATTTGTCGTCTATGGTTTTTTGGTTTAATCCTCTATAATCTACAACAACCCTCCATTTTTGCTGCCCTGAGGCATCTAATTTCTTTGGTACGACCCAAATTGGCGAAGACCACGGAGAGCTACTTGGTCGAATGATATTTTGTTGTAGCATTTGATCTATCTGTTTTTGAACTTCACCTCGATGTATAAAGGGGTAACGATATGATTTGGTGTATATAGGGATTTCGTCGCTTGTTCGTATGTAATGTTTAACTCTATTTGTGAATGTCAAGGGTGTATTCTCATTGTAAAATACGTCGGAGTATTGATCAATTAATCTAAGAAGTTGAGATTTTTCTTCATTATTTAAATGATTCGTTCGGATCTTAGAATAGTCTAGTTGATATTTTGTACCATCATCATCAAAATGATTTAAGCTGATTTCATTAACTTCCTTATGGTCGAACAACTCAACATGTATAGTTTGAGATAGGTCAAGGGTTACCGGATCAGATGTCTTATTCAACACTGTTGTCAAAGCGACATTATTTTTTGCAATTGAGAGACTTTCAGGGATTTCGCAATTTTTGATTTTCCTATATGGTATAATTATGTCGCCATTTTCTATAGAAGTTCTAATTTGGATTACCTGTTCACATCGCGGTGCAATAGTAATGGAATTTAAACTATTTCCAACCCTATGATAACATAATTTTATCTTGGTGAGTGGCGTGATGATATAATGGTTTTTAAAATCGATATTTGCTTCAAGTTCTTTCAACAAATCTAATCCAATAAGTCCGCTAAACAAATCGTGAAATTTGAATAAGTGAAATTTGAGTTTTTTATTGTGATGCAAATTGAAAATTTCTGGTGCTGGAATATGAGCACTATACTGATGCTGAGATTTTTGAAAAACGCTTGACATAACAAAAGGATCATCTATGATTAAATTTGGAAAATATTTGAAAGCTATTTCAGGGTCCAGAAATGATCTTGTGGATCCTGAGTCAACCAAAACTTTGATTTTAAATTCGAGGAAAACTAGATATGCTAGTTCACTAGATTTTGAGCTGTTGAAGTTGAACGTGATGATTGGTGGATCCTCCGTTAAGTTTGATTTTCCTTTTGAGGAGTCACACAAAAATTTTGATCGGAGAATTCAAGAGAAGTAGCGGCTGTATCAGCAGTTTCAGTTTGATGGTCGTTAGGTTCTTCGACTAAATACCTTTCTGTTTCTGCATCGTAGAAATACGCATACTGATCAGTAGAATAATTATTTTGATCAGCTGGCTGATTCTGATATTCCTTGTTATACAAGTCGTGCATAGTTTCTGTATTAAATAGCTCCTCTGAGATAAAGTTTCGGGGTTGGTTCGTCTGAAAGTGGTTATAAGGACGAGAAAAGCGATTTTGATTTACAGATGTTGTGTTTCTAGTGCTAACGCTCATTGGAGTCGGTGCATCTATTGGTTTATTTTGATTTGGCCTGAAGACATTGAAATTCCGATTGTGGTTGGGACGTTGATTTCTGAACACTTGAGAATTCGTGAAAAATCTTTGAGGTCTTATAACAGGCGCAGGCATTTGAACAGGGCCTGTAGGGAAAGCATTATTGTAAGATCTGAAGTGAGGGTTTGGTCTGAAAGAGTTATAGTTTGTTGGTCTTTGCATTGTATGTTGTCCATTCAACGTTTTATTTTGTGGACCAGAAACTTGTACGATCTGATTTGAAAATTCAGAAGAAGAATTTTGGAAGTAATGGACATTGTCCTCTTGTAAGACCATTTGTAAAGATTCACTGAGTGTTTTGGGTTTCATGCATCTGATAGTTGTGCCAAGGGGTTCTTTTAGACCCGAAAGAAATGTTCTTAACGCTAAGTTTTGATATAAATCCCGTTTGAGTTCTTTATTGGTATTACCCACTTCGTGGATATCAATATACGCACACAATAAATTCAAAATGTTCAAAACCCTGTCGTAAAATTGTTGTGGTTTTTCTTGAGGATTTTGTCTCATCATCACAAGATCGCGATTTAGACAGCTTTCGTCGCGTTGGTCCGCGAAATTGCGAGTCAAGGTATCTTTTAAATCTTGCCAAGTAGTAACATTTTAAATATTTACTACCACTTTCGCATTTCCATGTAGTTTAGAAATAAGGGAATTCAGCAAATAAATGTTCTTGAATTTATTTGGGTCGCTTGTATCATAAAATTCCGCAATTATGGAATCACAAACTGCAAGAAAACGATTTAAATCATGCGGATTTCCGTCAAAATCCGGAACACATTTGAGATATTCACCATGAAATTCTGAAGGCATTGTAGATGAAGAGCTTGTAGGTACTTTGAATTGATTAGTTATCTTTGATATTATTAATGGATCGTAATCAAGAACTGGAGGTTCTGAAGTATTAATTTGAGAATTATCAAAAATTTGAGAGTCGGTTTCAGTATTAATATTCAAATTTTCGATTAAATCTCTTAACGAATTGACAATATCTTCGGAGGACATGAATTGCACAATCACTTACATGAGCAGAACAATCTTTATCAGTTTGAACATCTTCTATAAGGATTTCGATGACTAGATTAGCGATGTAGTCTTCTCCAGCCACGCACCCTTGCAGATCTGGACGATTTGGTTCCAGGTCTTGATGGTCTTGAAGAACGGTGATTTATTGGGTCTTCGATAGACTGCAACCAATACACACTCGCAAGTCAACACCAACCACTAAGTCCGATAATTGGTAAATCGTTGAAACGAAAGTCAATCGAACGATTCGGTCGACTCCAATTATCCTACCGACTGCGCCAAATATTTATTTCAATCGAACAACGTTGCTTTTTAAAATTTATTTATTGAGCAGAAATTACAGAGTAAGTAACTTAACTGTGCAAAAGCAAAATACCGACTGACTTACAAAAATGAATTACAATAAAAGGCAAAGATTCTAACTGTATGAAATGTTATAGTCAGCGGTTTTCTTTATGGTGGTTTTAAATTTAGCGCTGACATAATTTATGACACCAGCAGTAGCCGTCACGGCTTCGCCCGCAATGATCATCATATTGAAGTTTCAAGAAAATGTGACAAAAAATATTTTTTATCAATATATGATTATTCACACCCCCACCCCCACCCTCAAAGTAGGCAGAAGGTTTTGAAATTTTGAATTCTCAATAAATTTTTCATTGAGACCAACATTCTTCAATAACTTTTTGTCGTAACTCTTTTAGTCGTGAAAAAAATAGCGTTTGAGGACACTTGATTTTTTGGGACTAAAATTATTACACAAATTGGTTTCCATCCAGGCAGGGCTGAACCCCGCGACAAGAGCAAATGCGAAAGGCTTCAACCACATATAGAAAGAAAAATCTTGTAGTACATCATGCAGCTGCAGCTAAGTACCAGCAAAGCCATCTTGAGGATTAAAGATCAAATGAGACACGGGTTTCATTGATTTCATGCAAGATTATTAATATGAAGTTTGAAGTCGATGTGACCAAAAATACAATTTTGTATTGATTTAATTAAAATTGCTGTCGAAGCGGGCGAAGCCGTGGCGGGTACAGCTAGTAATATAATATAGATTTACACCAAGAGATACTACTTATCCATTAAAATATACTTTTCAGAGAAGATATACAGCAACCATGTACAGTAGAATATTATTTGATTGTTTATCAAGAAGAAAGCTTCTCAAACTGAATTTGAAACAATAGCGTTCAGAGACTTAGTGTTAGGAGATATCTGAGGTTATTTGATAACAGTATAAGAGAAATCTCCTTCGAAAAACGCTGGTCTATGCTCTGGTATTGCAAGAATATTCTCATCCTCTTATGACTTTGCCCTCGTTTTTTTTTCTTAAATGTAAGTGAATCCTCAACATCCTGACAACATCGGACTATGCGGCATTAAAATCACTGTTCCGTATGCAGAAGTTTACGCTAAATCCAATTCTGTTGAGGTTGCTGTTGAAAAAAATTTTTTTTTGACACCATGGTTTCCTAGAACAGTGTGTTTACACAATAATATTTTTAAATTGTGAAACTATTGAGACCCTGTTGGAACGTTTCAAGCGATTTTAATAACAATTTTAGAGTCTCGTCCTTCCTCAATCACTTAAAGCAGTTGTTATGAAATCGATTGTTTTTCGATTTTCCTGAAATAAGTATAATTATTACATTGATTTTTCTTTTTTATCTCGAAAACGACGCATCGATGAACAAAAAGTCAGATAATCTTTTTTACAAAAATGGAATAAAAAATCAAAAAGCGGTTTTTACTTTATATGAAAACTAGATAGCGTAGAACTTTTTTTTTTGAAACAAGAATATGAGTCGCTGTAGGTCCTGGAATAGTTGAACTCAAAAGAATCTGCTCCGTTCGATTCTACGACGAAACTAATTTTTTAGGATTTCCACAAAAACAGGTCATTCTTGCAAAAAAAACTAGACTGTCTTTTGTTCAATTATTGCCAAATTTTCAAGAAGGAACTGGAAAAAAGGACACTGAGCAATTCTTTGGAAAAAAAACGCCTGGACACGTAAACTGACAAATAGATTTAAGTTTTTGTGTCCATCATCACTTCTTTGATAACTGATGCAGGATCAATCATAATCATTTGCTGTAAATCAAGCAAAGGCCTTGACAGAAAATAACTCTAGAGATAGATTTGATAAGTTCATTGAACCTTATTCCTATGGAATAAAAATTAGTCATCAAAATCAAATACATTTCATCTTTTTGAGTACTCTATTCAGTTGAAGATAAATTACAGGGTGTATAACGGTCTATGGTACCTTGAACGTTTATGGAAAACTGGACATAGGATCGATCTGAAAATTTGGCTGAGCTCATAATAGAGTATGATCTATATTTCAAAAATATTTTCAGTTTCCGCTTCCTGCCAGAAGTCGTGACAACTTTCTTATTTCAAATTGACCTCCCTGTATATAATTATTTTTTTTGAATCCCGGACTGATTTGAGTCACTTTTGCTTGATATACTCCAATACCTATCGGCAGCGGTTTTCGAGATATGAATCAATTTATAATATTTTTGACGCAAAACACAACAATGGATTGACATCAATAATTTCGTACTTAGAAAAAGTGGAGAGTTGAAATTGCTATGCTGACTAGAGGAAGGTAGGTTCATATGGTTCCAATGGAGAAACCGATCTGATAATATACAAGGTTCTTCAAATTTTTTTTATCTTTTTCTTACACACAAAAATGAATAAAAAGCAATTTTTCCAAATGTAACCCCCTGTATATTACTTGAAAAATTACAAGGTCAATAAATTTCCTTTCATATGATATCCCATGTTACTATACCTAAACCTTCAGGATCTACAAAAAAAATCAGTCAAGAATTCCAAAAAAATAATGATATACATCCATCCAAAATAAAAAAGTTGCCACGACTTTTGGGAGGAAGCGGCAACACTGCAAAACTGTCAATCTTTTTAAAATATAGATTATACTCGATCATCGGCTCAGCCAAATTTTCAGATCGATCCAATGTCTAGTATTCCGTGAACGTCTAAGATACCATAGACCATGAGACACCCTGAATATTCGGTAGATGTGTTGCCATTTTATTTCAAAAAGAACAAAAAAATATAAAGTTCAAGTTTTTCAAATAAAACTTGTTCTGCCTCGAACAAGTTTTCTCTGATATTGCGTTTGTAAAAAAAATATTTTAAACGGTAGATCAAGATGCGGAATATGATGAAAAGGTCTTTAGAAAAGAAACTGGACATTTCGGTAGTTGATTAAAAGACTTGATTAAACGGAAAAGGGCAAAAGAAAAACGGATATTTCTGGAACTTCGTTACAACACTTCACACAACTAAATACTTCAATAATATACCAGATGTGAACTGAGCTCTTATCCTTTAGGCTACACGCTAAAATACTAAGAGAATGTGTCCACCTGTGAGGGTTACTCGAGTGTGAAGGAAAACAGTAATCCTTAGAGCTTGAGATTGGGATCAAGTGGAGCTCTTCAAATATTTAAGACTACTATACTGTTATTACTGTTCTCTCATTATAGACAAGTTGTGATCTTTACAGAAAGAATGCCCTTTTGGTGCTTTTTGCATTGTGAATTCCGAACGGCCGTCTTCAAAATTGAAATTGATCAGAGACTCAAGTGAAAGCTGAAGGGGACAACAGAGTTAATTAAAACTTTCACAGACACGAAATCCTTTTCTTTTGAAAATCAAACCAGCCCAAACAGTATAAAATGTGTTTTTTTTGTTTGAAAATACGAATATTATACAGTGTGTCTGCTTAAGTTGGCCACATATGGGAAACTTTTTTATTATTAATTTTAGGAAAAAAAGTTATTCTTTATAAAAAGTTCTGCATGTTCCAAAACCTAAAATGCAACCATCAGATATTACATTTTTTCATTTGAATTAATGCATTGATTTAAATGTCCAATAATTAAAATAAGAGATTACTGTTTAATATTAATTTATTTATAAAATTTAATAAATTTAAAAAAGAAAAAAACAATCATTTTGATGGTAGTGTTTATTTTTCTTTATAAAAATTTTCGATACTGTCAAATTTTACTCTTGAGTGAAATTCATATTTTTTGACAAACCTCGTATACGACTGAAAAAATGTAATATCTGATGGTTGCATTTTAGGTTTTGGAACATGCTGAACTTTTTATAAAGAATAACTTTTTCCTAAAATTAATAATAAAAAAGTTTCCCATATGTGGCCAACTTAAGCAGACACACTGTATAATAATTATTTTTCTTCTTATTTGCCGACGCCGACGATTTCACTATGACAGAGGACTGATTTTTTTGGTTTGATGCTCTCTCTTCTTTCTGTTTTCATACTCATCCTGATGATGTCTCTTTTTGATTTTCAATCGCTCTGCATTGAGCCACCTCGTCGGCGTTCAGGCAAAAGTCACTTAATTACACGTAAAATCTTAGAATTGGACAAACTTCCAACCGGCGGACATCATTAAGTACTTTATTATTGCCTTCATACAGGTGAATTTCATAAAATGAAATTTAAGTTCACCTTTCAATTTTAAAACTCATTTTTCTCAAAACTATCATTTTGGACTTGCTGACTTTTGCCATAACGCCGACGACCTGTGAGTGAGTCTTATACATGGCCTTCTCTGCCGAAAAAGTGCAGTACCTAATTCTTAAGGCCTGATTTGTGCAGATATCCTTGCTATTACAGAATCTACTGAAATTTGTAGGTCCGATGGAAAGAGATCACTTTCGCTGAATCCATGGTCTAGAGGAAGACTGGTGTGAGACACAACTTGCTCTGATACCATAGCGGATTCCTAACTCAACGTCCAAAAAAGCTGGTGAAGCAGCAAAACATTTTGAGCAAGTCAAAATTGAAAACTGCTCTGAATTATCTTCCAATTAATCTATTTCTTTTTGTTTTGAAACTCTTGGAACATGGAAAGAACTTTTTCCACGACTATCTAATTGATCATTGCACGGATATTCATAGTAACTCAGGCACAGCACCTTTCTTATGCTCAGTGCTCTTGACACCACCATATCTGACATCAATGTGTAGATAGATAGATAGAGATATGGGGGCATAGCATGTGCCATTCTTTTACTTAGGCCACTCAGGCGAGTCCATTGTAACCCCCTTCGGGGCTCACCCTTCGAGCCAGTCGATAGCGTTGATATAGTTCAAGACTATGGCGACCGAGCATCTGCCGATCGAGGCCAAGTTTGGACATTTTCCTATAATGGATTCTCTGATATTCACGAGAGCTGGGCAGTAGCAAAGGACATGCTCAGCACTCTCGTCGTCCTTGAAGCACCATCTACAAGTCGGATCTGTTACCACACCCAAGGTGTTGAGGTGCTTATTCAGCTTACAATATCCCGTAAGCATTCCTGTCAGTTTTCCAAGGTTGCTCCGCGAGAGCCCAAGGAAGTACTGGGTTCGCGTGGCCTGGGTGCCGTGTATAGCGGCACTCGAGTGCACAAACCGTCGTGTTTCCCATCTCTTTCTTAGAACCTCTACTGTTTGTTCATCAATTTTGCAATTGATGGTTTTTGGGGACAGTGGTTCTGGGATCACGGTTTTCCCTTTGCTTCCTTTCCCGCCAAACTGTCCGCTTTTTAATTTTCTCTGATCCCACCATGTCCCTTAATCAAGGTGATCAATTCTCCAATCAAATCCGTATACGAATAATGTAGAAAATCAAATGCATATTCGTATACGGATTAATTGGAGAATTCGTCTGTGTAGATGTGTATATCCGCCACTCTATCCTCTTCTGTTGAGCCGTCTGTATACATTTCGTAGGCTTTGTTAAATATGTAGCGCGCAATCAGGGCATCAAATCGATACCCCACCAGAGGCTGTCTTGTGACAGCCTACAGAAATATTCACGCATGTCCTGGGCCCCACTTTCTCCCGCACCAGAGATGGATGGCATGCAGCCTAATCGCTGTTCTTTCTGCCTTGCCTCCCAAGAAATCATCAAGAGGCGGCAGGCACAGCAGCACCAGCATTGTCATAATTGATGTGGATCTTATTCCACCTGTGATAGACAGGCATGCTGATCTTTCTAGTTTCTGCATTCTGTCAGAGCTGTCACTTGTTTGGTTTTAGTCCATCACATAATAGCTCCGTACACAAACAACGGCCGTGTAGATCAAGTGGACAATTCTGGGCGACAACCTCCAGACCTGGCCAATCGCACCTACTACATTTCCAGAATGCTCTTGTGACCTTCTCAGATTTCTCGCTCAAGTACTTGTTCAATTGAGGGTTTTATCTATGTAGAGTGATTCCTAGGTATTCAACCTCTTCAGAAATGCCGAGTTGCACACAACACAGGAGAGGTGGTCTTAGGTTGGCCAACTTCCTTTTTCTGGTAAAAAGTTCGAGCTCAGTTTTAAAGCAGCCTGCATGGTTTTCATCAGGATACCTCCAAATTTTCTAGTCAACAGAACAGTGATGTCATCGGCATAACCAGTAGTGTGGATTCCCTGTTCGTTAAGATTCTTTATAAGGCCGTTGACTACCATGTTCCATGGGAGGGAAGAGGGTACATATGTCAGCTGTTACCCACTTGCAATTTGAACAATGTCCCGTTTTATCATACCAAACTTTTTAAACTTTTGCTATTGATATTATTCGATTGTCTTTATCAACTGGCCTAATATGGGTTGTGATATGGATACTTTATCTGTCAAATAAATTTGCATAAGCTGCCATTGCCATTAGCCGATAAACTTGAAATAACAGGATATGTGGGTGTGAAATAGCAGATTCGTTGTACCTTCTGTTTCCTGTGGGTATGTATTTGTTATTTCTCAAAATTGACTCTAAAAGGTATTCCGCGTTAGTGACCCCTTAACGCAGGGGCTTTTTATACATTTATAAAAACTATTTCTTTTCCAGCTCTTTCCTCTGAAAGTATAAATTTCAAGGTAGATGAACTTATGTTAATAACTTTAAAACCTCCGATTTTTTTCCAGATTCACATTATTGTTTCTTGTCGTTATTGCAGTTGCTAATACTTTTTATTAGCTATAGTTTTTCATAGAGACAACTGCATAAAAATGCCCTTCATACTTTTTGGTAATGTTTTGCATATTAATGATCGCTATAGATGTTATTGAATTTATTGAAAATCTCACACGAATTGAATTGAGAAAACAAGAGCACTCGACGCTATTCTCCTTGTTGACTGTGATACATTAATTTGCTTTTGAGAATAACTCCAAATCATCTCCCAATATTGTCTGTATTTTTGCAATTTTTTTTCATCTAACTTGATTCATTAAATTAAAAAAACACTCATAAGTGAGCATAAACCCTTCACTTACAAATAAATATTCATCAAATTTGCACGTCATTTGATAAGCAATATAATGTTGTTGAAAATCACTCAAAATAATGTGCGATTATCTTATCGCAAGGATCAGACGGTTTTTCATCGATTTCAATATTCAATCAACAGTCAAAATGAGGTGGATCATCGCAGCTTTTTTAGCAACATCCTCTTGCCTGGTTTTTGGAAAAGATAGTGATGAGCTAAAAGCTGTGGTTGTGGTGAGTGCTGCAAATTATTATGAAAGACCAGGTGTTTACATCCTACCTTTTTCCAGCTAATGCAACTAAGCCTCTAATCAGCCCCTTTGTTTTGAGAACTTGTTTCTAATGATATTATTTCAAGCTTTTCAGGCATGGTGATCGATCTCCATTAAGCTCCTGGCCGAATGATCCCTATTTCCACAACGAAACCCTATTTCCTGATGGTGCTGGACAACTCAATAACGTAAGAACTTTTCCTTATTTATTCTGGATATTTTTAAGAGGATAGCTACGACACTGTTGAAAATGATCAGTTTGCCAAGAAAATCACAAATTCTTCAGATTCTTTTTGAAACAATGAAATTCCATCACATCATTCAAAAATATCTTTAATTGGTTTTTCTCGGGGTTTGAGAATTTATCAGAATGGTCATAAGTCAGTTTCTACCTACTACCGTGTAATTAATATGAGTTAGTCAAGAAGGGCATTTTTTCCCTATTTATCACAATTTTTGCCAATATCTTCTTTTGAGCTTTATTCCTCTTGACGATCAGCTAAAGTTGCACATACTGCAGGAGTTAATCAATCCTAATAACAATGTAGTTTCCATATTACGGAGTATTCCACAAAAGTGCAAATATTGACAATATATTAGCTCAAAACTCAAGCGCATTTCGCATCTTCTAGTAACCATGGTTTCTGTTAGTCTTCCCAGCCCAGGTATGTATTAGTTCGGCGCTCAAGTCAAATGTATTTTTGTTATGAAAACGGGTCGGAACTATTCGGGAAATCACCCTTTATACAGGATCAATTGAGGACATCCCTGGGTTAATGCAATAACCCTAGGATAACCTCAAAATGTCAAGGTCAGCCTACTCATCGGTTAACTCTTCATTGATAAACATCCCCTAAAAGACAGGCAAGCACTTTTTAAGGTGTGTCCCAAAACTTGTACAATAATTTTGCTGATTGTACTGTTATTCTAGTTCAAAACAAACAGTTGCTTTTCCAGTACAAATATTATTGCTATCTTCGTTGTCAGTCCACGATATACATAAACGCCGATACGCATATGTGACGTCATCAACGACAATCAACACCAAAATATCAACACACAAAAAAAAACAGCAAAATTACGATATAAATATCAAATACGCACAACTCTAGCATTAGTTAATGGCAGAAAAAGAATAAATCCGCCTTCTTCTGGGTAACGGCACGCGCGAAACTTCTCTACAATAAAACTACGTATCCATTTATTATTTCAAATGAAATGGTGAATGCGCCGTATTTTTGTAGGAAATTTCCTTCTGGTAGCGCAAACCCATACTTACACATCACGAACCACCACAGACATACTGTTGCACTTTAAATTTTAGAAAAAAAACGCGCATTGATTTGTCAACTTGCAAGTCAGCGCCCCCTAGCGTCCACTGTAAAATGCATATTGATGTTCTTTATAAGATAAAATATAGTGGAAGGAAAGCTCATTTAAACGAGGTCTAGTTGGTTTGATTTCGACTACCCAGTCCAAAGTGATCAACATCGAAATAGGAACAAGTCTAACCTTTCCCCGCCACTTTATTTTACCAACATGGTTCAGACAACAAAAAAACAATTGATGGCACCTACTCTATCTATGCGAAGTTTTGTGAAAATCGCATTTTTTTTTATCGTCATAGCAGGGTCCTTTAGTGGCCGCTCTAGAAACTAGAAACTCATGTAGCCTCTTTGCCGATACATTCTTTTTTCCACAAAGAAACCGCCGAGAGCCATTCTTAGTGGGACACTCGGTACAAAAATGTGGTGCTTACATCAATTCTGTTATCTATGTTACTATAGTCCTTCGTAAATTGAACGACTAGAATCAGCATAACACCCCGAACGTAGGCGACCTGCTTGAGTCAATAACATGTTGTTTTTGTTTTGGATTTGCCACGCGATGTTGCGACGTTTGCATCGTTTGAACCAGTATTTAGCAGATACCACAGGTTTTAACAGTTTCTATCTATGAAGATCACATTCTCAACGATTTTTGTGATAAGATCCATAACATCCAACAGGCCATGAAGAAGCTCCACAAACAAAGCACTTTTTTATCATAAATGCAACACAATATCTTCAGCTCGATAACAAGTAAAATTATTTCTAACTGGAAAATGACACTGTCACTGTGACGCATCCATCAACGTCATGGCAACGCATTTCAAATAGTATCCGTTGTTGCCGTTGTGATAAAAATTCCTTTTATCAACTTCTTAGTGTAAAATATCAAGGAAAGCCGTTCGAGTATTCAACGAAAAGTAGTAGTAGCAGTGAAAAAAAAAATCTACACTTTTCTTGAATATTGAAGAAAAATACTATTCGATGATAGTCGACTTTAAGTCCTGATTGTTATAGAAAATTGGTGACAGAAAATCTGGTGAAGCGAACTTTAAGAAAGTAAATATGGCAAACAATAAGAAGCTTGCTTTTCCCTTTTCCCTCCATGTTTACATTGACCTGTTCAACAATAGTTTGTTTATGCTTCTAGTAGTGTCGTTTAATGTTCGAAACTAGTCTTATTTCCAATGGATACACTCAGTTTATTTGAAGATAATGTATTCTTCATAGACTTGCCAATACCACACTTTTCAACTAGTGAATGTGGGCCTCAAAATTCATTCACTGATTTATTCAATATCATCACCATGTGATTTTCTTCACAGTAACACTATCCTTCTGAAACTTTGTGGAACTATAGGTACTCCTCTGCCCCATTAATGTTTTTTCCTACTCATGTAGTTTTTGTTGAAACGTGAGTGTTGGTGGACAAAAATTCTTGTCAAAGCT
Organism: Orchestes rusci; assembly: GCA_958502075.1. Lineage (NCBI taxonomy): Eukaryota > Metazoa > Arthropoda > Insecta > Coleoptera > Curculionidae > Orchestes > Orchestes rusci. The sequence goes on from OY293312.1 coordinate 24,348,269, forward strand.
AACCTGTCTAGAAGGATGTATCACTAGAATATTCATTTAGAAACACAGTGCGACCATTGTATCTTCAGAACGGTCGTCTTCAAAATTATAATTTATAAGAGAGTCAGGCACCGGAAACTGAAGGGGACAATAGAGACTTAATTAAAACTTTTACAGAAACGAAATCCAAATGAAAACAATTTTCTGAAAAAAAATTACGGTAATGAAAAATACGAATATCTTATATTATATCTTATCTTACTCTCGCCGGTTTTACTGAATATAGAATTTATCGTTTTGCGTTTGTTTACTCGAAAACATCAACTAGAAGTGGGAATTTCTTGAATTCATGAATAAAAAACAAGTTATTTTCTGTTACCGACGGACTTGACATTCTTGTGGGCTATGCCAATTCGGATGTCATCTGTTTTTTTGCTTACATCATCAAACATTTAGAATTATTCAAGTGTATACATCATCCATATGAGGTGTTTGAAGTTGTTCAAAAGCATCATTATCGCCATCGTCAATATTTATTATTATCTTGATAATTATTGTATGTATCCTTTTTTTTTCAGTTTGGCAAACAACGACACCTCCGTCTAGGTCAATGGTTCAGAGAGCGCTATGATGGTTTTTTACCCCGAAGGTACAATGCTAAGGACATCTATGTTAAATCAACGGACGTTGACCGAACTCTTATGTCGGCCGCTTCCAACTTGGCCGGACTCTATCCGCCAGAGGGCGATCAAATCTGGGACGATGCAATTTCTTGGCAGGTAATTGATTTGTTTTCGTACAGCCACCTAAATATCGTGAACCGTAATTTTTCAGCCTATTCCAATACATACAGTGCCACAAAGTCAGGACGCGATTTTAACAGACGGGATCGCATGTCCCAGACATCAACAACTGGTGGAAGAACTCGTTAATTCCACAGAAATAAGACAATGGGAAGAAAGTCTCGCAGATCTTTATGCAAAGCTATCAGCTGTCGGGGGATATTCCATAGATCAATTAAGCATCAATACATTCTCTGGGCTTTACACAACTATCAAAATCTATAGAGAATTTAACTTGCCTTTACCAGAATGGACCAATACATACTGGCCCCAGATCGAAGCATGGAGTTCCGTGCCTTTCCAGTATAATACCTGGACTCAAAGCTTGGCTAGATTGCAGATCGGCCCTTTCCACGACTATCTAACCGATCACATCAAGGCTATTGATAGTAATTCAGGCACAGCAACTAAGTTTCTCATGCTGAGTGCTCATGACACCACCGTATCCGACATAACGAATTCTATGGGTGTTTTCGCGAATGTGGTTCCGGAATTTGCCACAACGTTGATTTGGGAAATTAAGAACGACTACATTAATTTCTATTATAAAAATAGTACCCATTTTGAGGAACTTACATTGCCAGGTTGCGATTTTGACTGTCCTATTGAGGATTACATTACACTACTGAACCCAATAACAGTACCTTTGGATCAGTGGTATGAGGAATGCAACTCTAGTTAGTAAGTGAAATTCCGTTATATGGACGAAGTTTGTAATAAATGCTCGTTAAAAGAGTTAGCTTCATTTTAGCCCACTGTGATACAATAGATAATTTATTGTTTCTCGAATTATTCCAAGGTTCATGATAGCTTTGGCCACACGCAAAAAATATCTCTCAGACGAGAGATGTTGAAGTCAAACAATAGCCTTTCCTCAGTTTAACGACATGCAGGTTCAAGTCTTTCATGCAATGTTCTAAGTTCATGACTATTTCAATTCAATAATCTTATTCTTCCAAATTCACAATACTCTTAGCTTAGTGATTCAATATAAAAGCTGAGCGAACTAAAGTATGGGTCAAAGAAATTGACTAACCTTGAATCCACTTCTGCTGAAGACCCGGTCCATCGGTGGCCTCAATCCAATCAGAAACCGACATTCCTCCTACCCCAAAGGGCAGGAGATACATCGGGCTTAGACTTTACATCCTGTCGCACTGAATCTCTATTTTATTCAAATAAATACACAGCACGTGTGGAGACCTTGTTCTAATGGCCAATTCTGATTGAAGAGATAAAACCAAAACTATCTTCGGGTTTGTGGTGGGCGCTGTAAAAAAAAACTTCGTTTAATCGAATATGAAAGGCAGTGGCGCACCGAGGGGGGATTTTGGGGGTTAAACCTTAAAAAAAAAAATGTATAGTGAGGTTACGTTTGCATAGTTTTGTTATTTTCCAAAGGATTTTTCACAAATTAGGTGTACCGTATATGTAGGTTGTAATTTGGAATTTGATCAAGAAATTTAGCAAAAATTGACCAAGTGAGGTAATGTTTGCATAATTTTGTTATTTTCCAAAGGATTTTGTTCAAATTATGTATATAGGTTGTATCTGGAATTTGATAAAAAAAAAAGAATGAAATTGTGAGGTTATGTTTGCATATTGTTTGTTATTTGCAAAAGGATTTTATTCAAATTATGGATATATAGGTTCTTTAAAAAAAATGATTTAGTGAGGTAATGTTTGCTCATTTCTTTTATTATCCCTTCCTTCCTGTCTCTCTCTCTCTCTCTCTCTCTTTCTCTCTCTCTCTCTCTATCTCTTCTTTGATTTCATTCTTACACTTGGCAACAATTTAACATTCGATTGCCTATTCCAAGAAGTGACGCCAAAAGCTTTCACTTACGAAGGAATGAAAATATTTAATAATTTGCCTATGTCCATTAAACGCCACCTTTGTCTGGCAATTTAGGAAAAATCTTAAGAATAAACTTTTGAATAGACTATTCAATTCATTTTCTAAATTTCATCAAAACCATTTTTTTAATGCAGGTTTCATGTCGCCACTTTTTATCTCAGCCTTGTAAGCCCTAACTCAGTTATCTATTTTTTTCCCATTCTATTTCTAGGTTTTCCTCAATTAATTATTATTGTATGATTTTTCGGCTTATATTGGTTTCAAATTATTGTCTTAGTGATGATCTCGCTTGTGTCCATTTCTTTTTTGAACCTCAGTGTTAAATAAATAAATAAATATCGTTTATTTAGCACTTGGCTAGCTTCAATTATTACAATAAGTATTCTAATAGTACTGAAGAAAAAAAGTTTAGCGCCTTGAATAATGATTATTTAAATTCCATATAAACATTTTCAACGTGTTTGCATTTTTCACCCAGTGTGGCGGAGAGTTGTAACAGCGAACTCCATAAAAAAACAACGATTTTTGAAGACCTGAAGTTCTTACCATGGGTATATCAAAATGATGATTTGACCTCAAGTTATAGTCGTGAAAGTTTTTCCGAGTTACAAGGTGTGACCTCAAAGCACCGTGTTGTTGAATATTCATTTGTTTTTGTCTCTTAGTTTCAGCCTGCTTTTGTGATCAGAATTTTTCTTTCCTGTCAATAAAGTATTTTTTGATTGATTAATTGATTGAATACAAAAGAACTTCGCCTACTGGATATTAGAGAAATTAATTATAAAAAAGCGGAAATCCATCAAAAAAACCCTGCGGCGCTAAACTATTTTATGATATTGAGAAGATCCGGTGCGCCACTGATGAAATGGAGTAATCAGCAGCCAACGTTTCGACGTTACTTAGTGCCATCCTTCTCGCCAGGCTTTATTCATATAAAATTCATATTTTTGTTCTTGCTAATATAAATATATTGTTTGAATTATTTTATAAAATAAAATAGGAAATATGAGATATATCCCTTATGTCCCCATGGGTGGCTCATTTGACTTTCTTTGGAAATTATAACACCCACGAGTCTACGTGTATGACTTTTTTTTAACACAACTGTACCTACTATATATTTGGTCAAATAACTTGTGTAATACATTTTTGATCTACGGATGAAACTCAACATTTCATCATGATGAATAGATTCAAATTGTATATTTTGACCTAAACGGTTCAAGAGATAGAGTGCATCCCCCCACATTGAGGAAATGCACTGTATTAATATTATGTGAGTGCAATGAGGTAGTGGCCATTAAAAAGTAACAAAATACAGGCTTTCGATTTGTTCAACAAACCATAGTAGTAGATTACGTTGGACTTGCTCTCGGTCTCGCGAATCCCTAATTCCAACACTGAAAAAACATGCAGGCATCTATGTGCTTAGTGGTAGTGGTTCGTTATACATCATAAAAAGAAGAAGAGTGATCGTATTCATTTGCAAGCGAACCATTCTCATTATCCAATATCTATCCTACACGTGCTCTGGAAAATATCCTCAAATGATCAGTTCTGCAACTGCATTATTCTTGAAGTTGCGTTGTGCGACTCCCAATACGATATAATCTTATCAAGTTACATGTGGAATGTTCTAGGTTCATTTTTAGAAAATATTTTCTGATAGGAAATCACAAACCCTCACCTTGAATAGAATATTCATCATATCGTGATCGTCACGTTTGATAAGCAAAAATGTTGTGGAGAACCACTCAAAACAACTGTTGATTATCTAATCGTAGGTCTCATGAATCGATCTGGCGATTTTTTAACAATTTCAATATTCAATCAACAGTTAAAATGAGGTGTACCCTCACTGTTCTTTTTCTAGCAACTTCCGCATGCCTGGTTTTTGGAAAAGATGGTGAGGAGCTGAAAGCAGTTGTTGTGGTGAGAACATGTTATCAACATTATCTAGACATCTGTGTGGGTAGTGCAATGGTGCCTGACTAATGATTCCTTTACGGGATGAAACCGATATAAAGAGGGCGCTACTCACATGCATGTAACTCTCGGAAAGTACTACAGTTCTTTCCGTTTAACTTCGGATAACCGTGAAATGATGTCTATTTTTTTAAACAATATTATATGCTGTAAATCAAGAAAAGGTATTGACAACAAATCATGCTAGAGATGGTACAATCATATTTTCCACCTGACTCATTAAACTGAAATTAATTTGATAATTATATTGAAACAGGAACCGTTACCTAGTAATCTTCAAAACAATCCACCTCACATCGAACCAGTGTTCGAACATTTTCAAATAATTTTTCTGATAATATTATCTCGAAGCTTTTCAGGCACGGAGATCGAGCTCCAATGAGCTCCTGGCCGAATGATCGGTATCTCAACAACGGAACCCTCTTTCCTGATGGTGCTGGACAACTTAATAACGTGAGTTGAGTAACTCTATTCAGTTTTATCGTGGAAAAATGTGTAATAGTCAATAGTTTTGTGCTTATGCAGCTTTCATATTCCAAGATTTTATCCGAATTATAGGCACGACGCTGACGGTGACGACACATATTTCTATCTTCTATGAACCCACAATCGTTTGTAAAATATATTTATATTTGAATATTTATTGAGTCATATAAAATGTCTATATTGATAAATTATGGTTTTGGAAAGCTGTATTTCAACCGAGTGGTGAATGCGCCGACAAATTCTGCCTTTGTCGATTTCGGGATTGAATTTATGCAATTTTTTCTAAAAGATTGAACCATTTCGTGTTTATTTGTTTGAATTTTCAACCAAAATTTCTGCCTATAGAAGCTAGTAGACCCTATTTTGGAATGAAAAAGTTTGAATACTCGAATTTCGTCAAGATTAAAATCACGAAGAACAAATTACCTACAAAATAATGATTATACTGATGATTTCTTGTCTTCACAATTTTTATCATTGAATAAAACAGATTAAAGATGAGATTATGAATTCATGATCTCAATGACAAAGAGGAGGCTGAAAATCAATTCAAAAAAAGGTCTTGGTTCAGCCACCTACAAGAACATGATAATATATCGGCCACACGTCTTCTCTAAGAGGAACAACTGAGGATGGATTTTACCATTTATTTCCGTGCTGAATTCACCATACTCACCCCCCGCCCAAATGATACACCTATTACTAAGTAGTCAAATTTTGAATTAATATGCTCAGTGACATTAGAAGTGTTAGGTACACCTATGACACCTAACCTAATTTCCCATAAGACTCAATGCTTATGTCCAACAGCTCAGCGATGGCTCAGCGGTCATAGCAGCTGGGTAAATTTTGACAGTTTTGTGTGCAAAACTGTCAAAGTTTGTCCAGCTGCTGTCACCGCTGAGTTGTGTTGGACAAAAGGAATGTGAACATGACCTAATACAAAACAAAATGTTCAGAATGAATGAAACTTTAATATTTCAGAATAGGAGAAATTCTATTTTTACCGGGAAACTCTATAAAGTGTTTAAACATTTTTTGATCAAGCTAGCAATGCAATAATTAGTATTGGGTGGAATGTGCTGGAAATTCAAAACACTCTATAGAGTTTCCTGGTAGAAATGGTATTTCTCCAATGCTTAAATATTGAAGCGTCATTCATTCTGAACATTTTGCTTTTTTGGTTAATTTGATATCCTTATTTTCAAAGGAGAGATGAAGCTTTGTATTTTAGATCATGTTTACATTGAGTCTTATGGAAAATAAGCCCACTTCTAATGACACTGAGTATATTTGAATTCAGCGATTACTTAGTAGAATCCTGAAGTTTCAAAACATTATTTTATAGTGTCCCATTTTGTTTGCAACTGCGGGTTATCCCGGAAAGTACTAAAGATAGAACCTTGCGGTTTTCACGAACCTGAGCTACTTTTTGTGAAACGAAAGATGCCATAAACAAAAATAATGTAACAGGAGCTCGTGGGAGGCAGTCAACTGACTGGTTACATAATTCTGTTCCACTCCAGTCACGAAACAAGCAACAATAAACAAAAATGTCAAAGGTCTTTCAGTTTTTGGGCTACGGGGTGATTTTGAATAAGTTGCATTTTTAGACACCCCTTGTGTCGTATTAACCGAGATAACCCGCAATTGCAACCAAAATGAAACATCCTACAGTAAATCCGAATAGGGTCATATGAGAATTTCGGGTAATACACAATTTTTATTTTTCAACTTCTGGAGGGAGTTCTTAGAAGTTTGACTCTCAATTTTCGGGAGAGTTGAAGGTGAGCTTTCCACGCCATCTTTAAAAGAAGGGCGTCAATTGTTTTCTCCGTTATTATTAGACTCACGATAAAATATTATGCAACTTGAGTTCAGAATTACATTCATAAAAACTTTTGTTCCAAACTATTTTCATATCAATAATAAAAAATCTACAGGGAATTCCTTGATATGGCGACATAGTGCGAAATGATAATGTATACTTTTCTTTGGCGATGATCAAAGATCTATAAGTTTTATATACACCTTGTGCAAATTCATGAGAGAACATTGATTCGTTATCAAATGGTGATTTCCTCTGGCGCCAAACTTTGTCGATTGACATGAGTAAAAAGAAATACTTTCTTTTGATGCTTGACCAAGTTTCTCAATTTCAATGCGAATCTCCACAGAGCTCATCAGAAAACGATGTAATCAGATCAACTTGACGGACGACGTTGTTGAATGTCAAAACTATCGCAGAATAAAAAGTCTCCGCGTGCCATATAAGGGTACTTTTACATGTGAACTTTTTCTACAGTGCTGCCACGTTTGTTGTATGCTGTCAACTTAAATTTTATGATCATGATCGGATTATGCTTGTACATTATTGGTGATTTGATCGGTGACAGACAGTTTTCGTTGCTCCTGGAAATTTCACCGGTTGCGGTTACGAAAGTCGTAGCGATAGCCGCTATTTGACAGATAAAAATATAGTTTTCGGTAAAGGCAAGAGACAAATCCGCTCAACGTTACGTTTAACCTCGACCCAAACCAAAGTCAATGGCAAATGACATCGCAGTCTTGTTTTGATTATGTGTATGTGTTATTTTTTCAAAATGATTGATGATATGGTATTATTGGACTCCAGTGACGAATCAGATGCTGATTTTGAAGATGCCATTTTATTAGAAGTATTGAACAACAACGTCATTCAATATAGAGAAGACATTTACATCATCTGACACTTTCCGGAAATCGTTGCCCTTTTCTTTTTCCTCAAACTTTCTCAATACATACGTAATATGTTCTCAACTCCCCTCAAAGAAACCTTTTTACTAGTGACCTCAAAAATATTGAAAACAATCACACTCTATATAGATACATCCCCATATGGATTATTTGCCAGTATTTCAGTGAGTAAGATCTGTTCATCTTCATCGGTAAACCAAACTCGGTTTCGCCTGATTGTTTTCGAAAAACTTGCTGCTTCTTGATTTGGATTCATTGCGTAAATTGACTTGGTCTTGAATCCTGCGAAAGTATAAACAAAAACGATGAAATCAAAACCTCAAAACATTGACAATCAAATGTCAAATAACATATATTCTCTTCCACTGCGCATGCGTTTCGCTACGTTAACCGCTATGTCTATCGTCCGTTAACAACCGGCATTTATCGGTTTCGATATACGATAAATGACATCCAAATGTCAAAGTTGTCGATTAGCGTTAGTCGGAGCTGCATTTTTTGAGCAACGAAAACTGTCTATTATAACGGAAATTTTCATTTATCCATAAATCACCCTGTATATTGAGATCTTGATTGTTCAAGTGGTTCATGCAACGGCAATACACAGGGTGTCCGGGAAAATGTGGGAGATCTTTCGGATTCAGCTAGAACATTAAAAAATAAGATGACAAGTTCTCATAATTTTTTTTCCTAGCGGCCCTTCCTACGGAGATACGGCCCCCTAAAGGACCCCACTGGATATCGGTTTTTCTTGAATAACTTTTAAACGACTCAATATAATTCAATGAAAATTTAATATGATGAACAGTAGTAAGGACCTCTCAAAATACTTCCCTTAAAACATAATTAGCTTGTTTAGTTTACCAGGGACGGACTAGATTGTACATTTTAACGCTCAAATTTTTAACACCCTGTATGATAAGGAGTTAAACAAAAAAAATTTTGATACCTTGAACATTAAGCTAAAGAAAAGGTACTTTTGTTCATTGTCGATAAAATGAACCATTTTCGAGAAAAAACAATTTTTATTAAACAAAACCTCGAAAAAAGCCATGACGAAGTGGTAATCTTGACGAAATTGTGAACCTAACGCTAGGAAAAAAATTTATGGGAACTTGTCATCTTATTTTTTAATATTCTACATATGGGTTAAAATCATCTAACTAAAAAAAACATGATGTTGAATTTTCATTTTCAACTTCATTGATGGAAGGAGTTGTGAATAATTTTGTTTTTAATTTTGAAAAATCCGAGGTTGTTTCTTATTTTCAAACCAACCGGGAGTGCTATTCAAAAAAATCAAGTCATGGGGTGGTGTGAATAAAGAAAAGTAAATGTTTTCACTATAATACTATCTTTGTCAGTGGCTTATGAAGTGTATAAGTTGTTTTCAAAAAACAAGTAAAAGCATTCACTTCTTTTTCATTCACACCACCCATGATGCTTTGAAAGAAAGTTATAATCACATAGTAAGTACAGTGAATCTTTGCTTAAAATAGGGTCATCTGGGAGTTTCGGGAAATACGCAATTTTTTATTTTTAACTTATGAAGCGGGCTCTTGGTAGCTTTTAGCTCTCAGTTTTCGAGAAGTTGAAGGAGAGCTTATATCGCCATATTCAAAATAATACTGCGTCAATAATGGTTATTTCCGGTCCTATTACACTTACGATAAAATATAGAAGCGAAGTTAATCAAAATTATACATTTCCAAAAAGTAATTGCAACACCCATTTTGTTTAATGTTGTAAAACATCAACCAGAATAATTTTTAATAATAAAATCAGCAAAAAAATAAGCTAAACAAAAAGTTGCTGGAAATAATATATAAATAACACGAAATTTGCTCACATGCCATTCAAGGAATCACCCAAAAGATTTCTATTATTTATTCTAGGAAAAAACGTTTGAAACAAAAGTTGTAGGGGATGTAATAATTCTGGTGAGCTCACTTTCGATCACAAATGAGAACGTCCACAAGTTAAAACAAAAATTTTGAGTATGTATTTTCCAAAATTCTTAGTGAAAGCACCATGAAAGCACGGATTTAATAAAAACCGTTTCGTAAATAATTATAAAAAACCATCTTCAGGTGTCCCTCAAAATATTATGTTTATAATGGTGTATATGAAGATGGGATATTTTTGAGCGATAAATACAGGGCTGGAGTTTTGTCCACCGATTATGAGACACCCTGTATAAAAAAAAATTGGCTTACGTCAATACATCTGGGTATTAACAATAATAATCAATGATGATTGCAAAACGATACATCTGAATGTGAAGTTGGAGGTCGATAAAGTTTTTAAATTGATGGCAAAGGTTCATTGTAATCGGCTTTGAAAAGTTTCAAGACTCGTGCAGTTTTTCATTTCACACTGAATAATTCATAGTATTGATCTATTTTCAGCTTGGCAAACAACGTCACTTCCATTTAGGTCAATGGTTCAGGGAACGCTACGATGGTTTTTTACCCCGAAGATACAATGCTAAGGACATCTATGTGAAATCAACGGACGTCGATCGAACCCTCATGTCGGCCGCCTCTAACTTGGCCGGACTCTATCCGCCAGAAGGCGATCTAATCTGGAACAAAACCATTCATTGGCAGGTACAGCTACCAGAATAAAATGAACATTCTCAAACCTAAAACTAATTCTAGCCTATTCCCATTCACACCGTTCCAGAAAGTAAAGACCCAGTTTTAACCAATGAAATTCCATGTCCCAAACACCAAGAACTACTGGAAGAATTTCTCAATTCCCCTGAAACAAGGCAGTGGGAAGAAAGCCTCTCAGACTTATATGCTAATCTATCAGTTGCCACAGGATACCCAGTTGAACAATTAAACATCGGTACATTCGCCGGACTTTACACAACCATCCAAATCTATAGAGAATATAACCTGGCTTTACCAGAATGGACTAGAACATATTGGCCACAGATCGACACCTGGAGTTCCAGAAAGTTCCAGTATAATACCTGGACGCCCGAGTTGGCTAGATTGGGAGTGGGCCCTTTCCACGACTACCTGGGAAATTATTTCAAGAATATCCAGGATAATTTAGGGACAGCTACTAAATTTCTTATGCTTAGTGCTCATGACAGCACCATAGCTGACATAAGGAACTCTATGGGTGTCTTTGCGGATGTAGTTCCGGAGTTTGCTGCAACGTTGATTTGGGAAGTCAGGAGCGAGTATATTAATTTCTATCATAAAAATAGTACCAATTTTGATGAACTTACATTGCCGGGTTGTGATTTTGACTGTCCTATTGACCAGTATAGGGCGTTGCTTGAGCCAATAACAGTACCTGTGGATCAGTGGCTTGAAGAATGCTACAATTAGCGAATGAGATCAAATATGATATGATAAAAACCAATAAAAGCAAGCGAGATAAAATGTAGTGTTATTTAATGTCTATGCTGAACTTTTAGACGTAGTTTTGGTGATCATAATGACTACTTGCCATAACAATTCACTTATTCATAACAGTGTTCCAAGAAGCTTCACTGAATACGTCGCTTCACCATAAAATCAAGAAATACATTCTGATTGTTGATTACTTTTGAAATTGAAGATAAATCAACGTCAATTTTTTTCTCAAAAATTATTCTCATAAAATTGGACTGATTAATCTACATTCTGGTTAGACATCATCTACAGGGGATAGTCGATACTTTAAATCTAAAATTAAACCTTATTACATCATACAATTATTTTTGAACATCAACGAAACGTCAGACTTGACTTTGTCAACAGAACAAAGCAAAAGTGTTCTCAGTGGAACGTTTAGGTACCTATAACCATAAACAAATCATTAGTTAAGATTCGCAATGACGTGGCATGGTTCATTATCTTATCGTGGTCAAATGTTTTTATAAAATAAATCGTTGGAATTTATTGATATTCAAGTCATTGCAGCAGTAATGGTCACAATGAGGGGTATCTCAGTTGCTATTTTAATCATTATCACTTCCTCGGTGGCTTTTGGGAAAAATGGTGACGATTTGAAAGCTGTTGTTGTGGTAAGAATATCTATTTTATGATAATCGATAGTGGAATTTCAATATCATATCAGATAACAACAAAATGTTCAATTAGTTCTATTATGCGCTTGTCCTTTGTTGCTTATTCTCATTTTCATCGCTTTTCACAACTTATTCCTGAATTTGTATTTTTATAGGATGTTATCTAATTTAATCCCTATTATTCTGAATTTTTTTGACTTTGAAAAAGTCTTTGGATATCTAGCATAATACCATTTTATAATAAGACTATGTCACAGTGAAACCTGGTAATCAGTAAAAGCTAACTGTTACTAGGAAAAGTAAGCTTTTCCTGATTTGGAAACATTTAGCTAGTGAAAGTTGAATTCGATCGACTTCATCATACTTTTACTAGTAATTGTTAGTATTCACGTGACTTTTCTAGTGAAAGCTGTTAAACTGAAAATTATTATCGTAATTATAAATATCCGTTTTGGTCCGAGTTGGAATTCGCCGACAGATTAGACGCCCTGGAAAATACGCGAGTTATGAATCGCAGGTGTACAATGTGAACATTGTTCAGATACCGTATTATAGAAAATACTTAAGTATTTTCAGTAGGGGTTGGTTTGGGTTAGTTTGGGTTAGTTTGGGTTAGTTTGGGTCAGTTTGGGTTTGGCAAAAATTTTGATGTCGCGTGAGCGACATCATTTAGTGCCCCGTGCACCTGGGATTAGTTAAATGGCGGAAATAAGTTTCAAAAAGAACTTTTCCTAACTGCTTTCAGTAAAAGTTGATTTGATAAAGTTTCTCCAATATTCACTAGTGAAAGTGTACAATATTCTTCAAAATTTAACATTTCCTAACGGATCAAGTAATTGCTAGCATCAACTAGTAAAAGCTAGCTTTCACTGAATTCCTAACATTTACTGTAACAACTGTCTTATAAAATGATGATACCTACCATGTTTAAAATATGGTAGAGTTTGAAACGGAGATGTGCTTTTCAATTTAAAAAAAAAAGTGAATTTATTATTTATTGAGCAAAAAAAGTTGTTAAAAAATGCATTCTAGTTTAATGTTGATGATCATCTTATAATGTATGACCTCCCCCGGCTAGGTACATAAAAAGTCGAGTAAAAAAGAGATTAATTAACTTTTTATAAGATGTATAGTGGGATATCCATCAGTTATTATAACCGTAGAAACCAGCAAAATCTTATAACTCTGTACTCTGTGATGGTTGAAGATAATGGAAAGCAGCTTGATGTAATTGATATAAAGTTGATTGCCGAAAGTGTTCTACGAGACAAAAAAGATTGGGAACATTGGCGGACCCTGCGAATTTCATACCGCAACATATTCAATAAATGTTGTGATAAATGTTTTTTTGATAAATCTTCTAGTCGGTACGGAGACAAACCAAACAAATCAAAAGTCATACAAATCGGTCCGGCGGTTCTCAAGTTATGAATGATGTTACTAACCCGACTTTGTTTTTTGTAAATACCGACGTTGATTGAATAAAAGAATATTTAATCCACGATACTGATGAGGAGGTATGAAATTTGTCGAGTGAGCTCAGAGCTAGTAATCAATAAATGTTGGTTTGAATTATTTTTTTTTAATTAATTTTTATTTTCGTGAATTTTTCCTCTGTTTCAATAAAGCTATTCTCCATTTTGGTGCATACACGAGGATTGGAAGACAAACTGACGAATACAATTAAAGCATGATACAAAAAAATACAATATACAGGATGTCTCTCAAGGGTGTGGAAAAAACTTTATCATATGCCCCTGAGGTGAAAATATGTCGATTTACCGCAATTTAACCATGTCCAAAATTGCACCGTTTCCAAGATACAGTGTGGTCAAGTTAAAAATTAAAATCGATTTTTCCCATTATTTTGGTAACTTTTTCACATATTTCTTTGGAAATTGGTTTACGTGGGTTTTGTGATATGAGAAATTCGATTATGAAGTCAGATCCACTATGGCCGCTAGAGGGCGCCCTACACTGCACATTTTGTGGTTTGAAATGGTCATAACTATTTTTCCAGTTTTTTTTTTCATCTTTTATTAGAGAAGAAGATCTTCGAGACAAATTGAAGCGAATACTTTCCTTGAAGTTGACTTAAGTGACCCGTTTTCGAGATATTTCCATTTAAAGAGTTCCATGCCACAACGAAAAGTTCCTAATATTCGCTTCTCCAGATTCCACACTCTGTACCTCGGATCAAGGTATATGTTGCTTTAAAACGTGTAATTTTGACTTCAGGGATAGGTATTCTTTTCTTGAGCGAACTTTGACAATAGTATACGTACCTTTTTTACTTTAAATCGTTTGAAGAATCTTCTTCCCTAACGTGAGATGAAAAAACACTGGTAAAATAGTTATGACCATTTTAAAGCACAAAATGTGCAGTGTAGGGCGCCCTCTAGCGGCCACAGTAAATCGGACTACATAATCGAATTTTTCATACCACAAAACCCCCTCATACCAATTTTCAAAGCAACATGTGAAAAAGTGTTCAAAATAATGAGAAAAAACGATTTTTAGTTTCAAACTTGACCACCCTGTATCTCGGAAACGGTGCAATCTTGGACTGAGATGAATTTTGGTAACATTTTCATGTCAAATGAAATGACAAATGTCCGCCTGCCAATGTCATACATTGTGACGAAAATATTACAATCAAAAATTCCCATTCCGGACCCATGTTTATGTGAACTTTCTTCAAGAAATTAGCTCAGGAATAGGTCCTTAACCCCGAGGGAAACACCCTGTATACAGGGTGAGTCAAAAATATGTGCGCATTTTATTGTTAAGGGAGAATAATAGAGAATAGTGGGATATAGTCAGTTTGTGATATGGGAACATGTGTACACAAACATCTTGTTCAGAAAGTATTATTAGTCATAACAATTATTTTGATTTGTTTTTGAGTAGATTCGGGACGTCTCAAGGGATTTTAGTTTTGTTTCTTTCCAAGCAAAAAAGACATGGAAGAAGGCGGTTGTGGACACATATTGATATAGAAAATGTGAGATCCGCATGTATAGACTATCATCATCTTTTATCATTATTTATTTTTAAGCTTTTCAGACACGGCGACCGATCCCCAACAAGTTCGTGGCCAAACGATCCTTACATTTACGACGAAAACTTATTTCCAGATGGACTGGGAGAACTCAATAATGTGAGTATCATTAATAATCATCTTAGATGGAAATGGAAATTTAGAAATGCAATTCCTAATTTATGGCAATGAAAAGAAACTGCAACACGGTCACATCAATTTTGATTTTGGTTTTATTGTTCTGTAGAAGTTAGAAAGTGGCTACATTTTTAGTTGTAGTATCTGATAAAATCTATTGATAAGTGATCCTGACATTATCTAGACATCTTGTCAGCAAATAAACCAACCATTTTCATTTATAATAATTCTCAATCGAAACAATTAGCGGAAGTACGTTGAAGTATTTGAGAAATAATCTTGTCAAATTCAAGTTTTTGATGATTATGAATATTCATGACAATGATTCGTTCGTGCTCTTGTTTCCAGTTTGGCAAAAAACGTCATTATCGCCTAGGCCAATGGTTTAGGGAGCGCTATGGTGAATTTCTACCACGTAGATATAACGTCAACGATATCTTCGTAAGATCTACCGATGTTGACCGAACGATCATGTCAGCTGCCTCTAACTTGGCTGGACTCTATCCACCAGAGGGCGATCAGGTGTGGAACAAAGCCATACAATGGCAGGTATATAACGACTTTAGTCATCACACTATGTTGCAATGATTAATTATTTCTCCAGCCCATTCCCATCCATACAGTGCCTGAAAATGATGACGCAATTTTAGCACACGGCATTACTTGTCCCAAACACGATGAACTATACGAAGCATTTATCAACTCTCCAGAAAAAAGGCAATGGGAAGAAAGTTTATCTGATTTATATGCCAAACTTTCCATTGAAACAGGATATCACATTGAAGATTTAAAAGTTGAAAAGTTTGGCTCTATTTACGGAAATATTAGAATCTATAGAGAGTTCAATTTGACTTTGCCAGATTGGACTAATTGGCCTGAAATCAAGGCTTGGAGTCCGAGAAAGTACCAAATGAATACTTGGACTCGAGAATTGGCCAGAACAAGGATCGGCCTATTCCATGATTACCTAATGAATCACTTTGATTCTTTTCAAAGTTCATCGGGAACTAGTCCTAAATTTATCATGTTAAGCGCTCATGACAGTACTATGGGTGACGTAATGAATTCTCTGGGAGTTTATGATGATGCAGCACCGGAATTTGCGTCAACAATGATTTGGGAAGTCAAGAATGATTATATCAACATGTACTTTAAAAACAGTACTCATTTTGAAAAGCGGACTTTGCCAGGTTGTGATTCTGACTGCCCTATTGAACAATATGGTAAGCTGATAGAGCCAATTCGAGTGACCATGGATCAATGGACTAAAGAATGCTATTCGAATAATTTCGTTTGATAGAGCAGTGCACAACGGTGTGTTTTTGTACAAAAAAGTTTGATTCAGCTTAGCATTGATACATGACATTAGAGGAATCAGGAATATCTTGAATATAGTCGTGTATTTGTGCGTATGTATAGTTTCTTTGATCAGCCTGTTTCCTAATATTTCCTAAGTAATGATAATCAAAATTTAATCATGTGCAAGAAACAACAACAATGATAGTATTCAGATTCCCAGATTAAAACCGATTATTTTTGAAATATGAAAACCAATGAAACATACAAATTAAACAATTGTTCAAAACCAATAATCAATAATTGATAAAATTCAAAGATCCTATAGCTTTACTCTTTACTCTTTACAGGTGTATTATAAAGTTACCCGTCAATGAACATTGTGATCATTTTTTTGCACTCTTGATATCTCAATCAATTTTCCGCCTATTTCTCGTTTTTCGTACAAATTTCAGATAACCCTTGAGACAAAAATCCAAGGGATTCAGATAGGGAGAAGCCGTGGGACAGTCCACGAAAATACATTCCACAGAAAATAGAACCGTGGGATGGGGCTACTTTGATCAAATTAAAAATTAATTTTTCAGTATCGCCGTTAGTTTAGCGATTCGGTTCGTCAAAAAAATATTGAAATATCGGGTTTGCTTCTTCTTCCGAAAAACATTATAATATTGAAAAAACATTGAGTACTTTTTGAGTAAAAAAAAAAAGTTGTCAGTTATAAAGTTACACCTGAAGTGGGGTAACTTTGATCGAGTCATTATTTCACGTCATAATTTCAAAGAAACCCCATATAACGTCCAAATTTCTATTAAAAATGAAAAGAGAAGACATTTATTTACAAAAAATGTTTGAAAAAAAATAGTATTCTGGAACGTCGCTTTACTGGTATAAAAATACAAATAGCTTTCCACTTCTGAAGTTATTGCAACCATAAAAAGTGTTCCAAAATGAGAATTTCTATTAAACACTGGCGTACCTCGTGCACGTTCCAGGTTGACTGAGACTGAGACTGAAGCTTCTTCTGGCTTCTAGTGTGCCTCCTTGTGCTTTATACAACTCGGGCGCGGCGGCGCGGTCGCAAAGGATTCAATTTTTTGGCGGTAATAAGTCGATGAGTGAAATGGCGAAGTTCTAATCAAAGTATCCCACGGAACTTAATTTGTCTGCGACCAAACGAACAAACAGCAAGCGAACAGCTTATCTACAATCTTCAGTAGATTGTTTGATCTTTTGGAAGAGGCTCTAGATCTGATAAGTGGGTTCAGGATCAATAAATCAGTCAATTTCCAAAATTTCAAGCTTATATAGGTTCCATCGTTGAGTTCTGAGTTCACAAGAACCTGAAACTGTTTGTTGGTTGTTTCTGAAAGGTCAATATTGTAACCTCGTTGTACGTTCTTCACACTTATCAGCGTCCTTAAATGTATGTTACTTGAAAATGAATTTTGAGTCCCAATTTTTAGCGAGGATGGTCCACTTGTAATGCTGATAAGTAGTGTGGAGGGTTGTCTCTAAAGGTGTTCGTGGATACTTTCTACCTCACGATCTTGTGTTAAATGTGCAAAAGACACTAGATTGTTGTTGTTTTTCACCTTGGCGTTGATATTGATAGAAAATTGCTCTCACCCTTACTAGGATGAGGTAAAGTTTGACAAAATGTCATTGATCATTTTACCTAAGATATTTCTCAGTAGGTATAACAATAAGGTACTGGAGAAGTAACAATTTGATATCAGTTCTTTCAAATATCAAAGTACAAAAAGACTTTTTGCAAATAGAATGTATTTTATATGTCTGTAATTCACCTCCTAATTAATATAGCATTCAATTTTGACTGAAAAATGTTGACGTTGACACTGTCCTTTATTTTTGGTTGGTTTTAAGGGTCACATCACATGATTTCCATCAATTATTGTGAGAATGAGCGATTTTTCTGAGAAATATATTCATCAATAGCATTCAAGTACTTGAAACATTTACTAGGTTTCTGTTTAACAAATTAAGTAGGATTAATGCACGTTTGATACGAAATATGCAAGAGGTATTTTAAAAATGACTGAAAATAGGTATAGGAAAATATTGACTTTTTTCAATTAAAATTGAAGGCTTAATTCATTGCAAAACCAAAATACACGGTGTTCGTTCGGAGAAAATGTGATCGTTTCTTATGCACACCCTTCAAAATAAAATATGTTATAATAATATCAAAGTTATTCAGAATTTCATACCGAACCGAACAAAGTACCCTTCTGGAGAAGGTTGACCCGTTCACAATGTGTTGAAGGTTACCCCTTCGCCATTTCATTGTATGTACATGATAGTGAATGTTGTACCAATCGTCTTAGATTTAGCTGCAACAACCCCACAGTGTGTTCCAGAATCTATAAGAATTATCTGAATAAATACCACATTGGATAACATGAATATTAATATAACTATTATTATGCTACAATCACATGCATCCATAAAATAATAATCTTGTGACGCCCGCCCCTTCATTAGGAAAAATTTAAAATAATGTTACTGCTCAGCCGTTTTCTCGGCCGTTTTTGACTATTTTGTAGGTCTAGCCTCAGAAACGTCTACTATTCTCGTCTCTTTCGAGGCACCAAAATTCAGTTTAAATTTCGTGTCGGCAAAAAACATTTTGTTTGTTTTATTTTTTCAATTTACTTGGTGACGCAGAACTGAATTATTATTAAGCAGACCATGTAAATTATTGGCTGGTATGATCAATGGTCAGCTGGTTGAACCATTCGAATGGACAATTTGTACTTTTTTTGGAAATATGAAAAATATCAAGATAATCAAGTACTAATGCCAACGAAGCGTAGAGAACCTCCTACGACCTCTATTAATGTAGTGATCAACTCAAAAGTTCAAAAGAACATAAAGAACCGCCAAACTGACCAACAACAAATAATGCTGCTGACATCACCAGAATGCATCATGTTTTTATCTCCGTCTGGCTTAGGTATACAGGGTGTTTCATTATTATCGCGAGACAATTTGGCATGAGTTTTCCCGCTTCGAAAAAAGAACAAAACTTCCTATAAACATGTATCCGGAAATGCTTCGTTGCAGAGCTTCAAGGTGTTGAAAATTTATTATTTTTATTTTTCTAGATAATATTTGAATTGATGTCGATATATCTTTTGATGAAAATTGCTATTCGAGGGTTTTTTATCATGCGAAATCCGAATTTGATGTTCGTATGGCTCTAAGTTATAGAGGGCGCTATCTACACTTATTTTTCAGCCATAACTTTTTTGGACATCCCTGTAATATATCTTTAACTAAGAGAAACGATTTCTTTATCACTTCAGCGCAGAAAATGTAAACCTGTTAAAAGTCGCTACGTGCAACCGTTCTCGAGATATTTGGATTTGAAATAATGAGAACATGCGAATGAAAAGAAGGATGTTCCATTGATAGTGCCAAAAATACAGGATTAGTTTGCCTGCTTAAAAATAAGAAGAAAATTTCTTATTAACATGTGTACGGAAATGCTTCGTGCTTCGTTACAGAGCTACAGGGTGTTTTTATTTTATTTATTTTTTTTTCAGTTTTTTTATTTGTTTTTGTTTATATAATATTTGAATAAGAGTTGTTGATGACATTACACTTTTATCTTTTTTACTAAATATTAAGCAATCATTCGAAATATGTTATAACTTATTCTGTAACAGGAGCTCGTGGAAAGCAGTATTTTTCACCGTTTTATGTTAGACTTCCTGAAGAACGGGAAAATTTCTCCGAAAGCTTGACAATTGAATAAAGAAGACTTGAAGTAGCCTTCCTCGTATTATTGACTGCTTTCCACGAGCTCCTGTTACATAATTCTGTTCCGCTCCAGTCACGAAACTAGCAACAATAACTTATTCTAACAGGTTACCTTCGCCATAATGAAGAAATCTGTTTTTTTACTTAAAAATATAATACCGGTACGTCCAAAAAAGTTATGGCGTTCATAGCTGATAAAATACGTAAATGTAGCGTCCTCTAGAGGTTAGAGCAATACCAAGGTCAAATTCGAAATTTGCATGAGAAGAAACCCCTAATCAATGATCTAATAAATTTTCATCAAAAGATCGACGTTGGTTCGAATATCATTTAGAAAAAACCAAAAATTTATGTATTCAGCAGAGTCACCCGATCCATAAAAAAATAATAGCTGTTGTGTAGGGTATATATCAGGCGCAATGATCTAGTCCTCTACGACCTACGACGAATTGAACGAAACCTCTTTCGCAGGTGCAGATTATGCATTAGGTCAGGTGGAAACTATTTTGTTTGATTTTGAACATCTTGAAAAATCATGTAAACTAATTCAAAATTTTTATCCCCAGTTTCACTGTTGCTTTACCAAGTCAATTCAACATGATTTAAAAAATATTAAACAAGATTCATTTCCTGTAGATAAAATGCATACCTATGTCCAAAAACAGTATTTTTTTGACTCGTACACTGAAGTTTAACTGACACTGGGTCAACTGAGCATCGGCCAAATGTAAAGAGTGTTCAATAAAAAATACGATCAAGTCACCTATGGATTGCAATTGTTCCAAAAAAGTATGTCTTGGTCTTGGTTAACATCGCAATTATGACATGACATCCACTTTCTAACCGTCACAGATGCCATGATGACAAACCATACAAACTAGCCACGACCTACGTTCATGACAGAAAAAGAAATCCAGAGGTGACTTGATCGTATTTTTTATTGAACACTCGTTACAATTGTCAAACATCTTGAGGTTATCCTAAGGTTATTGCATTAACTCAATGGACAATTTGCATATTTTTTGGAAGTAATATAAATATAAGGATTGGTGAGTACTGATGCCATTGATTTTTTTAAAATCAACCTACGACCTCTATTAATGTAATAATCACCGATTAAAGAAATAAAGACCGCCAATCAACATGCACGACGTCACAGAATACATCATCTATCTCCGTCTGGCGTATTGATTGTGATAGCTCTCTCGAGAGAGAGCGGGTAATATATGGCTCCGCCCCGTTTTTGATCATACAGTTAAATTTGCGTTTCCTTTTTCATGTATTTAGTATATTTGTTGGTATTTTGGATTTTTTTTTTGCTGGATGACTTTCAAGTATTGTGTAGAATACGTATATAGATTGAAAATGTATGCAAATTGTCCATTGATGAACAGGCCCTGAGTGTTACATATTTTTTTTGCAAAATATTTTTTCCGGTAACCCCTTTATCTCTACCACTGGTCGGTAATTTAGCTCCTTGATATCATGTCGTTTATCAAGTTTGGTTCAAATATGATTTTTGATTGGGGAAAAAAAAACTATCGTTTTTTTCATGAACATGCCAACACTTAATTGTATCTCGAAAAGGATCAACAATTGGATAACATCAGTATACAGGGTGCATATGTATTATTGTAAGTTGAGGTTTTCCTTCTAACACTGTATAGAATGCAAGAAAATGAGATTTTTTTTTTATTTAGAATAATGTCTGAAAATGCTTCGTTTCCAAAATACAGTGAGGTAAAGAGTCAAGAAAAAAATGTTTTTTTTTATCTCAAACTTTCCTACCACTCCAGATATTTCCACATTTTTTTTCATTACATTTGAAATGTAGTGATGTAAGTAATTCACCTAACTTCAATACAAATTAGACAAAAACGAATTTTACGTATCAGATTTGAGCGATTTTGCCATGTGGAAATATCTTGAGTGGTAGGAAAGTTTATGATAAAAAAGGCATTTTTTTCTTAAAACTTTAACACCCTGTATTTTGGAAACGAATCATTTCCTGACAAATTATTTGAAAAATTTTCTTATTTTCTCTGGTTCGGTTTAGAAGGAAAACCGCAACATAAAATATATCCTGTATGTGGTTTTTCTTATTGCAAATGGCATGCCCTGTCAGCCAGAGCCATTTGATCCATGACTTATTGGAGACTCTGTATAATACACAGGGTGTCAATAGTATGCACCAACATTATGTTAATTTTAGGATCCTGAATATGACCTCATAGAGGTCGAAACGTCGATCATTATATGCATTGAACATTCATCATCGTTTTACTGACCTCAGCCCACTAAACGAAGCCTAGGTATCAATTGGTACTGTGGTCTTTCTTTTCAACTTTGTTTCTACTGATGTATTGAAAACAATCAAAACATCCGCCATTGTAGAAAACTCTCTATTCCTGAGATTAATAATTCTTGTTTATTAATCTGAACTCTATTCCTTGAATAAGGATATCTAGATTCTTTACTTCTTACGTCTTATTTACGTTTCAAAGACATTTCATTCATTTTGTAAAAAAAACAATAACTTGATCTACATCTTCCGGCGATAATTCAACTTGTTTTCCATCATGTAAAACCGGTTCACTCGTGTGTGAACAACACAATACAAGACAACAGATCGAAGCCAAAACATTCACTCAGATAACCATGTTATCAGAAAAAAACAGGCATAACAGATCAGTAGTATGAATGAAGAGAAGTAAAAGCTATTTTACTCTTATGGTATATATTTGTCATCAGTTGTTTATAAAGTGTATAATTAAGCTAAGAGTATTCATGGTTGGAAAATAAGTTTCTATCTAACCGCTAAATCATCAAAATTTCACAATTCTCCGCCAATACATCAAAAGACTCTTCTGAATTGAGCCCCACTATATTACATTCTCCATGAAAAATAGTCAATACATGCAAAATACTTACAGTAAAATGTTCTGGAAAGCCCAGGAAACACAATTCTAGGCACTTTCGCAATTTTTTCCCGAATATGACCAACGATTTTTACAAACCGACGCGCACTCGCCAAAGCGGACGTTATAAAACTAGGAAGTGTCAAAATGATGGCGTCAACCGTCAACGCCAAGACAAGGGTCGATGGGTAATTCGACGTTGCCATCTCCTTTAACAGCCATTCTTGATACCATAAGAGAAGGAAGTATAACTTGATACCTTGGGGTGAGTTCATGTTGGAGCTGTGATACTAGCAAATAAGGCAAAGCAAAGAGAATTATTTCTATGCAGGTGTTTATGTTAAAGCCACGCGTTGAGAGACTCAACGTTGTCTGTAAAATAGACAACAAAAACCGCAGTGGAATGCAGACTTTTGTAAAATGCGTGGAATACAACGATAAGAACGATATTGTAATTAATACTACATATATTGGGGGCTATGATTGAACTTTTACGTTAACTTAACGTATCTGTTAAGATTGTTTACTAATGCAAACGTTCCATTTGATAACAGCGTTACCATGGTGACATGCATACGTTAAGTTAACGTAAACGTTCAATCATACCCCCCACTGTGTATGTCATTTTAAATTCTTACAATCCCGTAACATAGGACCTTGGTACCTATGCTAGAATTTGATTTTAAGGCTTGTCATCACTTTTTTTTCTTATCACTTACTCTTCAGTCTTCTCTGCCGTATACAGATTGAGTTGGGAGGAATGAGACAAATTTCAAGAGTGTATTACCATTTTAAACACGCGAAAACAATGTGAAAAACCCAAATCCATTTTCTAATTCCACCAAAAAATTCAAAAAAAGGATACCGGAATTTAAAAAATCAGTTAGGCGACCCTGAAATATATCTTGTACTTATCTGATTAGTCTGTTAGTTATGCATTATCATAAGTCACGTTCTCGTGACAAACAAACCAACAAACCTACTTTGAACAAAATGCTTCAAAATGTGGAAAAGTCCAAAGTGCGATCGTGGTTGGAATGACAAGAATGACGTGCGCTGAAATGAAACAGAGAGCTATTTGTGAGTTGGGTTTAGTTTGGGTTTGGCTGGGTTGGTTTGTGTTGGTAAAAAAAATGGATGTCGCCTTAGCGACATTCTATTGTAAACGATAAAAGCAAAAAGAATGCATAACATACTGATGGTCCGCACGTCAATGTTTGTCATTTCGAACACGGTCGCTGAGTAGCTACAAGTAGAAAAGTCACTGTCAATTCATTCTGACACTGACATCGACATGTATATTTAATAGCCTAAACCCGCGGCGCCGCCCGCGC